>PQWD01007923.1:0-344562 GCA_019425675.1 Leucinodes orbonalis
TCATATTAATGGAATTGTTTATGGGAACTAATACCAAAAAGACTTTTTTCATAAAAGTTTAACTAATAAATATAATATAGTAATATATAGCGTATTACATTGAGAATTCGATAATTTACTAGTGTACGTACTACTTAATTCAGCACGATTGTGTGCATTTTATTATTTTATTTTTATCTGGCGCAAAATGGGGAAGACTATGTCCAGCAGTGGACTGCGATAGTTAATAGGATAGGTAGGTGTGTATTTTTATTATCATCCCAAAATAACCTAAAGTGTACTTTCTTTTGCTATGTTACATTTTTATATGTGATTTGATGTACAATAAAAAATAAATTGAGATTGGAAAAATGAGCGACGTAATGAGGAAATATAATCATCGTGGGCATGGCCGAATGCAAAGTTCAACGTACCCTTATGGATTATGGTATATAAATGCCTTTAGTTAAATAAATGAAAGTTTTAGATACGTTCTTGTACCGTTTACTCACCCATTCGACGAGCACATTGGACATAAAACGCACGACTGAAGGTGAGCTGTACCTGGAACGGGCACGAACCCAGCAGGAAGTTCTTCTTCTGCTTGTAATCCTCCAAGCGACTCTATAACAATAACGTCAGTATTTAACCCTTTACCAAACATTGTCTTTATTACTGTAAAATAAAGCTCAAAGTAAAGTGATCTAATTTTGCGCCAAGTTTATGGTGAATTACAAACATCAATCAACTCATAACGAACTGCAGAGCATAAGTTCGTTCCACACACCATGGCAAGGTGATTGTAACCCACGGGGTTACTTAAGGACTAATACCGATGAATATACCGTTAGATCAAAGGTTGATATTAAAATTGTATGCACAATAAATCGGCAGTCAAGGACAACCGATTAGTTGGAATGAGTCGTGCACTCAATGCCTTTTCTTTTGATCTAAAAAGTTTCAGATTCTACTACTCAGGCAATAGTGTCTGGCAGTGAACTTCACAGTGGAAATAAAAAAATAAATAAAGAATAACCAGAATAAAGCGGAACGATGAGAATAAAAATATTGAGATGAGCTAAATCCCCATTAACATATTGCGATCATGATACACATGTTGTTGACTAAACGGGGTCCTTTTTATCTTGCAATCTCTGTGAGTAGAGTGTTCTGAAATTGTTCATTCCTGGTTATTATATCCAGTTATCATATTTTTGACAAAACCTCAAGGTGGCAGCGGGAGCGATCTGCGCAGGGAGGCTTTATTGGAAACTGAACATTTTAGGCTGTAATAAACTTTCATGTCCACTTTTCTCGGAAATCCTACTTTATCTCAACGGGTAGTACAGTCATTGCACGTTAGAGAGTGCTCACCTGAGTCTCGGGATCATTGTTGAGCCTTTCAATAACCTCAGTGAAGTTCCTATAGAACCAAGTATGACGTCGGGCTCGCAGCCAGCAACAGTTTCGCGTACCAGCATCATGCCGTCTTGATCTTGTATGAAGTGTAAGGGAAATAAATACAACCGTCATTAACAACACTCTACCTATTATATTAACTCTCTGACCGCAGTGACGTCTTAAGACGCCAGACACAATCGATTTTTTATTGTGTCTTGATTCCCGGCGTTAAAATACATATAAAAGCACCAGTATCGTCGGTAGCTCATTGGTGGACTTTTACCTTCTGATCTGGAGGGTGCATGTTCAAATCACTTCCATCACTTGACAATGTATTCTCGAATTTTCGAAATTATATGTACGTTTATCCGACGCTTTTACAGTGAAGGAAAACTTCGTGAGGAAACTGCGCACTCCTGCGTTGAGATTCAAAGGTAGTGTGTTGAGTCGGCCAATCCGCACTGGGCCTGCGTGGAAGACTTAGGAATAATCACCCTATCAACTCTCGGTGGGGACATATCATATGAGCTGATGATGATGACATGTAAAATTTTATTTACGAGTATTGTGTGGCAGTATAAACCGGCTCGACCAGAATAATATCACGGCCAAACAGCAACAGATAGTGTAATTGCCAGAGGCCCAAATTACTCCTATCCTCCCTTGTTTTCCATTTGCCCCTCTCTTTTTAGGGTTCCATAGCCAATAGAAAACAAACAGTCCTTTTTACATAACATTACCATGAAATCTCACAACGAGATTTGGTTTTAACGATATCTGGTCAGTATTTATTTTTTTATAAGCCATAAACGGTGAACCACTGTTTTCTCATAATAAAGCAAAGTAGGTGTTTCAGTAAATAACAATTTAGTAGTACCAGTAGGTGAGCGTACTGATCGTCCATACACATAGTCATATAAAATGTAGCCTTTGTGTTATTCTGATGTAATAGCAACATAACAATAATGTATATAGAGATTCATTAAAATGGGTTTTGAAGTTTTTGCATGTAAAGTAACAACGCGTCTATAAACAAATGTAAAATAAATATCCAACAACATACAGCACCATCTAAGCATCTAGCCTGTGATATGGGTACTTAACAACGGATAACCTTAAGTTTTATAATATATTAGGATTCTCAGTTAAACATTAAACTAATTAGATGCACATCTCACTCAAAGTGTCCGCGGCAAATTCTGCCCATCCGACAATAGGGAACATGCAAATGTAATATAAATGAATATTTTGATATTAAATGTTAAAATAACGTAAAAGAAGGGACACCGTAAGGTTTATATTTTAGTTTACGCTGTTTTTTTAAAATAATTACGAATTGAAATTACTTGAAACGGAACGTAAATTGAAACACCAATCACTGTCATTTACGTCATCTATGTATGACATATTATTTTGACGTTAAAGGTTTAGTAAAAAGTGAACATTATTAGGACAAAATCGGCATTTTTCGAATAAAAATGAAATTTAGGACTGTAAAAGCAGTCTCCAGGAAACTACCAAAGTTAATGTTGACATGGTTGTAATTTTTTTTGTCGGAAGTGAGTTTTACAAACCGCAATAAGCCTGATGCGAAATATGGACTTTTTACGGTACTTTATTGAAATATCTAAGCATAATAACTACTGATAATCTAGAAATGATTGTTTTTCATCACAAACATGAAAATTAAAGTAGTGAGCAAAAAGAAAAGGTTATATTTTAACTCATCAGTGTGAGCAGAAACTGCTTGGAAAACGCTGCCTTGAGGATTTCCACGTGGAACTGCCCTGTGCAGTCCTCATCCATGGCACTTACACTACACACTAAAGATGAACCAGGAACAAAGAAGAAATATAATATTTCCTTTGTTTTAAAAAATCATTACTTTATTTATATCATAATGTGTAAGTTTGTATATTTTTGTGACTGTAATATAATAAATCAATATTAAACTTGGTGTATTTCAATGCTATCAAGATTTTTATTTTTATTATTGCTGATTCAGGTGTCAAATGTATTATTCTGTTTTAGCATTCAAAAATATAGGGTATGAGCATCTCTATTCACAAAGTTTTAAACTTTTTAACATGATTCCTTATCTTACAATAAAAAGTTATAGACAACTTTGTTATTGTATTTGTATTAGGTAGGTAAATATGTTTGTTTTCATACAAAAAGATGAAGAATAACAAGTACTATATAACAAGTATTCTAACATCATAGTTGTCTTCACTGCATCGAAAAATAGTTTGATGAATAATTAATTCGTCTTCACAGCTCGAAATCTCTTTTTTCCTGGTTTTGTGTCAGTGAAAAACATATGATTGTTATTAGATGATCACATTGGCACAAAGGATGGTCAACGCGGCTTTTTTCCGGAGTATCAATTCATTAAATCCATACATTATCAGTTATTTAAAATTCTTATAAATTAGGTCTCGACAGTCGAGAATAAAATGCAAAAGTATGAAAGTCCTTGAAGAAAAGGAGGTACATTCACATATCTGACGTCAAACGTCACGCAGCCCGTTTTGGCGCGAAATTTGAATTTGTCAATTTCAAACCGCATTTTTATGCAGAAAATGACAGTTTTTTGATTTTTAAATATTGTCATTGTCATCAGCTCATTAAACGTCCCACCGAGGGGCACGAGCCTACCCGTATAGGGTGATTAGGCCTTAGTCGTCCACGCGGGCCCAGTGCGGATTGGACGACTTCACACACAACTTCGAATCTCTTGCAGGCGTGCATGAAGGTTCCTCACGATGTTTTCCTTCACCGTAAGAGCGTCGGATAACGTACATATATTTTCGAAAATTCGAAAATACATTGGTACGTGTCGGGATTTGACCCTCAGCCCTCCGGTAGGAAGGACACTCCACAACTGAGCCACCGACGCCCCAATTGCTCCCAATTGCTCGATTTTTAAATATACTTGTGGTCTATTCCAAATGTAGTTCTTTAAAATAAACACAAAAATAAAATTTGTGCATCTTCCCTATTGGGCAAAATTTTCATTTACAATCATGTCGCGCAGTACATGACATGTAACATTGTAGCAAGCTCGTACTTTTGATTTTGTACCCTTTTAATGACGTCTTAAGTTAAAAGTTTCAATAAATAATTTTATGTCATATATACTTATATAACAATAAGTTAACGTATGTTTCAAGTGGCTCGGACATTTTTTGGTTGATATTTCTTCGTGATTGTGTATTCAGTTAGTTTATTGTTTATCCAAGTTGGGCTCTTACTTGGTATCGTTGGACAGCAGGAAATACTCGTGCTTGCGTTGTTCTTGGCTGGGGCCGTGTTTGCAGCACTCTAAGAGGCGCGTGGTCACGGTTGGGTACAACAGCATGGCGTTTTGCAACAGCTCGTCGGCGCGAGAGAAGTCGTTGCCTATATGTCAATAAATAGAAATATAAATATCTATAGACACACGCACAACGTATGTGACAAGTGGCTCGGACACATATGAAAATTCGGAGGATCATAGTACTCCTATTTAATATAAAGCCGTGGTTCAGAGGGTACTCATTGGTCCCAGTAGCCTATATAGCTACAATTACATTTTTTTATTAATTAAATGAACAGGACGGTTAAACTAAAGGCAACATACAATACAATCCTTCGTAATTCATAAACTAAAAGTATTGCGATTTGTAATTGCCCAGTTATTTTTAAAATAAGAAAACGTTCGTCATCGTCGGAGAACAGCCCCATGGCCTAACGCACCGTAGTGTTTAAACATCGACGTAATACTGAACCGATCCCTAAGAAAAACATGACGAGTTTACTCACTTTTGTTTTTCTTTGCAACATGGTAGTGCGCCAACGCGTTCGAGTACTGCATATTGAACAGGAACCCAGCGTCCCTCTCCTTGCTCCAGAACTGGATGGCGTCTATAAGCCACTGGTGCTCCCGAGCACGCAGTGCGATCACATCGATCACGTATATGACGGCGAGCGGATCGACGGGTCCAGGTTCAGCAGGAGCTTGGCCAACTCCAAGGCTGTGCGGTGGCACGCCTTGTTGGTCAGCATGTGGCAGTACTTCAGCAGCACAATGTGGAACGGCCGGTTCTCGATGTACTTGTACTCCAACGGATGCTTTGCTGGTGATTTTTAAAGGGTATTTCAGTAACGAGTGAGGTAGAATGTGAGTATCCTGAATGGCAGTCGGAATCGGGTCGAGTTGTGAACTTTCGCTGATTTAATACAGCGAAACAGGATAGTATATCTGCACTCCTCACGAAGAATGCAAGCCGGATTTTTGGGAAAAACGACTTGAGACCTTTTCAAAATCCATAGAAATACATTATGACTAACATAAACAATACAGAGTTCTAAGGCAATTTGCCCAAAATCCGATTTATTGAACTTGGTTAGGAAAGCAGATTTTTGTAATGACCAAAATTAATTATAATGAGCAAAAAGGATATAGTTAAATAAAAAAGTGTTTTTAATCTCACACCAAACCCTATTTTACTGGATGGTCAACCCCTAGAACAAGTGCAGGAGTACACGTATTTAGGACAGGTCATAAAGCTAGGCAGGGACTCCATGATGGCAGAGATTGAACAAAAAATACAGCTGGATGGGCAGCCTTTGGAAATTTGAAAAAACGTACTCAACTCCAAAATCCCCAATCGCTGAAAAGCAAAGTTTTCAATCAGTGCGTGCTCCGCCATGAGACACGCTTGTGAGACGTGGACTCTGAGTGTTGGAATGATCCACAAGCTTCAGGTAGCACACCGAAACATGGAACGCGCCATGCTTGGAATAACTATTCGTGATCGGATTCGGAACGAGCTCATCCGACAGCGTACCATAGTGGTCGACGTGGGTTACGAGTTGCAAGTTGAAGTGGGATTGGGCGGAGATATTTGCCGAAGATATGACGAGCGATGGAGTAAGCGAGTTCTGGATTGGACACCCGGATAGCCAGCAGAAGAAGTGTAGGCAGACCACCGCCCGATGATGTCAGGAGAGATCCTGGGCCCAGTTTGGAGAAGGGTGACGGACAACCGTTCCAGTGGAGGAAAGTTGGAGAGGCGTATGCCAACGATGGGCGAACACACGCTGGGGAAGAGTGATTTTAATAATTAGTTACAAATGCATACATCGAATAAGATACGCGTGCCGCTAAATAATAGTGCAGGGTATTGACTTGCGGAACGGTCGCCTAAAATTGCATTGATAAATCCCGGCAAACTCACGTCGAAGCTCAATTTTAATTCAATGAGTGTGAGCGAGAGAGAACCACGGGAGTGAGCGCATGATTGATTCTTTACATTTTTGAATGGGTTTGAAACTTACGTACATAATTTAAAAGAAAATTTGGGAAAACAACAAACGCAAGTAACTTTGCGCTTTTTGAGTATTATAAAATTTTAACTCAACTAATATGATGAGTAATCGATATCTTAACCTCCTAATATTTTAATTTTTTTTTTTGCAAAAGTTAAAAAATAGTGGTGTAAAGATGACAATCAAATGTTACAAATGTATGGAATAAACAAGATTGACAAGAATTTGTTTGGAGTAATCCCAATAACAAATCTTAATACTTACATCAGTCAAATTGAAGCACGGGTGCGCTACGTAGTGCAAATACGATATAATAGATTCGAGCAGCGTGTTGGCTGCGGTGTACTCTTCGGCCCGGAACATGAAATCAGCCGACTGTTAACAAAAAAGATTGTTTATTGTATATTAATTAAAAATCTACAGCTCTTATTTATTAATATCAAAAAAATCATCGGACTAAAGTCAACGTCATGGTCGCCCGGGTCGCCAAGCTGAAGTGGCAATAGGCAAGCCATTTAGCCCGGGGAACCGATGGTCGTTAGGGCAGAAAAGTTCTTGAGTGTAGACCACGTACCGGAAATCGAAGCATAGGACGTCCACCGGCAAGATGGTCGGTTGACCTAATTAAGATCGCCGGAAAGCGCTGGATGCATATTACCTCAGACAGTTACGTATGGAAAACATTAGAGGAGGCCTATGTCCAGCAGTAGACGTCCAAAGGCTGAAATGATGATGAAAACTAATTTGTAAATTTATAGCTAAGAATGGATTTTAAACATTGCAATGAAAGTATGGTATACTGGACACCCTTAGGCTCGTTGTTTAAAGTTTTGATCTAAGAGCCATCTGCGCTCGCCAATTCTCCGGTGAAGCTGTGAAGGCCACCTGCGGCCAAGAACAATAAGTCATTCCGAAAAAAAATTTCGACTAACGGGTGACCTTCAAAAAAAGAGCGTACACTCTTTCAAAGGGCCGGCAACGCATTTCAGGGAGTAGATCTTGCAAATGTTCATGGGCGGCGGTGTCACTTACCATCAGGTGAACCGAATGTTCGTTTGCCTTCTGTTCAATAAAAAATATGGGCTGATGATGACGAGGCCGTAGTATCCCTCACGCTAACACTAGCACACGCTCACTATACCACATGACATAAGATCAATACACACTGTTCCAAGATCCTTCCAGACTTACCTCCAAAAGAGCTTCAATGTGCGTGTCATTACGCGAGTCGTCGTAAGGTAGGCCTTCCTCGTAGCCGAGCGCGTGTATGAACTGGTGGTGCATGCGCTGGTACTCCCTGTTGTGGTCGAAGGTGAAATACGAGATTCCGTTCTCGCGGCGGTTCAGCGACATCGACAGACCTGTTGTGACAATCGCGTTATTTTATAATTTAGAATAAAAAAGGTCATTAAAGTTGTTAGTTTCTATTGTTGTTACAAACAGACCTATAATTTCCTTATTTAAGTTACGTAAAATTAATATGAACTTAGCGTCGAATTACTACTAGTGAAATGTGATACGAGTCAATGTTAATTATTAAATATAAAGTTATGCCAAAACACGGTTTAATTATTGGTGATTCGGTAAAGTTATAAGCCGTTAGATAGGAATATTAATATGAACAGATTGCAATACAAGCCAAAATTAGGAATCAAAGGCTTTTTTATCAAGTATAATGAACAGCAAAATATATCAATATCTGACAGTTTAACAGATACTAGTTATATTTCTTACTACTTTACGACCTATCGCAGTCCGCGATAGCTCGAAAAGTAGATAGGACTATGGTCTACCTAATGTTCCGCCAGATATTTCGATACTCCGCCTTTCGCATGCCTCCCCCTAAATCTCCACCTCCAATGGTGGGAATATTGGCCCGCGACCTTTCGTAAGTACTCCCATTATTTCTATAGCAAAGATTGGCAATTAAAACCACAAACAAAAAAATATCATCAAATTCAAAATTCATGCATTTACTAACCCACGCTGTGGAATCGCTTGTTGTCCGGGATTGGGACAATGGCAGCTCGCTTGTATTTGACCACGTTGTGGGGCCGGTATTTCCTGAAACACACCAAGTTTAAACGATTCCTTAAACATAGTTAAAACCATTTAAATCTGGGGGCACGGTAGGGCATCAGTAAATCAGTAAATACATATTTACTGATGTTATGTAGAATCCATTCAAGTTAGGGTCGGTAGAGTTAGGCCGTGTTAATTCAGAAGCTTGGCTCTACATGAGACCTGATATCTTTTTCACAGAGCAAATCTTACTACTTACTCTTCTTTATGTGGTCGTCTTGGCAACATTTTACATGAAAAATATACTTAAAAAATAAAAAATATTATTTCATACAAGTTTTATCATACACCGAGTAGGACACTCTGTCACCACACTCAACACCAGCTAATACATGAATATATCACAAACTAAATAAAACTAAGCACTACGCACCATATTACCAAAATAAATACATTAATTTTATTTTGTAGTTTGCCTTCACAAGCAAGTGATAGATTCGATACCGAGTCGTCTAGTTAGTTTTCACCGCAGTGCTGATGAAACAGGAGTGTTATGCAATTTCGGGTTTCGTGATAAGGACACTGTATCTAGAAAAATTACCGGGTATACGAGACCTAACATCTGTTGTCTCAGTGCGGCATTAACGGAGAATATTAATTGTTTATCCGTTGTTGGTCTCCTTCAATGCCGCTCTGTCATGGTCAAGCGTATCACTTACCATCAGGGGGACGTCCTGACCGTCCTGTACATAAACAACATATAAAGTAGACGGTTCATCTAATTTTAAATTATAATGCCACCCAAGAGAACCTGGCCGCCCTTGGACTTTCGGTAACCTCACTAAGTCGTCAAAACACTAAGACAAAGTTATTTCACGCCAGTTTTCTTTGAAGCCATCACTCGAGCCAAACTGGCCCATTCGTGCGTAGTCTAAGTTACAATATATTATAACAAGCTTGTACCTATTGATCTAATATTGCAAACTTACTAATGACATATATTTATTTATAGTCACAAATTTGCAACCAGACTCTAAATCACTAATTTAAGATAGCCGGTGTAGCGTAAGTGATAGTAACCTTTAACATAAGATATGATATACCTTATCTAAATACTTATGACCATAGATCGGATAATCGGATGCATATTTACCTAAAGTTGACCGGCGCCTTAGTATGAAAAGCACTTCTTTATCGTAAAGATTTTGGGATTTCGGAATTGATGCATTTAATGTTCGGAATATAGAATTAAATGTATTTTCATTACGTTTGTAGTGATTTTTATTACAATATATGATTTGTATGTACATTAATTGTATGGAAAATAACCCGATATTTCGGGATGAATACCGTTAGCGTATTGATTATAAATATAATCGAATGCACACAATATCCATAATATGATGTTCAAAGCTTCGTAGCTATGTATTTTATAAAAAAATAATAAAAAAATTTTTTTTTAAGAGCGTCGGTGGCTCATTGGTGTGGACTTTCGCCTTCCTACCGGGAGGGCTGAGGTTCAAATCCCGACACGTACCAATGTATTTTCGAATTTTCGAAAATATATGTACGTTATCCAACGCTCTTACGGTGAAGGAAAACGTGAGGAAACCTTCATGCACGCCTGCGAAGAGATTCGAAGGTTGTGTGTGAAGTCGTCCAATCCGCACTGGGCCCGCGTGGACGACTAAGGCCTAATCACCCTATACGGGTAGGCTCGTGCCCCTCGGTGGGGACGTTTAATGAGCTGATGATGATGATGATTTTATTATTAATATCTAATTAATATTACAATTTGATAGGTAGGTAACCCATTCGTAATTTGTTTTATATCCGATTAGTTCAAAATCCCAGATTTTTTTTCAATCCCGACATTGAAAAAGACAGTTGAAATAAAACACTTTGCAAATAAAACATTTGAATTTGAATTCCGAAAAAATTTCTCCATATTTTCATAGCCAACAAATAAGTTTAGGCACAGATTTAATAATATATACTATACAGATGATGCATCCCATACTACAAAAACGTGACCACCTACGGAAGCTATTTGAGGAAGCTATTTTTAACTCACTTTATTCTCACTAGATGCCACAAGGTCCGTGACCTGGTGCTTATAGCAAGATTCGCGTAGACAGATTAAACTGATATTTGAAAATCCGGTAGGTGGCGTAAACACACAGTTATTAATTAATCACAGTTCTAAATAAGGACGGCAACAGCGCATTTATTGTTTATTCTTACGGCGCGTGCGCTTTGACAGAGCGGCAACGTCGCGCGTTAGTGCGCTCTTCCGAATCCGATCCGACTAAAATGTAATTTCTCAAACCAAACATTTTGATAGGCATAGGTAGATAGGTATCTATGTATATTTGACGCGCGCGTCGTGCGTGGCGTGTGTAGTATTGTGCAAATTTAATTGCAATTAAGAATTGATTAATTGTGACGTTGCAATTAAACAATGAATTTATTGTTGATTGTGAACCAATAACAAATGAATTTCCAGGTTTTTTAATTAAACTTTTTAAATAAAACTATTACTCATTATTTTTCAAAAATATAGAATATTATATAGAATTGAGCAGTAAGCCGTTGGTTCCAGGCCGTGCAAACCTTTATTCGTGCGGTGGGGGTTATTAGAGGAGGCTCTTATTATATATTAATAAATATCCACTGATATACACACAGCGCCATCTTGCCGCAAGTTAAGCGTGAAGCCTGTATTATGTATGAATTCTAAACATACTTATACACTTTTTTTGTAAATAATATAAAAGCCAGATATTTTGTGAACGAAAAGCATCTTATGTAGGTATATAGCTGCAAGAGCGGTCTTGAATGGAAGCCATCAACGGCGACGATATATTTATCAAAGGACAAAGGATAAAAACATAAGGACTTAAGCGCCGTGCAAGACGCGTCACTTACGCGTTTTCTTCAAAATACTTATTAGTGTTTTGAATCAATGGTCACTTATTCCACACTTGTAATGTTTTTTGTTTTTGTTATATTTAGTTTTCGACACTATATTAAATTGCGTTTTTAATTTGCTAAGGAACTGATATAATTTATTTTTTTCAATATCAATACCGGTGAACTGAATTTATTTTTGAAGACGGAAAGTAAAGGAAGGCTCTTCGTTCCAGCGTTAGGACGGTAACTTATATATGCATATCAATATATATGCGGTACTACATATTATGCCAAAATAACAATGTTTAAAATTTTTGTCAGACTGTCAGTTTGTTCCGGGTAATCTGTGAAACGGCTTGACGTATTTGGACGAGACTTTTTTGGCAGGTAGCTGATGTAATAAGGAAAAAGGGGCTGCTTTTGAACCGACTTAAAAAAAGGAGGTTACTCGATTCGACCTTGGCAAAAAAACGGTACCCTTATAAATTCGTCAAGTCTGTCTGTCTGTCCGTCCGTATGTCATATCCTTTTTTCTCCGAAACTATAAGAACTACACTATTCAAACTTTGTAGATATATGTATTCTGTGAACCGCTATAAGGTTTTTACAAGAAACTTGAAAAAATATTAATATATTTTGGGGTTTCCATACAGTGAACTGAAAAAAATATTTTTTTCATCGACCCCCCCGTTTGGTGTATCAATGTGTATAGATCTTGAAAAATGGTATCGAGGTTTATAATATCATTTTTATAACTTGAATATTTTGCGCGAGAGACATTTTCAAAGTTGAAAAAAGTGTGTTAGAAATTAGAGGAGGGCTCTAATTTCTAAACTATGGGCTTGATAAAATAAAAAATGATGTACATAACCATAAAATCTGACAATGAAATTTAGTTTAAGCGATTTCTGATGTGAAGTTTTTTTTACGTCATAAATGGTGAACCACTATTTTCTCATAATAAAGCTGTAGTAGATGCCTAAGTAAATAAATAATATTTTTTCTATGTAACTTACTGCTGCGGAACCCACCACTATCCGACTCGCGCTTGCCCAATTTTTTTACGTTTGTTCGCATATATCTTCGTCGTTTATGAACTGATTTTATGATTATTTTTTTGTTGGAAAGAGGATAGTCCAGAGGTGGTTCCAAGATAAGGAAATAAGGGTTTGATGAGTGGTGACCAGAGAAATTGAACATTTAAAAATCGACTCATATCAACTATTACTTCATGTAATCATGACATGATCACTTATTCTCAAAAATTTTCAGACAAAACATACAGACTTCAAACTGAAAATCTACAGAGATATGTTTAGCCAAATAGAAATGCTTAAATAATTCTTCATAATTTTTATGTCGGTGCCAAACAAACTACCTACCTATATTAAATTATAAAGCTAAAGAGTGCGTTTGGCTCCGACATCAAAATTATGAAAGAATTATTTAACCATTTCTATCTGGCTAAAATTTATTTTTAGTTTTAAATCGGTATTTTTTTTCCTCAAAGTTCAAAAAACGTAGCCAAGTCGTATTTGTAGTTTTAACGATAAATTTAAGCAGAAGCAAGTTTTAAGAAGTACAAACAAAGTAAGAATAAAATTTAAAACTTTTAGTTGAGTTGCGTTTAGTTCGACCCATCTAACATGCAATTTTATTTTGATTGCACTGCATATTTCATGTTTTTATTATTCCCATTTACAATTCATAAGTAGTCTTTTTATCAGTGTTCATTAAAAAGCAATTTGTTATAAAAACATTATAATAGAAAAGCTGATTCAACACATCTAATAACACATTAACTGTGATAAAATTAAACGCAGTTTGCTCGCTCAAAGTGTACACGTGCAAGCGCCATCTATTAACTCTTTTTTTTTGTTGCTGCAACCGTGCTTTCGATAATTGTGGTGGTTCCTTTTACTGCCGTTACCGGTACTGTCGCAAATCTTTAAAAAACTTTTATTTATTAGTAAAAAATGTTTTTTATATGATTGTTGATTGAATTAAGGAAAATATTGATTTTAGGAATAATAAATATTTGATAATACTGCATTTTAAAGTGTAAGCAAGATAAACTGATACAAGTAACGCCATCTATCGAAACTTCGTAGGAAGCTCACGGACAATATTAGGCGATGGGACCCCGTGGTTTAGGGTAAATATGCATCCGATTATCCGATTATGCTTATAATATGACTAAAATTACATAGGTAATGTATCGCAGTTTTTTGATACTGACGTATTATAGGCACCAACTTAACGATGATTAGTGATTAGGTTTCTGTTTAGTTTTTAACTTATAATAAGGCCTGTAATGTAATTCTTCTCACAACAACAAACACAATGGCCTAAACGCTTAAAATACAATTTCCTTTTAAACAAGTTAAATATCGACTTACTTGCCGCGACCGGTGTCGTCAATGCATTCAGAGCCAAATATCTTCTTCAGCTCGTTGTTGTAATCAAGATGCTTAGCCTGAACGGAAATTAAAGCCTTGCGAAGGTTTACTTTCTTCTCTGGCGGGGGGGTAGGCGGCGCCGGTGGCGGAGATCCTAATATAGCGTTCACCTCCATCACGGACTTATCGATTTCGTCCAACTGGCAAAAAAAATGAAATTTAATGGCGCACCCATTTTCATTTAAATATAAAAAGGAAAAGCTGACTGACCCGTTAACATATCAAACCACGGCCTAAATTATAAGGGTTAGAAACTTTAAACTTTGCACAGGGGTTCTTTTTAATTACCTACGTAGTCTAGTGGGCTACAGCGTTCGGCTACGTGACCCGGAGATCGTTGGTTGGAACCTACGATCTCCGGGTCCTTCGCACTTTGTGCGATTTTCCTAGTTTGATTCCTAATCAGTGGTAGGACACTACAGGCTGAATTATATGATTGTCCGAAAATAAAGATGATTTCATGCATCGGAAGGCCTAACCTTAATGGGCAATGTGAGTTGCGGCCCAATCTTCCCATAGCTATGTTTCGTGGTAAGACTGTGACCACCAGTAGGCCGTGACAGGCTGATGTTTTTTTTAGTTAGTTGGATGACAACACGTGCAATATTTTTCATTATTTTTCATTTTCTTACCTTCATCATCTACAGCCTATAACGTACCACTGCAAAAAAGTCACAGCACAGGAAAAGTCCCTCCCCAAAGCACGCTGCATGGCTATGCGGGCCGTAAACCATGATTTGGGCCTCGTACCGATGGATGATTGTAAAACAACTATCCTTAGATCGTAATTATTTATTTTTATTTATTTATTATCACATACATACTATTATTACAGGTCTTAACCTTATGCGATAGCACATGCTACAGTTCATAATTTTAAACTAAACTACTCTTAACCGTAAAAAAAGTGAACAAAACAGCCCTAGTGAATTCATTCAAAGTGCAGCAAAATAGGTCCACTCGATCCGCCAGTAGCCGGGACCAACAACTTCACGTGACTTCCAAAGCACGGAGGGACTCGAGGTAATATATTTCTTTCACCCATCTGACGACCAATTATTGCGAAAGTTACTTGACTTGTGCAATCGTCACCCAAGCAGTAACCAATATGCCATCAAGCCTCAAGTTATATTGAAATGCCTAGGATTTGTCGTTGAAATACTGAAGCGAAGAGGACTCTCCGCTCGCCAATTGTTCAGTAAGCTGTAAAGCTTACTTGTCAACAGCAGTACTCAGAAATTATCATCTGCCCTACTACAGGGCATAGCTTTCCGGAACAGAATGGCTATGGAGCTTGAACCGTAAATTGATGCGGATTAATGCAACTTACTAACATTCCTTAACTTTAGTACATGTGCTCAAAGGCTCAAAGTCAAACATGAATAATGTCAAACAATATCACGCAAGCTAATTTCTTATATTGTTCTGTTTAATCAGTTATGTAAAGGGACGAAAATTAACTTTTTCTGGGCGGCTAAATGGCTCGACCAGATCCTGGATCAAAACGGTCAGCGGTTGGCTGTTCACCGTAAGCTACACTTGATAGGGCCGTGAGCACTTCATCGTTTGTTACGCGTCCGTTCATCACTGCTGCAAGGACTGTTTTATTTAGATTAGTCTTTCCCAACACAACCATCATAGGAGCGGCGTCGCGCGATGAACCGTTAAAGGTAAGGCATGTGAAGAGGACCACGTAGAGCTTGTGTGTGGCTCGACTAAAAGTCACGTGTAGCAGGCGAAGTAGTCCACTCCGTAATACAAGAAGGATGCTGATTGATGATGGGCGAGCCGGCAAGGCCCACAAATGGGCTTCAATTACCCTCAAATAGCTCCATATTCCTTATTTAACAGTGCACACTCTTTTTTTCTTTATCGTGTGCCTGTAGGATCTGGAATCGTAATCGACACAGGCTTTTCCACACCCTGATGATGGCCACTGGTATGCAAGAGTACGGCGTATAGGCGTGTCTGATTGAACAAACATGGCGAAAAATTACGTGACTTTCTATTTTCCTTAGCTTTGTCAATCAATACTTTGGATATAAGAAAATTGGGTTTATTTAAACTAGATATACACATAAGGACCAGACGTATTTAGTTTCTTACTGATCTTGAACAAATTCTACCATGGTGTAACCTATATTCCTTGTTCTTTCTATATTAATATAAGGATACATCCGGCTAGCAAGGACCAAATGTACAAGGTATTACGTTCCGTACGTTATACTAGATAGCGTGAAGTGTCCTTTAAGATGTCGTCTGTCTTCCGGAGTGGCGAGATCTTCGGTTTATAATGGGTAACGTGACGTTTTTTGGTGGACTGTATTGTTTCAGGTGTTCTTTTCGTGAAAGTAGTGGCGAGTATGGAGCGAAATTTGCAGTAACCTGTTTTGTTCAAGTTTATCTGATTAAATGTGTTACCTACTTATATATTGCGTGTATTTCCATTGCCCATTTATGTAAGTTTTTGAGAATATTTGATTTTTTTTCCTTCAATTTATTAGTGAACCTAGTTTTAATATAAAGTAATATTATTTTAGTTTAATTTTCATTTGAATCATTTGAAAATTCTCTCACTACAAACCTTAGTGGGTTTTTTGTACGAGATTTTATATATATGCATATTGTAATAATGTTTCATATAGTAATTATAAATAAATAATAAAATAAAAGGGGTTGGCTATTCTCGCTGCTATTAACTTATATACTACAGGTTAATAAATGAAGGCCATTATAAATTATTAAATAGGTATTTACTCGTAGTGTTCCTCGTAAATTTACCTCGGCGTCATTGTCTTTAGATGTCCCCGCTTGCTGCTTCCGCTTCTGCTGCTTCTTCTTCTTATTATTCTTTTTTTTCTTAGGTTTCTCAGCAACAGGTGGTTCTTCTTCTGCCTCAGGCATCTCGTCCTCCGAGTTAGAATTCGAGCTCACCTCCAACTAAAAAAAAACATATTCTTTTATGATTTTATTTTATTATATTATTTTTTAAAATACATTTTTAATGAATAATGTTAAATGGATCGCTCCCTACTAGTCACAACTGTTAAATTAGATATAATAAGTGATTTAAATCATATGAAGTAAATGATAGTTAATTCTGGTACATAATTCAATTTTCAATATTTGATCTGCACCTTTCATTAATAAGATACATTATAAAATGTTATTAAAACATATTCAACTATATTAATAGCACATAACAGGGGTAACAATACAATGATACTTCGCGTAATATAATATACTCGTACAATCGCAGGTGCTTTTGTAAAATTATGAAAATCAAACGAATGTTTTTTAAATGCCTGGACACATAGAAATCAGGATATATTAAAACAGCTCTGTAGTAAATATGTAAGCCTTTTACTCAACAACAAGAATTAAATGAACCATTGTCATGTGTGGGAACATTATTTATATTTTTACTGCCACCAGACTGACGCCAACAAACTGTCATCTGACATAGACCTCAATGTTAAATTAAGTTCAAACGTTTAAGTAGGGCTATACTATAGCATGATACCTTTCCAAATAACCAAAGAGCCTCCTGGACCCAGTGACCTCATTTATGTCAAAATTTGAAAAGGTGTCAATTTGTTTTTATAGTGCACAATCGAAATTGAAATTAACTTGAGATTTAATTAAAATGATATGAAAATGTAATTTTGCATTATGGAAAGTTGGTACTTCATATTTATAATAAAAGTCAAATATTTTTTTATATTAATCATGGCCTATAAATCTCCTGATGGGTGATGGATGGATGGGACAGTACTTGTTTTCAAAATTCTTGGTATGGAAATTCAAAACGCAATGTTTTTTATCATAAATAGGCAAGACAAAAAAATAGCTAAGAAGCACAACAAATCAGTCGCAACATTTTTATAAATGCTAAACAAATACAGATCAAACATTTCTTAACGATTTTTTTCCGCAAACACAAGAATATTCGCATTTGCATAATGTAACAGATTGGCAATATTACTAAACCTCTGTAAAATATGACTACAGCTAGCTGTTCACATAACTGTTTTTTATTTTCAAATACATTACCTCAATTTCATTGACCCAAATTAAGGTTATTATGATCATTGCAGCTGCTCGTTATATATTTGCGATTTGACCCAAAGCTAAACTCCATTCTTATGTAGACATTCCATTCTGTGAGATAACATCCCACTATGCTAGTTAATCAATAATATACCCCCCCCCATCCATATGCAATAAGGCTGCACCTATGAATATCAACAAAACATAATAATGTAAAGATAATTTTCGACTTACCCCAGCATATCTATGCAAAGTTGTGGAGTCCTTTGCATACAGAGGTTCGAACTCTTCGTCCGAATTGCCTTCTAATGGGGGCAACGGGTTGGTGTCCCCAAACATCCTGCGCACATTGCGCATCGACATGATTACTGTAACAAAAGGAAGACTACTTCAGTTTTACCTATCAATTATACATTATTAAATTATAAAATAAACCTTTACAATAAATAATAAATATATATATATATGTATATATTTATATAGATTTTTGAATACAAATAAACAATTCCTCTTTTGGCCAATTGTAGCCCATACAGTATGTTGCCTTACCTATCAAATATCTATACACCATCTAAGCTCAGTATTGCAAATAAATAACCTAAAATAAGCTTGCCTTGGAGTGTGATCAGGATCCCTTCGGGGCGTGTGGCCCATCCAGTTCCACACACGGCGCTTGATATGCTGATCGATAGGTATTTCACCGCAACATTGGAGATTTTTCAGGTCAATAAACCCGAGATAATACATCGGAGACAGTGATTGAGGACTGGGATCCAACGAGTTGTCTTAACTGACCTTCCAAGTTTCACATTCGTATTTCATTTTGGTACTGAATACTTAGTTGGTTGTCATTTTGGTACTGTTATTGAATTAAAACTAAATATAGACTAAAATATTTCATCTCACAAAACTAAACTAGATGTGAATAAATACAATTAGGTATTAAGAGGGGGATGATGCAATCCTAAACAAACTCATTGCATCGGAAAGACAAAGCCAATCTGCACCTTAAAGAAGTGCATCAGTGGTGGCCTCATAGACATCGCTAAATGTATTAATTACAGCATATTATAATGAGAGAGAGAAAGAAAGAAGGACTCAGAAACCATATGTCGTAAGTAATTAACTATAAGTTTTAATAAGATATATACATATCTTATTAAAACTTATAGTTAGATATATAGACAAAGAATATAATTTTAAATTATGTATATGTATTCTGTGAATCGCTAAAGGTTTTGACACGAAACTTAAATATATTTTGGGTTCCACATACATTAAACTGGAACTCAAAAAATGTTTGTTCACCATGGGGTATCAATCTTAAAGAATGATTTTGAAGTTTCTAATATCATTCTTTTTTATATAGAATAGTTTGCGATAGAGACGCTTCCATAGTTGAAAAATCTGTGTGTCTGATTGATAAAATATAAATATATATTACAATGAAATCTGACATCGAAATTTGGTTTGAAAGATTTCTAGTCTGTATGTATTGTTATACGACCTAAATGGTAAACCACTATTTTCTCATAAAAATGCTGTAGTATGTGCTTTAAATCTATGTGCCAGGGTGTGGCAATACAAATTACATATTTTTCTTTTATTTAATTTTAAAAACAAATAACATGGGGTAGGATGGACTTTGGCAAAAGTTTGTTGAAGACACGCGTTCCTTCATTTAGTCCGCAATCATAGAGGGAATAGTCTTTTACCATGATTTTTTAAAGATTGAAGGAGGTTGAAGCATCGCCTAATCGAAGACAACAGATCAGTGACACAACAATTGGGTAAGTGATGGAATTTAGTAAATAAGGGGTGCAAAGGATTAACTTTTTGGATCCCATAATAAAATTACCCTGTCAACCTTAGTATTTTGCCTATCAGTGAACACAAAGTTGTTGAAAGCTTGTGATGACCCAAGCAACCTGAAATATCGCGTTCTTAGTGCATGAATCACCAGTGCATTAATCCCAAGAATGTCACTATGGCTAGGAATCCAGGCTAAAACAATGTCCATATCTTTTTAGTTTCAACTACATAAAGTTTCTCTAATTTTAAGAGTGATAGGAAATTTTCATTTGGGACTAAAATGGGTTGAGATAATAGTCTGTATTCTATATAATTAATGCATGTAAAAAAATTCTGCTTTATATTATGTTCTTTAAACTACTTACTGATGTAAACAAAACCTTTGCAATGAAAAACAGTGAGAAAAAACCGATTAAAAAAGGACCTAATACAATAACCTATGTTGACAAATGTATATATTTATTATTTAACCTTACATTATACAAACAAACATCAGCAGAAGTCGAATGCAGAATAAAAAAAGCATGGAACAAATACTGGTCTCCCAAAGATATTTTCAAATCAATATTCCCAATACATCTCAAAAGAAAAGCAATAGATACTTTCATTCTCCCTTCCCTACTTTATGGATGCCAAACTTTGACTTTAACAAAGGGATTGCACAAAAGATAACTGTTTTCCAAAGAGTGACAGAAAGGAGTATGCTAAATATAAAACTAAAAGAAAGGAGGAGAAACCAAGACATAAGAACAATAACAGGCATATTATATGCAGTGGAACAAGCATGTAGATTAAAATGGCATTAGACATATAGCATGAAAAAAGATAACAGATGGGCAGAAAGAAACATCCATTAGTACCCAAAGGATGCAACATGAACACATGGCCGACCAAGGTGACCATGGGCCAATGAAATCATCCAGGTGGCCAGCCCTACATGGACAAGACAAGCCACAGATAGGAAAAATGAGGAGGACTATGCTCAAAAAAGGGCACCTCACAATTTGATACAGAACTAATTTGTGTAATAACTTAATGTGTACTTGCTAATTGAGAAATAAAAGGCTTTTATTTTTATCTTAGCAGAAAACAGTTTAAATTCTAAAAAGGAGATCTTCTGCTCACATTTGCTTAGCCCCATTACAATAGATTAAATCTATTGTATAGAGGAATGCAGACTCAAATTGCCACTATAATCTCAGATTTCATTACAAATAACTTACATATAAAACTATACACAATATTTTATTGTGTCTCTATCAACTGCTCATTTAACTACCCACCATATTGTAGCATGCTGCCTTTCTTTTGAATTAAATAATTGGACAAATTATATTTAAGGCAGCATTATATTTAACTACACAAAATTGAAATAGAATTTCAGCATAATGTATGATATGAATATCAAAAATTATTTGCTGTACACAAAAAAATTAATATCAAATATGATGGTAAGCCAATATCTAACATTTCTACTCAAACCTACCAGTTCAAGAAGATTTTGGTTTGCTTTGGACTCTTGTTGCGATGACGTCGGGACAACGAAACCAATGCACTGACCTCGTTAAACTGATTTATTAGGACGTCTTGTATTGATATGACGCCTAGCGGCAGCGATCAATAGAAGCACGCAGCACGAACCGATCTGACACGAACGTATAAATACATCTAAAATCGATAGGATGCCCTCCCACGCTATTTCTAGAAAAATTCTAGACAGAATATTTGCGTCAGTATTAAAAAAAAAACAAATTCGACGTACCTGCGAGGTAATCTGAGTTTAATTCAAAACCAATTTTCAAACCTCAATGAAAACTATTGCTTCAATCTTGTTCTAATTGAAAAAACTTTTAGGGATCATAATAACTTTAAATCTTTCTGGAATAATATTTAACAGTTAGCAGAAATTTCAGTAAAAAGAGAATTGCATGAATTTACACGTTGTTTACTTTTATTCATAAATCACAATCTTTTAGTTTTTTATTTTTCGTTCCATCTGGAACGAGCTAAGGTCACCTACCATGCTGCCTCGTGATGAGCAAGTTTTTTTTTTGTTCAATTGATGTAAAAATTAGAGAAATTAGTGATTAATATAAAGATCATAAGTTATAGCCATGATGATGATTTATGATCATAGATCGGATGCATATTTACCTTAACTTATTTTTTGTTAAGAAAATATGTAGACGGCTTCTTTTTTCGGAATTGTCTTTTTCAATGTCGGGATTCGAAAAAAAACTAATTGGATATAAAACAAATTACGAATGGGTTACCTACCTATCAAATTTATTTAATTTATAAAATTAACAAAAATCAAGATTTTAATATTATTTTTTTATAAATACCTAGCTCTTAAATTTCAAACATCATAATGGATATTGTATGCATTCAATTATATTTATAATCAAAACGCTAACGTATTCATCCCGAAATATCGGTTTTTTATTTACAAGTAATTTACATACAAATCATAATTGTAATAGAAAACACTACAAACGTAATGAAAATACATTTAATCTATATTCCGAACATTAAATGCATCAATTCCGAAATCCCGAAATCTTTACGATAAAGAAGTGCTTTCCATACTAAGGCGCCGGTCAACTTAGGTAAATATGCATCCGATTATCCGATCTATGTTCATGATATGAGTAGATACCCTCCCTTCACCATAAGTTTCGTTGTTTAGACCCATAATAATAAATACAGGCTTTACGCTTAACTTTGAGCTAGGTGGCGCTGTGTGAATGTCAGTGGATATTTATTATTATTATAATTATTTATAAATCTAGGTAAAATTTCTTATGGCAGGCAACACCAACCCGAAATCGTAGGATTGTGTTTCTGTCTTTGTTCAAAGTTAAGTTCAAATTATCAATTGTCTTTGTGGCTTAAGGAAGTAAGACAATATATTAACTTTAAAATCTTTACTGGTTTAAATTTACGTCTTCGCAGTGGAAGTGGTTACACTTTTTTTGCACGCGCGTATTGTCATTTCTCTTCTAGTATAGTTATCACAATGGTTCGTTGTAATCGAGGCTGTGATAAATTTCGGTGAGTATCTACGAGTAGCTGCATCAAAGCTTTATATGGATTTTTCATTATATACTAAAATTTGTAAAAAAGTTCGGTTCGAGATATTTTAGTAATAGTGAAAGCGATCTTAAAAGCGGAATAAAAAAATCAAGGTGGTTTATTTTCCACAACCATTTTTGCAAAGAATTCACCGCCGTAAAAGGTACTTTTTAAAGCTGCCATATATATACTTTTTGTCGATTAGATAGGATTTTAACTTTTGAATTGTGAAATTTATTATAAGATACACAACATTGAACAATTATTAAGACTTAATCAGAATCAGGTTATCTGTAATTAAATATAATTACTTGATTACTATTTTCGTGATTGAATTTCAAATTGGCCGGAAAAAACGTAAACCTAGTGTAATTTAAGCCACAAAGGTGTGGCAGGGCGAGGCAGCCCGCGAGCTGAAGAGCAGATGGTTTCAAAGCTTACCACCGCAGTTGAGGCCGAAGGGTGCGGTGGTAGACTAAAACCATCTGCGATGATTAACTCGCGTGCGACCGCCGGAGCTCCGCAGCGCCGTGCCGGAGCCGTGACAGAAACCATGTATGCTGCCATGCTGCACGCTTGCTTGCATGCTCTATGTTTGCCATGCATATTGCTTGCATGCTGCAGCATGCATATTGCGTGCACGCATGGTGTATGTTTTTTAATAAATATAATTATAAAATGTATGCCAAAAGATGATTCTTAATGTAAATTTCTGCAAAATGATAAGCCTTTTGATGACTGTAGTTTTGAAATGTATGATAGAATCTAAGTTTGAACTTTCTGCGATAGGACGGTTCTGTTTTTTTATTAATGTAGGATATCAAATTTATGCCTAAGAATTATTCGGGCTTATAAAATTATGCGTTTAGAGTGTCTGCTGCATTGATGTCTCCTTAATAAGTAAATTGCAAATGAGTTTCTTAATGAATTCAAGTTACGTCAGGTCTTCACGTCGACGATTCCGCAATGCTTAAAGACAAAAGTCTTTGAGCAATGCGTCCTACCCGTACTTACAGACGCAGCTGAGACATGGACACTGACTGCGGGATTGGTTCACAAGATAAAAGTCACTCAACGCGCAATGGAGCGAGCTATGCTCGGGGTCTCTCTTAGGGATAAGATCAGAAATGATTTAATCCGTAAGAGAACTAAAGTTACCGACATAGCCCGCCGGTCAGCAAGTTGAAGTGGCAGTGGCTGGTCACGTATGTCGCAGAACGATGGCCATTGGAGTAGACGAGTTTGGAGTGGAGGCCGCGTCTCGGCAAGCGTAGCGTAGGACGCTCTCCGGCCGATGGACCGACGACTTGCAAAGGTCGCTGGTGGAGGCTGGATGAGGAAAGAGGAGGACCGGGATATCTGGCGCAAAATAGGGGAGACCTATGTCCAGCAGTGGACTGCAATAGGTTGAATAGGAAATGAGTTTCTGCGATATAAAGATGGTGTCGTATTGTTATGCGTAATAATCTTAGAGTATCAATAATAGAATAGAGCACGCACAAAGAAGTGGGAACAGTAGGCAGTGTTGAGAACAACACGAAATTCCCGCCGCAAGCGCTTGTAGTCACGGTCGAGTGCTAGCAGTGTGCGTTTCTCTGGACATATTTTTAATTTTTACGCTTTAAAATGGTCGATGTGCAACACGATAGTCTAAAACGATAATAGGAAGCAAACAAAATTAATAAATCCGGTATTACTTTTCATCGGCAAGACGATTTTCATTCTTATTTTTTAATTATACAAATACGCATTCTGGGTCATATATTTTAAATGCAAAGTACTGAATATTGCGATATCACGCATCAACTGCTTTAATATTTTAAAGAATTTGAATATTTACCATGTAAATATCCCCATGGCTATATGCATGAGCTATGCTCGTATTGTGTAGATTCGGGCTGAATATAATTTATATTTTTCTTCCATAACATAACCGTTTATGTTGTATTGTTTAATTCAACTCACTCTGACCTAGACGAATTTAAAGTACATGTAAAGTGATAAAATATTTATCGAAATAATGATGGGCAAGATCGCTTGCTCTAATATCATAAATATTACTATAATTAATACTCTAACTTTTTTTTAATACTCTAAGGGTTAAAAGCAAATCATTTGACACATACAAAATGTTAAGTATCATATTATCATGCCATTCAGCTGTATTTATCGGCAACTGCGCTTGCGGCGCACAAATATCCAACCCTATTTGACATGTATTTATCATTGTAGTAGCTATAGTTCCCCTGCCTACGCTGTGCATTGAGTATCTTGTACTCAGACGAAGGATATTGTTTTAGAGATCTTGTACAATATGCGTGCTCTATACCCAGTTATATATATAAGGTAATAATATTATGACAATAAAAAATCTGCTTTATAATAGACCCTATGCAATAGCACCATGATAATCGTGATCATCACTCATTTCCTTGGATGAAGTTATTATTAATCTAAGCTCATTTCATCCATGATTAAATAAATAAAGCTAAATTAATGACATTAGCGTTTTCCAAACGGAACGAATAAAACTAGGAACCATAAATAAGTGGAAGGATGACTAAAATAACAACTGGACTGCATATCTTCATTCCTTTTTCCTTAACGTATTTAATAGTGGATGAGAAAGAGACATGTGTTACGAGTCGTTTCATTATCTGGTATGTTGTCACAACTTGATTTGATTGATGAATTTGCTAGTGAAAGGAATGAATTATTATATTTTATCGATAGTTATGGTATCTGAAAATATTGATAATGAGCTCTAGCGAAGGTACTAAATATTTGGCTTTCGACATGGAGGTCGTGGGTTGAATTCTCACGGGGATTACTATTATGTAAACTTTGATGGCGTCCTTCTCGAGGTTTTGCAAGAATATGTTTCCTTAGACCAAACTTTCTAACTTAGCCGTAAAAACTTCGTGAGGGAAGCTAGGAGCACTTCAACATGCTGATCCGGCGGGCTATGTCGGTAACTTTAGTTCTCTTACGGATTAAATCATTTCTAATCTCATCCCTAAGAGAGACCCCGAGTATAGCTCGCTCCATTGCGAGTTGAGTGACTTTGAACTTGTGAACCAATCCCGCAGTCAGTGTCCATTTTTCAGCTGCGTATATTAGTACGGGTAGGACGCATTGCTCAAGACTTTTGTCATTAATACCCCACACGATTGGGAACGATGAAAAAAAATTTTGATGTTCCGTTCAATGTATGGAGAGCCCAAAATGTATATATTTTTTTTCAAGTTTCTTGTCAAAACCTTATAGCAGTTCACAGAATAATACTTACAGAATTTGAATAGTGTAGTGCTGATAGTTTCGGAGAAAAAATGGTGTGATATACGGACGGATCGACAGACATACATCTATGAGGACATCAATCTATGAGGGTTTCGTTTTTTTGCCATTTGGCTACGGAACCCTAAAACCTGCATCCAAATCCGTTGCGTAGTTTTAAAGATTTAATATAGGAACTGAAAAAGCAACTATGTAGTGATAATGGTATCTGGAAATATTGTTAATGTGCACGCTAGACGTGAGTCTAAACATTCGGCCCTCGATCTGAAGGTAGTGGGTTCGATTCTCACGGGGTAAATATTATGTCAGAAATAAAATATATTATAATAATATTATTTTTATTGATTTACAGATTAACTTCAATTGTTAGTGTTCCGTATTATATTACTAAAACTACACATCCTGTACGTCCATCTATTCGGTATTTTAGTTTTGAGTATAGTAACAGGTGTTTTAAATCCGTGAAAATTTAAACTGGGGCACCATCATGGTTATAAAAAGATGGTGGATTGGATAGATAGGATAGTTGAATAAAATAAACATTTAAGTGAGATTTCAATACAGCAAACGCGTTTAATTTTTCACAAAATGTTATGAGTAACTCACTCTTGAGTTGAACTCAAGATTGCCGACGCATTCATTGGCCGGCTTTTTATACCTGCTCACCCAATGAGCCAGACGCTTCGAAGCCATCTACCTATCTCCTTAATATATATAACTCAAAGGTGACTAAATGACTGACTGACATAGTGATCTATCAATGCACAAACCACAAGACGGGTCGGGCTGAAATTTAACATGCAGGTAAAAACGCAGGCATTCGCTAAGACAGGATTTAAGGTAAAGCTACTATGGATGTAGAAATCTCCTTTAAGAATGTTGATGAATTCCATCCCTAAGGATACAAAACAGGCGATAAAAAATAATACTCCTTAACGCGAGCGAAGCCGCAAGCAATAGGTAGTTCTACATAATTTGCAGGATAGCGGGAGCGCTGCTCAGCTTGAAGGTTCTAATAATAATAATAATAATAACAATAATAACGTGTAACACTTACAAAGATTAAACATTCGAAAAAAGGCCTCTGTGCTGTTGGCTTCGGCCCACACATGCCTTCCAAAGGACCGGGCCACTATTTGGCCCGTGAATCTTAAGGATTTCGAAAACATAATAATAATATATAATAATATTGTGCAAATTGTACATACTTTTGCACTATTTCCTTGCCATTGTACAACAGATGCTGCACTGTGAATGTATCCTCGATCTGAACTCTGAAAATTATTTATACATTGGAAAGGTTTCGTTTTTGTGTTGATTATATTAATAGGCAGATAATTACAATTGGTTCAGCTTCGGACAAATTTAATGAAGGCACAGCATCAAATTTTAATCTCCTTTTTAAAAAAAATTCATTTTGCAAATAATTGTCGGGATAGAAGTGCTTAGAACAGATCCTGCTGTGTGGCTTCCAGTTCCAGTCAGGTCTCCCGACTCGTCTTATCCATTCTTGTTTCATATTTTCATTCTTTGGGAAACTGTAATATTATAATAACCTTAATATATCTGCTGATGTTGCTTCGCCGGAAAGCCTAACTCAAATATCGATATGTAAAAGCCACATCACTAGTTGAAATGTTTACCTAGAAAATTTAATTGGGATTTTTTGAGAAAAAGTAGACAAATACTGTTTTGGCTTTTATTTGAAAAGTACAACTATAAGTAAGAAACATTTATATCATAGTTTACACACATTTCCTGATTTATTTAATATAAATTTAATCAAAAACTCACGAATGAAAGTGAATCTTTTCACCACTGCTTTCTTTCCTTCCTGTATGTGAAAAACAACCGTCAATAACACAAGACATGTTTTTATAATCTAAAACACTTCAATAAGAACGAGTTTTAGTATAGATAAATCACTATCTGAGCCAATCTGAGTGCAAATTACACAGAAAATATTTTTCTTATAATCAGGAGCCGCCAAACCACTGACAGTACTATAATCCGGCCATGTGAGCAAGGTGTCAAACTGTTTTAACAATCTTTAACAATGTACGTCAAAATGAGATTTTGAATTTGGTAGTATGTGAATGAGTCCAATGACATAACAGATGTGACGACCTGCTAATTATGAGAACAATAATCAGTTTGCTGTCTCATTTTCGCCTACGCAAAATCGTGTAGGGAGTGAGAGCATCAGGTATAAGTTTTTAATCGCTATTTTAACCCGGATTCTATGCTGTAGTTCTAATTCTATGGAATAAAATGTTCACATTAATGACAGTTGTGGTAGTGTCAGTGTCAAAGGCAGCATAGTCCCCGACCTTTGCCTGTTCCTAGAGGGTCAAACAAAAAAGAAATGACAGTGTCAGTTTACTAGTGAGAAAGTAAAATTATTTTTGTTTGCGTATTTATGACGTATGCAATTTATCGCAATGGGGCTGCAAGCATTAACAATTTATTAATTTGTGTTCGATGTTAGCTAGTTCAGTTCGTTAGTCCTCGCTCGAGCGCTCATCGCTTTGGTGCCATACGAGTCGGACTTATCCCAGTTAAAATATTTGATTTGGATGTAAATTTTGTGAATGATCATGTATCTTTGGCATTTATTTATACTTATATTAGTTCTCTCGGCTGTAAAGTGTGCTGTTATTGCAAATGATGAAGATGTCGATGAGCAGGGATTATATAGTAAGTCAGATCACGTTGTTATCTTAACCCAACGTAATTTTGAGAAGAAGATATATCATCAACCTCATGCGGCAGTCGTGCAATTCTATAACAGCTACTGTGGCCACTGCAGATCTTTTGCTCCAAAATTCAAGGCGTTGGCTGCAGAAGTAATACCATGGAAAAATATTTTACAATTAAAAGTTATAGACTGTTCTGTAGAAGAAAATAATGAATTATGTAGAGAGTTTGAAATCATGGCATATCCTTCTGTGCGGTATATACACGAGAATTATGTGAAGCCAATGGCAATGTTGGTGAACGCATACTATGACAGATACTGCTGAAAAACTTAAGGCACAATTGATATGAAAATGCAGTCAGAACAAAGCATGGGCCGATTAATATTTGCACCAAAATTATCTATTGCATCCTATTTGTCGTATGCAGAAGCTTTGGAAGATGTGCCAAATAATGTCATATACACTTTTTTGGTTTTTGAAAATGAAAATTCTACAGTTGGATCTGAACTGGCCTTGGATATAAATGACTACAAAAATATAAGAGTTAAACGAGTTCATGATGTAAGTGAGTTGGCAAGTGTAGCTGGATTGAGACGCTATCCCAGTCTTGTGGCTGTTAGTTCCACACTTGTTCCTATACCACTGACACCTGATGAGCCCAATAGACAAAACTTACTGAAAGCCATTAATCTTTCTAAAATCCAAGGACTATGTATTTCCTATTCGTGGTTTACCTGTACAAGACTCTATTCATGAAAATACTAATGAAAAGATAGCTACCTCTAGTTCTGATGTAGTGTACTATAGTGATTTAGAAAAAACATTGAAAACAAGCTTGCACACTGAAATCACTAGGCATAAAACTCTTTCAGGGGAACCACTTATGGCTTTACTAGACTACTTAAATATTTTAAAAACACTATTTCCATATAAAAACTATAACCTTAAGGAATACATAGAAGATTTATATGACACTCTGCATACAAGAAATGAATGGAATGGAAACGACATTTATGAGATAGTAAAGAGATTAGAAATAGTACATGCTCCAGTGTATATGTCACAATTAGAGTATGTTGGTTGTAAAGGCAGCCAGGCTAAATATAGAGGATATACATGTGGTTTGTGGACACTGTTTCACACATTGACTGTAAGTGCTTCCCAAAAACAAGGTGCAGAGGGCCCTAATGTATTAAAAGCTATGCATGGCTATGTAAAACATTTCTTTGGCTGCACAACTTGTTCTGAACATTTCCAAGCAATGGCAGCACAGAACCGTTTGTTTGATGTCAAGGAAAATGACAAAGCTGTCCTTTGGCTGTGGATATCTCACAATGAAGTAAACTTGAGATTGGCGGGTGATGTAACTGAAGACCCAGAGCATCCAAAAATTCAATTCCCATTAGTAACAAGATGTCCTGAATGTAGACTTGCCCGTGGGCTTGGAATTTGCCAGCAGTATACCAGTATCTTCAAAATATGTATGGATCTGGAAACATTCGTGATGCAAGACGAGCAAGATCAGCAGGAACAGCAACGAGCCCCTTCTCCAACATGGATATCGGAATGTTAAGCCTCCTGTACATATTATCTTTTATCATTCTAATTCTAGTCATTAAATATTTCCTAACAAAACGTCTTTACAGAAAGCGCCATTATAAGCATGTGAGAAGTAAAGTATGAGCATTCATAATTCATTATAATAATATGGTTTGTTTTTAGAGATCTTTAATATACACATGCTGTTTTCATTCCATAAAAATAATATTATAGGATATACTGTCCTCATACATCTTGAAAGTGCTAAATGTGTAATTCATTAAAAGATTGATGAATGTGATATTGCATGACTGGGTAAAACAATTGCATGATTGTTGTATAAGAAATAACATAAAGTAAAACCAGAACTGCTTCCATTGCATGAAGTGTAGTATAGATATTAAGTAGTATGGTTTTCACTTTTGAACTACTAGTAGAAAGGTTAAAACAATAGGCTTCATTTGTTTTTTAGATCTTCTCGGTAAAATCAGATCGTAAATACCTTGGTTTAAGACTAGTAGAATGACATACCCTTACATATTTTATATTAATTCAATAATAGTGTCAGTTTATACATTTCATTAAATTCACTTCCAGTATTTCAAATAATTATCTTTTTATCATCAAGTCATTACTTAATGAATCAGCATTGTGTTCCACTTATTTGACAAAACATCTTGCATTGTTTGTTTGAGCTTACAGGTATTGCACAAACTTTGGCTTTCCGATGTGTATTGACTTTGTTACTAAGACTTATGACCATTAAAAATAATGCACACCAATCTGAGACACAATACTATACAGTTAAACTACCACTTTGATATTATTTTATTGAAGTTCATCGTAATGTTTATATACTATAAAATTTTGTAAGAAGGTATGTTCGTTTATATTTTTTTGAACCAATGATATATCATTATCCTGGTATACCAGGAGTTTAAATAGCGACCTAGGTTTTTAATAATAGTACGTTTATACGGTGCGACGCTCTTACGGTGAAGCAAAACATCGTGAGGAAGTCTGCGCCTGCGCCTACGAAAGAAATGCAAAGGTTGTGCGTGAAGTCTGCCAATCCGCACTGAGCCCGCGTGGACGACTGAGGCATATACACCCTATACGAGGGGCTAGTGACCTTCGGTGGGGACGTATAATGAGCCGATGATGATGAAACACTAGAAAATCTTACGTTTGGCGGGCGTTTAGTCCTGTGCGGCATACGACCGTCCACCCTAGCATACGTCACATAAAGTCAACATTTCATTAAATACAACAAGCATTTAAGACTTTCAAATTAAGTACTTGGTTATTTAGGACAACGTTAGGCGTTAATGCTAGTTTGTAGAAATGGTACCTATGGCTTATAAAGCATAAGTAAGCACAAGACTGCCTATTTATTCTACAAGAATATTGAAGAGTATACCTAAAAGAATATTCAAGAGAATAACTAAAGTTTTTTCTTATTATTACAAATCTTATATCAGTTCCATGACGGTATTCATAAATGAGTTCTCGTTTAAGTAGTGTATATTTATTAACGTGAAATAATGTGTCTTGGTATACAGACAGTATATCAATCAAAATAGTCATGATGACTTTATATTATATGTATGTGCCTACATATAATTCAAATATATGCTATTGCTAGGTATAACATAGAAAATCGTACGTATTAGTTTGGTTAATATGTTCTTAGTTAAAATGGTTATTTTCCAAGGCCAGTGGCTGGTCAACTATGTCATAATCGGCAAAACATGAATTATCTTACGATACGTTTTAAAATTGAGGTACTTTTTTAAAAGTTTTTATGTATACGTGCACTCGGAATGTTCATTTAAAAATATTGATATCGATAATAATTTTGCAAAAAAAACTGTTCTTTACATAGGTATATGTGCCGTTACTTACACATACTCAGATGACGTCACCAATTAAATAAATTAACGCGCTATTGTCCCTTGATATCGAAATGAATTTGTGTCTTTTATTCTAATTTCTGGGCTCTACTGTTCTTAGCAAATAGTAAGACAAATATTTTTCTGCTTCATACTTTCATAAAGGTCCCAAAATTTGACGTAATACCAGTAATACTCACTAAATAGTATATTTTTTTTGTCCCTATGTGCACTTCAGTCTTAAAGCTACGCAACGCAATTTGATTCGGTTATTTTAATACATAGAGTGCTTCAAGAAGAAGTTTTATATGTATAATTATTACGTCATTGCGAGTCACATCATCTCTTTTCCTAGTTTTATATTAGTTTTTATTTAGCACTTGAAAAAATCTTATTATTTTTTTTTATTTTGGATTTATGAATATTACCTTCCATCTTAGTCATGTCAAAAATACATTTTCATATTTCTCGATTTTTATCGGATTAATTACAAGTCCGTTTTGAGTAGTAAGTTTTCTGTTTTTCGGGCCTTATTTACTATAAAGTACATATAGGTATTATAAGTATAGCCAGCAAATAGGTACTTACGTTTTGCTGAACAAAATAATTAAGTTAGGCTTAGGTGTAATTAGTCTGCAATTTTAACTATGTGCTCTGAATATTACATCTGTATTTATTTTAATGGCTATGCCTGCACGTACCTATTCGTAAAATGTAATTCTTCAAATGAGTATAAAGTTTTCTGCAGTGATTCGGTTTTCTTGTGCCTATAACTGGTGCGAATATTTTACATCTAGACCCATAAAATAATAATATATGGTTTTTATTGTTTTTATAATATCTTATTTAATAATCTTCTTTAACAAATGTCGTGGAAGTTATTGGAAAACCACTTTAGTTGTTCTAGTAAACTTGTGTGATATGTACTACTAAGAAAATATTGAGTAAGTAAAATGTAATTTATTCATGTTATTAGGTACTATTGTTAATAGTTTATCGTGTATTGAAGTAGGCAAGTATATATTGCGTATTTAATTTTGAACTATACATTTATTTAATATTTATTCTAAAGTTTATAGGCGTCACTACAATAATTATAGGAATATTAATTTTCTGAAGACTAACTTCAAAGTACCTAATACTTCAAATCACGAATGAAGCTGCTTTCTGTATGTTGTGATGCGTTGAATAATGCACGTTTAGATGTATTCATGGATAATGTCTGTAATAGAGGTAAAAATTAGGTGGCGGCTAAAGTTATAAATTAATATATTTTTAACAGATTATTCCTTAGACTTTATAAATTTTACAAAATTGATTTAAATTACAAAAACAATTATATTACTTCGGTGCGGAGCATGTCAGAACTATATATACTTATATGACTGAACAATAATGCTTAAAAACTACCAATATTACACAAGTTAATGTACCTACGTAGGTTAGGTACATTGTTTATTTTTTTAATGAAAAATACTGTTTCGTGTATTATATTTTAAACAATTTCTGAAAAATTGTTAAAGACTAAATAAAGTTCCAAGCATAAGAATGGTGGGTAACCTATAAGTTATTATATGAATATTACATATCAAAGAAATCCCTGATATATAAAGGGTGTAGATAAAAGCCTATAGTTTAAAAATACAAACTATTACTAAGTTGTACTTGTGATCATTAAACATGTTACCGTGCCTACATTAATGTAATTTAAATCTTTAAAATCCGTAAGTACAACTTGAAAAGCAATATTAACAGAGGATCAGAGAATAGTGAAAATGGAATGAATTAATGTTTATGAAATGTTAATTTGTTGTTTCAATTGTTAATAATTATATACTAATTTAATAACTTATGTGTTTTTATATTCGAACAGTTTGGTTCTTCGCGTCTGGGTGAAAAGTGGCGTCAGTGTAGGCTAAGGTCAGTCAAGTAAGCGTATCTTATTTGAAAAGGTGGTGGTTATTTAATTATATTAGATGTAGGCCGTGTATGTACTAATACTCCTTACGACAAAGTATACTTTGTTGATATAGGTACAGGAACGAATATATAGATTAACTTTAAAAAAACCTACCTATGTGCACTTGTATATTAGTTGTTCGTCATTGCAGTGCCTACTAAATTGTGTTGTTGTGTAATGCCCGATTAATTTACAGGGTGATAAAATCATATATATGTACACTTTTAGATGTAGGTATCTAACCCAATTCTATATATTGACATAGTATGGGTACTTCGCCCTTCCTTAGGTTCCCACCTATTAGTATTGATAAATAGAAATACCTAATTAAAAGACGTAATATACTTAATTGAAAAAATTTTTTCCAAGTTATTAAAAACGTATTTTCTTGTAATTATTATTATTTTTAAAATAAATACAAAAATATATACACAGATAGGTACCTATAGTGCTTGAGATGTTTATACTTGAGTCAGTAGTTTGAATTTTCCTGCTCTAACATAAAATAGAGTCTCAAATACACCAGTTTAAACATAAATGAAGTATGTTTGCACCTAGTTAAAATTTCCATAGAATAAAGCATAAACTACCAAATCTCTTGATTATCATATTACAGTATACATACTCGATGTTTTTAAGTATGAATGTTTAAATATTATGAACAATAGTTAGGTGCGTGAGTACCTAAGACCTAAGGATGAGTGTGTTTTATGTATACAGCTGTTTTCATAGGTGTGTGTGTTTCATGTTTTCTTCTCTACCATTAGGCTTGTTATGTAATTTGTAACAAGATATTATAGAACATTGCAGATTCTATTTTTTTTTTAACCTAGAGAAGGTATCAGCAATGCTTATGAAATACTTCAGGAGAGCGAAGATTAAATCTGCATCCAAACTACAAATATGTGTTCGTAATAAGATACATCAGCTAAAATATATTTTATATCTGAAAATACGTGGTATAGGATAATTATCTACTCGTATAAGCAAACGTCAGTCGCTAATTTCCAATCGTCAATTACCTGCTTACCTTCATAATTAAAAATCTATTCATGTGGTAAATTGTACGAAAACTGGATTTTCGTGAAACATTTAATTATTTAGATTTCTTTTTCTTGTTATTGTTAGATTAATTTCCCGACATTTTTCTGATTTAGTTTATAGAACATGTTAAGTCCGTGCAGTGTAAAAAGAAAATAGGAGATTTTTAAAAGAAAATATTTTATCAAAAGTCTATGCAATCTAAGTTATTGAGTAGGTCCAATGATTTATTATTTAGTTTACCTTATCTTGCCAGGTCAGCTTCGTATAAGTCCTAATTTCGTAATTAATATAATAAAGTCGTCATGAACCACTACTTGATTAGTTTATCTATAGTTTTATTATGATTGGGCTTTATCTTAAAATACGCTGCATTGTTTTTTACTGATACCCAAATCGCTACATTACTGACATGTAGGTATATACGAAATAACTATTAATGATACTAGCATTTTTATTAATAAAAACTTAACTAGATATTTATAGATTAACCTATGTATTATATCCACTAGGAACTTAATATATTGGGGTAATTTTACTGCAGTAGACAATAATTCATCTTTAACTTCGTCCTATAAATCCCAATCCAATTTCCTCAAAGGTTTTGCGGGAAGACCTGTACGCTCATTAAGATTAATAACTGTACGCTGCTGTAGGCCGTCTTAAGCAGTTATTACATTTTAGTCTGATGATGATAATCTATAACGTGCCTACAATATACGCAGTAGATATTGACGTTAATTTGTAGGTCTCATTTTAACTTCTTAAACTCTATATTTGTAATAATTATTAACATCTCTAATTTTGTTTTCAGGTACATGGGTTAGATTTTCAGTGCCTGATACAATCAGCGAAGTACCAGCGGCATTGAAGCCACATTGTTTTTCATCTAGGACTACTTATTAGTATTGTAATTGATCACATTAATGAGCAGTAGTACTTTAAGACATCTATTATTTGGATAATCGTTGTTTTATAAGTACCTACCTTCCTACTAACGATGTCTACCACCATAAGTCTTGACAGATTTTAAAATTATAAGGATATACCAAATGTAATATTATATAATGTACATTTATCGACTATCATCTACTCTGCACCTATAAAGCGCTCTATATATTTATGTAGCTAGGTACTTAGTTCTTAAACATAAGAATTGAGTGTTAAATGAAATTTCTGTAATAACAAAAAGCTACTTATAATCGACTAATATCTAACTGCCTACGTTAAAAAAAAGTGAACTTAGGCGCTAGCAGCGCACCGTAATTTCACCTGCGAAGTTTCCATTCCTGTTGGAATTCTGGGATAATATATATGATTTCGTGGCATTGTGATATCTTTGCATTGTTAAGTTTCATCAAAAACAATTCTGTAGTTTATGCGTCAGAGTAATGAACATTATATTACTTACACAGGGTGCATTTTGAATCATTGGCATCCATTCGACCTATTAGGGTTTTTTTATGGGAACCTACTACCATATAGACTTAGAATAAGTTTTATAAAATAAATGATAATTAATAAATTATCACATGGCATTGAGCAATCTGATAATTTATTATAGCTCGTGCCACTTTATTAAGCGCGCCCGCGCCACTTACCCCAATGCGCCTGCGTCGCCCTTTGCCACGCCGCGCGTGAACCCGCCTCGCCTCATATTTAATTGGATATTATTTGTTTATCAAGTCAACATTTATTTATTGTGATATGTATTGTTGATCAATCGCAGTGTTTACATGATTTTTAGTATTAATTTTTATTTCATTTTTGTATCAATTGTTTGCCTAATATTTGGGGGATGTCCTTTAAATAACAAGTAGGTTCTTAATTTTAAAAAATGCCAATGTTCTTGATTTCACCGTTTATAGTAATATATAAACTGATATATTATCAGTTTACTAAGGTTTTCATTAGTACATAGTGCAAAAACACTTAAACCTACGTTATGACTGGAATGAGATAGTTTTAAGTACCTAGTAATTTCAGCATATTCTTCAATACTAATGCGGTGACTACCTAGATATTAAGCCTACACTAAGCCTTTTGTATTGCGTATCGATAATTATATAGTTATTTTAGCCGTAGTAAGGTATGTATAATTTCATTGTCCTCACCTACCCACATGCCTAAACATACTTGCACGTACCGCTGAATTTTAACCTAATTACTTATCATTTTGACATGAGATTATCGATCTGTTTATGAATTATACAGACTCAAGATTGTCAACTAATATATTGTCAAAAGAAAAAATGTGAACTGTACAACGAATTATTCTTCAGAAACTTTTGTAATAAATAGTTGCACGATAAACATTACTCATTTATTTTTATACTTATTATGTACTCTATTTATCATGTTGTAGTAAATAAAATAAAATATGAATTAATTGGTTTAGCCTTAACACTTATTTCATACTACGAGCTGTACTATGACCTCATGCTCATTCGATACATTTTTATAACATTAAACGGGATGGTCAATCCGCTTACCTGACGCACATGCAGTATTTAAGGGAATTAACCCATTGAACGCCGGGAATCCAGACACAATAGAGAATCTATTGTACCTGCCTGGCGCCTTAAGGCGTCCTTGGCGGTCAAAGGATTAATAATAGTACCTCGGTATCTTGTGATTATTTTCTGTCAATGCGGTCCTGTGCTCGTCACCTGAGTCGACAGAAAATACCCGTAATTTACTAGCAACAGTGCAACTCAGTATCGAGTCTACCACCTAGTTGTATTCATGATAAAAAATATTGGACGCGTAATAAAAAAAAAATATGATTTTAATTAAGTGTTCTAAGCCTATGTTTAATTTAGGTACAGTTCTAGATCTGGAAGATAAATCATTATCCAGATACACAGCCACCTACGCCTATGTTATATGTCCCATTAATATATTCCCACATAAATGCGTATTAAAAAAAATAGAGATACTTATTTGATAAGCTTTAAGTCCATCTCTTAAGTAAATCGATGCCTATCGCTTCTGGTTATGCGAGTTACCATGCCTGGTTACAATCCATTGGATGGTGCCGAAACTAAATTATTCTGAGGAGTTTAAGTGTATTTAGTTCACCTGGGTGAATAACCCAGGTGAACTAAATACACTTAAACTGAATCACCTACGTAGTGATTATCCAGAGACATGTGGCAAGCGTTTTTGCGAGATCAATACCCGTACAAATCTGAAATATATTACCATGTAGTTTAGTGAAAAATATTTATTACGTTTCGTGATGTATATGTATACCTACATGAAACATCAACATGTCTAATATACCTACTCTTTATTTACCAGCAAGTATCACCTATCGCGCAGTAGCTATATAATTAAAAACTATAGATACTAATCTGGATTTGGTACCACTGAGGAATTTAAACCGAACTCTCAATTTTAATAATGTATCCTGTAATGTAAATTAAAATTTCAAAATGTATCCTATACATAGTCACAGAAATCATTGGCCAACTATTTGCCAATGAACTACCTATACCTACTTCAATTATTCAATGGTCGTCATGAATTCGTTACAATTAATATGTGCTTATATATCTGATGATATCTAATCTGCAGTGTACTTTAACTTTTTTTAACATTTGGAAAATTGTACATAACCTATACTATGTAATGTTATCTATAACCTAATATTATTCAAAGCGTTCATTGTTTATTTATCGTGCTTTAGCTAAACGGATTACGAATATTTTTATTATTGTACGTGAAGAAACAACCATTAACTAGAAAGCCCATATCGACCGCGTTTATCGATTTCAATCTCCTCACGTGTCGGTTTGTTGTTGTTTTTTTTATCCTTATAGGCAGACATTTGACCGACATCTCACTGATGGTAAGTGATCATGTGCCGAAGATGATCATGCCTGCCTAGAAACAGCCTATTCACTCTTGCCTTAACATGGCCAGGTTATAATGATCGGGAACACATTAGGAGGCAAAGAATTCCATTCCCTTTGCGTGCGCATTAGGACGAGCACCAAAGCGGGCTGTGCGGATGTGTGGAATGTCTACCACGTAAGGATGGAACGCTCGCCTCCGTCTTGTATCCGATGTGAAAAGGGCTGGGAATTAACGCGTGTATTCATCGCACACTCACCAAATGCACCTGTAAAACCGACACGTGCAACTCTACGACGAGTGTTGTTTAAAAATGACTTCTGTAGCTTCCTCGCACGTTTTAATTTGTACTTACTGGCATTTATTATCAACATAAAATTATTAAATATTTAACTTATTTGGAATCAATAAAGTTAATTTAGTGGTCATAAGTGCTTTAACACAGTAGCCTAAACTGAATAAATAACCTAAAGCTAAATGTTACTCTATTTTGTTGTTAAACTACCTATCTTGTATAGTACGATCACCAAAGAAGACCAAAAATGGCGGCCGTCTGCGCATGTACACTAATGAACAAAATACTTACATCAAAATAATATTTTTATTTTAATTAACTCATATAATCAAATTCTATTATAAATGTTCAGGATTAAAAGATACCTATGTAATTAAACATAATTCAGGCTCAAATTTTACTTTGTCACATAGTTTTTCCATTCTTGTGGAACCATTAGATTAACTTTTTCTTTTATAAAATTAATTACGCTGCTTATATCCCACTTAACGTTTTTGCTACTAACATAACTTTTTACGGAGGCCCAAGCCATTTCTATAGGATTTAAATCCGGATGGTAAGGTGGGAGACGGAGAATATTATGACCATGTTCTATGAAAATTTTATCTATAGAGTATTTCTTTAAGCGTAAAAGGAAATTAATATTTTAATGATAGTGAAACAATATTTTTTTCATAAAAATAATAATCAATCATGAAATATAACAAATAATCATGGGATAATATAATCAGCAAAGTACCGACAAGTATTTCAAAATATAGCTAATGGTTCTGTTTTTCTATTCAATTAATCCGATATTTTTATTTATTATGTCTGTTATAGATTCATTAAAGGTGGATATATTGATTTAATTTTTTCAAAAAGTTGCAAGACTTGCGAAACCTTGTCAACAATCTACTTACAAAATATATTTAAACTCATATATCATCCTTCTCGCCTGGCTTTTCGAAGCAACATACACTAGAGAATTTCAATGAATGGCTCAGCAAACAAAAAAAATAACAATAAATAATAAAATGCAACAAAACAGTTTTCCTTCGACTGTATTCTAGAGTACTGTCAGCGCGCCAAATTCAATATAGACGAATAGCGATAGAGCAACCTTGTCCTCAGAAGCGTGCCGACCAATGCGTTGCCCCGCTCTTACAATATTACCCCCCTCTGCCGTACCCCCAATAGGACCTAAAAAATGATCTGCGCATAGTCTTCTTTCGTGAATCGTACAATAAGTAATGTCATAACTAAACAACACTACAAAATTGTCATCATACTTGTCGCGTTTTACCATAAAAAGTTGGCAACTCGAATGAGGCGGTGAAAACAACTTTTAAAATTACCATGACATTCTGCCTATTCACAGTTATGAGCTAGAGGCAACGAAGCAAACTACTCAATCAATATGCAAGTTTATTGAATATACATTAAAAAAACCACGTCAATACACATACATTATAGAAATTTGTGATTCACACAAAAATTTTTCATATCATTGTGCACTCTCAGTGCATCAATTTTTACCAGATATTTCGGTAGGTAGGTACTTGTTGGTACTTACGACAAAATTACATTACCAAACACATTCATTTAATTATCCAACACACTTTGTGAAATAGCAAAGATACACAAATCCCAATATTAAATACAAATTATTGCAATGCCATTAATTGACACATAACATTATTTAGTATTTGAAACAAAGAAAATCAGCACATACATACACTCAAAATTAAATACAAAATTGTGCGGCCAGATATAGTATTACATAGTATATTAATGCAAGTTATGTTATGAATTAACAAACTATATCAATCAATTGCTCTTAAAAGTAAATATTGTAAAATAATATTTATCTTAAAAGCTAATTAAACTTTGTATTAAATACAAAAAGAACAATACATTAATCAAGATAAATAAAAATGTAACCTAAAATGGCACCGTTGGCGACCACATACGAAGTGAGGTGAACTTATTTGTAGATAAAAAGCGATCAAAATATTCTTTCATTATATTTTTATGGCTGACATTGTCAGAAAAACTAGCTAGCCGACCTATCTTCATGTTAACTTATAAACCACACTATTTCACAGGATTCATAAGTTTAAATACCGTTCTATACGAGATCTTAACAACTTGATCATATAAGCATATAGGGATTCTAATGTAATGAACTATTACATTTCATATATTGCCAACACATCGACAATTTATTAGTATGATAGCGTGTTAAAAATTCATAACATGACTTGAGAATTATGTGATATAATCACAATATAGTTTACAACACACCATAAGACTTTTTAAACGCAGAAAAAATATAATTTTAATTAAAAACTAAACGCGGCGGAAATATTATATATCTACATAAAAAAATCTATACATATTTATATTTTTTAGAATACGAATTGACTAGGTGAGGCCGAAACAGAAACATAAGACACTAACTTAAGTTAATTATAAATAGTAATATAAAAAAAATATCAAATAAAATTGTGTTAAAATTCATAAGAGGACATTAATAATGTCTATGAACGCGCTAATTTACAAATATTTAAATTTCTAAACTGCATTTCTTGAACACCAAATATTTCCACATTATACCCTAACGACAGTTAGCTAAATAAAAAAATATAGGTATCATTCATTTTGTATAACAGTCATTTTGTAATCATCTACATTGGGAAAAAATTTAGGCGATTGGTCGAATTTGTACATCTATTCAACGTACGCTAGAAAAACACTTGTACATCCTTACGCCTGCACCTGCACTATATCTATCACCGAACATATTATCGACCGACAGATCAAAATATACTAGCTTCCACATCAGGTCACGCAGTAGACTTAAATATTCTAGCACTCGAGAAACAGCCATCCATTTCGGATCGTAGATACATTTGCGCTCAAGCCAATAGAACCGTCGAATTTTTTTTTTTAACTTTATACTTATATAGTATTTTTTATCGTGAACCCCTAAATATTCCATCCATAAATCTTTTTAGTAACAATTGAAACTGTTATAGAAACCTAAAATAACATCGTCAAAGCTTTGATAAAATACCTATTTTTGGTATTATAATAAACTAACATGGTACAATGTGGTAAGCTGATTATATATATAATATTCCACGGCTGCAGCAAAGCCGTGGAATATTATATTATACGGCGCTTTGGTAAGACAGTAAATATATTTGCTAGATAGTAGTATTTTTAGTTAGGAAGTAACTGTTATGTGACCATGAAGGTTCAGAGTGACTAGTTGCGGCGCATAAACCTGTACAGCAGTAGCATGACTAGTGCTTATGAGGCAGTAAGCGAACAAGACCGTGTGACACCGTTAGCAATCTTCCAATACTAGTGACATCACAACACTGTGTCACTGTTAGTTTACCGGGTAGCACAATAAGAAAATATAATTTGAGTAACAGCGCCATAGTAATTTAAGCAATAACACTTTAGCTATAATTTAAAAAATATAAGAAATACATTATGGTATTACCCATTGAGTTTTCATATAGTGGCACTTAGGTCGGGTTATATTGAACACTTACCGTTATACATGTTGCGTTATGTATGAACATAAATAACTTAACAGTGGTAAGTTTCATATTAAGTCGTTACGAAACGCTAGGGATCCAATGCGGCTTACATAGCGCGAGCACTCTGCAAAAAAAAACATTATTAGTTAGGAAGTTATATAGTATCAAGACAGGGAACAAATCTTTCAAGACTTGGAAACGTTGTATGTACCTGTATGTACCTATACGGCGTAAACGAACAACGCAAATCTTTCATTATTAACTTATCATAAGAATATGACTTGGATGCATACGTATTAACGCATGTTCGCATTTTTATCCAGAAATTACTGTCTCAACCAGCACAATGTGTTTAAATTACCTACATAAATCAAAAGCATCGATAGGTCTTACCTTGGAAGATACGAGTACTGAACATAACAATTAACATAGGTACACTATAATTTTTCCTAAAGAAATATAGCGACAAAGAATTCTTCTGACAATATAGTCAACTTCCATTAAAATTATTGACTCTTATAAACATAATCAACTTCTATTATCGTAACCAGCTGAATATCAGTAAAGGTCACGCCGCCGAGTTCGTAACAAAGGTTAGTATAAACTAAATTTTACAAGAAAATATGTACAGAAAAGTAAACGTTGTGTTGAAAACTGTTTAACTATAAAAATCTGCCAGCTACCCAATACGAGATATATGCAAAGTTACCTACCTACTACAAAATGTAGCTATACAAACAACAAAATAAAGCTTAGCTGTAACAAAATGTATAGTTGAACTAATAAGGAATTTTATAATTTACTAGCTGACCCGACAGACTTCGTTCTGTCAGAAAAATGTGTAATGTGGCAGTGTTTTGTTCCTACCTTTTTTTATATGCTTTGCAAAAATTATCCTGAACAGAACCGTCACCATGGTAATAATTCGGTGTAAATTAAAAATAATTAAATAAAACACTATAAGCAATTAAAAGTAAGTAATTTTAATGAACTTTATATTATAATAGCAATAAAGCTCAAATTGATTCTACGTTTTAGTTAGAAAACGTTTGTATGTGAAAAAGAAAAGGGCTATTTTTAGGGTGTTCTCGGTAATTATTCGATTATTTCTCGCCGTAAAAACCATCCTTGGACTTCAACAAACATTTTAGAAAAGAATTGGCCGAATTGGTCCAGGCGTTGTTGAGTTATGCGCTTACCAACACATTTTGCGATTCATTTTTATATTATAGATTCAGTAAAGATATTGAAATCTGTAATAGAGATAGAGAAAGAGCATCCACAAAAGAGTATTTTTTATGCAAAAAAAATACAAGTACCATTTTGTATTGAGATTTGATCCAATAATAATAAAAATATTAACACAAAGAATGTAATGAATTAGCCGGCTATTTGCAATAATATAAACCACATAAAAGCCGTAAGGTGTTTAAAAATATCATAAGATCCTAAAATAGTTCGACATAAGTGCTACGTAAAATCTCTGAGCTAAATATGCACTGAGATTTAATTGTAATATTATGACTTTCTACTGTTTACATGGTTTTAATGCACGTGTCTAAATATTTAAATTAGAAGTCATGCTTATTAATACGGTCCAAGTAACTGTTGACTTTAAATATCTAATGAAAAGTCCTAATTCACTCGCAACAAAATCTTGATAATCACGTAATTAAAACGTTCCAGCAATCGCAGCAGCGAAGCCATAACAATTCGTAATTTATAGCGTCTACCTTGAAATGATTAAAGGTTGACTATAGTGTCGGTATAACTAGTGAATTCAAAGAGTACAATTAAGCATATAAATGCTTAACCATTTATTCGAATACCTTCGAATCGTATCAAAATACAGTGCGTCTGGAGCGACGCTGACATTTTTAGACGTAACGTAAGATAATGTGACATAATAAAATTTAAACATTGTACCCAGAGGGGTACAATGGATAGAGATCCCAATGTGCTTTTGTTTTTCACTCAGTTGCTTAATAAGATAGTACATAAAGTGTTCAAATTGTAAAATTGGGTCTTGTAAAAATTCAATTTAATGATGGATCCAGAAGATATACATTCCCCATCGCTTTAGCGGGTACGTGCAGAATAAAAATTAATTTCTGAAAAAACTCGCAAGAGCGACTTTATAAGGACACGGGGACACAAACAGCTGTAGGAATCATTATTGATTTCATAGTTTCCAGGAAAGAAAAATACTTATACACGTCTTTCAGTATTTTTTTACTATAATACATTTTGATGTCTTTTATAATGAAAGTGTTAAAATTTATACATTCTTAAAACCGAAATACATTCTCTTTTCACAAAAAAAAATAACTATCTAAAATAAATAGTAATTACTCGCTATCGACAAAAGTAAGGACATCACTAACTGCGAAATGACCATCTCCTGTACGCCATGAACGCCTAAGGTACCCGTTTCTGACGTCACAAGCATCGAATAGTGATAATATATGTCGGTTGAAAAAAATATTGATTCGACGCTACCCGCTTATGATTTTGAGTTATTTTACCGATAAAACCTTATGAAAAAATAGAACAGTAGGTATACTTTGTTATAAAATTCTTAGCCTGGCCGACTTTTTTAACAAGAAATGAAGTATATTTACGTACGTGAAGAAAGAATATTATTTATTTATTGTATTAAATAATATTCTTTTACAAGTTTTACGAACTAACTATTAACAAACTGTTTAAAAAACTCCATACGCTCCAAAACAATTATAACAGATTTTTTTTAAACAAGCTCATTTTATCTTCATTTGTATTGGATTATTTTGATCAATTTCACAAAAATTTTCATCAATGAGTATTTATACGTTATTGTGCTCAAAATAATTAAAATATGTTATAAATGCGTAAGGTTAATATTACTGTTTAGGCTTAGCGGTTTAGCGATAATAATCGTTATGGTTTTTGATTACGTATACAATTGCCTATTAACTAAAAATGATTTGCCGGGTGATTGTTCCGTGAACGAAATAATGTAAGCAAAGATTTAGTCATGGCTTTAATGAAACAACATTTTTAATAACGAAAGGGAGTGACCAATTTAATTTAACAGCTATTGCAACGTGTATATTCTACCTTAGTTTGGAATTCATGCGTGTTTTAAACTTGTTAAAAGAGAAAATGTATTGTTAACTAAAATAATATTTTAATTAACGTAGCCACCATGTAGCGTAGGTACTGCAAACTAAACAGTATAATTTTACAGATTTTTTTTATATCATTTATTATTCTTAAGGTTAACAAGCATACAGTTATAAGATATAATGTTATGTATGTAATACGTTATATTCATGTAAAAAACAAGTGTATCAAATGTTTATTTATCGATATTTTTGTTCGCCAATTAGCATATAATGAACCAAAAAGAACGTGTTAATTGTTGAACATTGTACAAATTAATGTAAATTGATCACCTTTCTAAAACGCTTCAACATTTTTAAACATAAAAAAGATTACAATTATTGTTCTCATAGGTAAATCAAATCCACAAACGATAGATCAGGTATCTGTCAACTTACCGTTTTGAGAATCGCCTTTTTTTAAATAGAGGACATTTTAAGAGCCTTCAAAATGGTATTTGATTTTTTTACAATATTAATTGACAATGTTATGTAGGTTATTGTGCTTCAATGTCTCTATGATGCTGATACGTTACCTTGATGAGTTGTCTGTGTCTGTGTTGGTTGGTGAATTATCGGCCTTTCTTTGCGGAGTCACGCGCCGTCGGCGTAGGCACCGGCGGGGCTCGGCGACCGCCTGCCACACCACGGATTACGTAAAGCGAAGCGTTAGTTATGGACAGTGCGTGTGCACATAGTACTGGATTAATTAAGGACTTAGGTGTGATCCGATGTGAGAGATTCAAATATGAGTCAACTTTTGAGGTGTCACAAAAGTGTTGATATTTTTTAATGTCTTGTCATCTAAAAAAATATTTTTAGTTAATGTTGTCCATTCTTAAGACAGGTTTTTTTTATTTAGGCAAAATTATTGAAAAGTTTTGGCCTTGTAAAAATAAATCTGTGCTTTTTTATTAAAAAAGAACGGCAATTATTTATTTATTAAAATTGAGTCATTAAATTGTAACTAATATTAATTAATCCAGTACTGTTTTGAAAATATTAGCGAACATCACAAGGATAAAAAGGTTCAATGAATGAATGAGACGTACGTAACCAGGGTCATCCAAATATTTCCAAAGTATAAAACAATAATAAAACATAAAAAATAAGTATGGTACCCTAGTTAAATACAAAATGAAGACATGCAATCTGGCATCATTAAAATTAATAAATAACATTGCAAAAACGTAAATTCTCTGACATAGCAACCACCTTTGCGATAAGACTTTTCCCTGCATGTGATAGAGACATACGAATAACATTAATATGAGTTAATGTAAGCAAGTTAAAATATCAATTACTTTAGAAAATCCTGCCTATCCTATATATATATATATTATATAATATATATAAAAACGACGATTTTGTATATAATGAAGCAACTTTATTTTACAATATGAGATGGCAAACATGTCAGAGGTGATGCGATAATAATAAGAGACGTCTGATAATGTTATGTACACAAACATTGGATTGTGATTGCATTACATTTTAATAGCAATTAAATGCAATGCAATCATAATTAAAAATATTTCGAAACTTCTCTATAAAAATGGCAAATCGCAGCCTTATATTCATATACTCATTCCAGAAGGGCAAGCTTTACCGAAAGCTCTGTTGACGATTGCGCAAATTAAGCAACGATCATGGTCATGTGATGAGTGATACAAACTATTTATGAAAACTGGAAGTGGTACCATTAATGAAAATGTACCAAAATTGCAAAAACGCCATTAGTAGTAGTTAAAAATAGTGGTGTATATTTGCGTGTCCAATTATGACAAATATTTTAAATAAGATTGTTTTTTAATAAGCTTGATGTCCTGAGCCACTATGATTTAATGATTAGTGTTAGTAGGTGCGGTGCAGAGTTAATGTTGCTGTGTGCGTATTTTTTAGTAAATTTTAAAACAGTCGATACGTACTTATGTAGACATAGTATATAATAAGGATATAGTTTGAAAAAAGATGATTCAAACGCCACCTTGAAGGTCGTTCATAAAAAACCTTTTAAGAGCCCTGGACTAGTTTTGAAACTAATGCAATAGTGTAGCTCTTAGTTAATCTTAATTCCAGCTACACAAAAAGGAATTGTAAATTATTCCTCAACATTTATACCAACGAATATGTTTTCTATTTTGTGTGTTGCAAAAGCGTTACTTTGGTAAAATGACATGGGCACTACATTTTTTTATTGGAAAGGAGGCAAACGAGCGTGCGGTTCACGTGATAGAGAGTGACAACATAACAAATCATCCCCAAAAACATTTGCAAGACCGGAGATCCCATTAATATGTTGCGGCCTTGTTTCCACATTAGCTTTAAGAACCGGTCTAAAAGCCGTGAAATCCTTACAAATAACCGTTTTTATTCCTATTTGCATGTGTATAGTTACAGATCAATGATGCATAGGTATATCGAACGAATTCATACAATACGTTTTTCATTTGAACATTTATTGAATTTGCTACGGCAATATTATTTTATTCAAGAAAATAATAAAAGTTGAACCAAAATGTTTGCACGCACGACTCAAATATGTATGCAAGTACATTGCATAAAAAACTGAATCGAATTACGTTACACGGGTGTAATACGGCGTGTGTTCGGTGATAAAAATCGACAGATGCAGGTGTTTAAATCTAAAAAATATGTTTGCTTACCCTTATATATATATATATATAATATATATATATAATAATCATACAAATAAATAAAATAATTGATAAACATAATTTTTGTAAATACATACATATTATACACAGAAAACACTCAAACCAGCATGACCAACATACATGTTCATACACTCAAATATTTTTATGCCCGGGGATAGAACCCGAAACCCTTGGTGTATTAGCCGACGTCTCAAACATTATACCAAATGGGTCGTATAAATAATAAATATTTTCTAAGAATTGTTTCACTATTTCCAATGGTTACAACTTATGACAACAGTTTACCTTTTCAAAGATTTTCGCATTAGTCACGCATTAATTAATATTTTGTTTTGTTGTTGTATATTCCCATAAATGATTTACTTTCTTCTACGCTTACATCATACTGTTATAATGATTTTATTTATGGGCAAATAATTCCCAACAAATTTGTGGTGCATCATGTTGCCGATATTGCTGGCCATCTTGGCAGTGACTTCTATATTCCTTTATATTTCGAATGATTTTAATGTCTTCTTTTTATTTTCGTTTATTTGCAATATTGTATAATTAAATACATTGAAACCAATAAATATGAGGTCAATTGATGATAGTGAGTAATGTCGTCACATATCACTAATCTCATACAAAATACATAGAAATGATCCTTTTTGACAGTTCATAAAAAGTATGTCAACGATTAGTGGTGTTAAGTACCGAATTATTGGAAGTTGACAGATACAACACGGTGAAATTATTGTGATTTTATTTTTGGCATATAATTCCCAACATACTGTACTATTCGAGCTTGTATACAAATCCAGAAAATCCAGACATGTGCATGTGTGTACCTACTCAGCAGGAATCAAATTGTTGCAAGAGCCTGTAACTTATTACATTTTATTTATATTATGAACTCAACATTGCATTATTATGGCATGGTGAATGTATAGGCGCACGTGATGACTGTGACGTGTAGAATAACTTTATTGAAATAAGATTAGATATTCTGAGTTTAGCTCAATCGCTACGCGTTGATATGTTTATGATAACGCTCAAGTTATCCATACTAATATTCTAAATGTAACAGTGTCTGTTACATTTAGAATATTTAAAATAGACGTGTTTTTTTTAAGTGGGTATAGTTGAAGGAATGGAGAATGACAGAGTACTTTTTGCTTAATTCTAACGTTCATGTCATATAAAAAAAAAGATTTGAGAGATAGGCCAAATGGCCTTTTACATTATAGGGATACTTTAGAGATGTCTTTTGTCTAATTCTAACCCCGCCATTTCCCTAATATAGGGGTTTGTTAAGAGCATTCCGCAATTCATATAACTATTTATTTTTATTTCAACATTACAAACAGACACTCCATTTTTTTACACGTCTCGGCAAGCGTAGCGTAGGACGCCTCCGGCCCGATGGACCGACGACTTGCGAAAGATCGCTGGTGGCGGTGTGAGAAAAGCTCCGCTTTAAAGACCGGGATATTTGGCGCATAATGGGGAGATGTATGTCCAGCAGGTTGAATAGATAGAAGACTCCAATTTTATTTATATATAATAGATAGTGTAATTAGAGATGTCGACGCCCGTGACCCCTTGACCAGGTCGGGGATACACTGCACGATGCTGAGCACTTCCCCGGTGAGCTTGGCCGCGCTACTTCGCCTCCGCCGCACGACACATCGTCACTTGCGGGCTTGCGACAACGGCGCGCAACCTCGGCGGCCACCTGCAAAAAACGTTATATAGTGCTTAAATCCAGGATAAAGGGCTACTAAGCAGCGATTGAACAACTGGAGGATGGTCGCACCATTCTGATACAACAAGAAGAAATCAACACTGCATTTGGTGGTCTCTCAGGCTAAACACCAGTCAATTTGACAAGAATATAATTTATTTATCGTATTCTGGCCATGAAATACAACTGTGAAAAGATGATCTGCCGCAAATGCTATGCTCGTCTTCGCCCTCATGCAAAAAGTGTGGACACACCAACAGCACTAAAAATGTAACCACAAAACTAAATTAAAAAGTGTTAACATACAAAATTCAACAAAAAAATAAAGAATACGAAAACAAAGTTAATTTTGACTTAAGTTTTTAAAACAGTTAAAGTATTGAAAAACCAAGTCAATTTTGACTTGAGTTTAAACTAAAAATATATTTTTGTGGCCACGTCTTGGTAGTCCAAAAGGCTTCCTACACACTCTGGACCGACGACTTCCAAAAGGTCCCTTTTGGAGGCTGTGATTGGTTAAGGTTTAGTTAGTTACTATATTTGTATCCAATGATATGAATTGATTGGCTCACCTTAGGCAGTGTTTCGAGCATCATATCCACCATGGCTGCAGAGCCGTACTCCTTCCACGCCTCTGCCTTCTTCGACATCTGTTCGGCATCGGCGGCAGCTTTCGCCTTTATGGCGTACGCCTCCGCCTACAAAATGTATAAAATGTTAGAACACACCTTGAAAGGCGCGTCGTCTTCGGCCACGCAGACTAGGACACGCTATTCCCAAAGGAACGATTCCAAAGTAACCAAGATTTATAGTGCATAGAAAAGTGTAGTGCACCGGTTATCCGCCTTACTTGTGACTAACATGGCATGACTGACCAATAGCGGTACACAAAAAAGACGTGCCGTGCTTAGAGATTGGCGATTGGTCTATAGCATTTCCCGAATTTCTAAAATTGTCTACTTTTTATACTACTGTTCTAACTACTTACCTTTTTACTTTATACGAAATTTTATCTATAAGTTGTGCAAAACAGATTAAAAAAGAGTCAGTGAATGGTTCTGTTATTGGTATATCGTATCAAAAATTACCATTTAAATAAACATATTAAGATCATATTTCCGAGTCTTACCTCTCCACGAACTTTAACAGCCTCCGCTTCCGCCTCAGCCTCTAAGACGGTTTTGAGTCTCTGCGCCTCGGCCAATTTCTCTAACTTGAACTTCTCTGCTTCGGCGGGTCTGCAATGTCGAATATGATTTTAACAACTTTATCCAGCGTACACTTATTTGCGATATTTGTCACTAGGCAACATTAGCGTTGACGTTCTTTAGTGCCACATTTCAAATAGGCGTTATTTGTTTTTAGGTCATGGGTGAACTGCAAAATTTTGATGAATATTTTTTTGTCATAAATATAACATGTGTCAAGCGGCTCGGACATATTTTGGTTGATATTTCTTCGTGACAGTGCATCTAGTTAGGTTATTGTTCATCTAAGCACCATGGATAGATCATCGGTGGAGACAGGAGTGGATCTGATGGGGTTTCGGCTTTTTCCGTTTCTCCACGCTTTTCTGCTAGTCACATGGTATTACATTGGTGTAACATAAATATAGCGGTACATGATCCTGTACACCCTGCAAGGGCACTGCAAAAAGAGAGCGACGTACATATAATTTATTTATAACCGAGATACATAAGTTTTATTAGTAACAGTCTATTACTCCTTATCTTCAAAAAAATTCGTTTAATGTGTAATATGCTTTTTGTAAGAGATGTGTTTTTAGTGTTTTTGTGAAAATAGTATAGTTTAGTAATTCTTTATTTTGTTTGGTATTTGTTATAATCGATATAGTCATCAATATGGGCCTGATCTAACTATTTGTAGGGATTTAGCCTGCAGACAATTAAGTTTATTTTTATCTATTATTTCTTCTAATTTTAGTATTGGCTGAATAAAGGTTGTGGTATTTCTTTACAAATTTACAGGATTCTAATATATAGAGCATGTTACAGTAAGTATATTATGTTCTATGAAGTATGATCTACACGATGTTATTGATCAGATTGAATAGTATTCTTACACATTTTTTCTGAAGCACAAATATATCATGTATGGCTGTGCTATTACCCATAGAAAATACCATACCCATTCTGAGTGTGCGTATGCTAATATGCAGTGAGTGCTGTTTTCGTATCTGTGACTCTTTCAGTTGGTTAAATGCATAAATAAAAGATGAAAGTTTGTTACTTAGTTTTGTATATGAGATTTCCAGTTCAAATGGCAATCTATTTCAATCCCAAAAGAGAAGTGAGGTTCAGTTTTTATTTGAGTATTACTGTATTATATTTAATGTTAAGTGTAATTTTTGATATGGTCGAAATTGCATTATTTTAGATTTGTTAAATGTTGTAGAATGTCAGTGGATACTTAATTATATTCATTCCGCGTCAGTTCTTCAGTTACACCTACCAATGCGCATTGAGCACATGGCAGGTTACAGTTCAATTCATCAAAGTCGTGCTGTGTCAAAGCCTGTGCCGTGGTAGGTGGCAATAGGCTTGTGTATACTGCGCACGTCGCCTCGAGTTCCCGCTCGCGACGTTTGCACTCCCATTTCTGTACGTTAATCTCTTGCGTGCGCTCCACCACAGCTATCTGCATCTGTTTCCTTTGATGCGCTGCTTGTCTTAGCCGCTTGCAGTTCGTACGCCATTTCCGCTTCGCCTGCATTTAATGATTTACATGAATTTCAATTACGTACCCGTACTATGCACTTAGGCGAAAATACCTAAAAGTCATTCAACTCTCTGAAAAATGTATTTTTTATTGGTCATAATGAAGTATACACATTTTGTATCTGTATGGTTCAAATAGAATAACGACCAAGGAAGTGTACGGCGGTGTAAATAGTTAAGGTAGTTTTGGCACAAGTTTGTTAAATAGTATTTTTGACGGATAATAAACAATATCAATAAAATTTTCAATGAGATCCATGACGGCATAACGAACTGGCACACTGATGCATAGAGGACGCCTACCATGAATTATACCATAATGGCGATTGATATCAGGTTTAAACATCTTCGTATAATAGCAATATCATAATTGACGAATACATTATTTTTGTAAGTTTTCAAACTTTAACAATTAAATGACCAACCTTTTTTTGAACCTCGACATCATAAGCGGCTTTCTTTAGCTCAAAGTCTCGTTGCGCCTTCGCTATTTCGGTATCGTTGAGGAATCGCGCAGCCATCCGTTGCTCCTCAGCCATCGCCTCCTTTATCTTTGCCTCAGCTTGGGCCTCCGCTTCACCGATGCGAGCATCCCTTTTAACTTCCGCAGTACGCGCCATTCGAGAGCTTTTAGGTATCCCTGCATGACCACCACAATATTTATATTAATACCAAATAATTAAGTATTCTACGACAAGCCTGATAGCACAAAGATTCTACTAAATCGGCTTTAAACACAGCAATTATACTGCGTAGTACTTATAAATCAATAACAGCAAAGTTTGTGAAGATTATAATAAAACATATGTATAATACGGTATATATATGTTACAGCTACACCATTGCTTCAGGCTAAAGCAAAAAGCCCATTTTATTAAACAAAGAATGAAGCAATTATAGCTGATTCTTATTTAATTGAAGTTGATACGAGTATGTGTATAGCAAATCTTATTGGTACAGTCAGTCAGAAAGTGTGTGGCAGTTTTGACTACATTAAGTATGTTAGTAAAACAGCGATTTTAATAACCTTACAAAAAGGTTGTTCATTAAATGATCAACCTTGGTTTTTACAACACGCAAATAATTTTTCAAGGGTGGTAGAACACTTTCTTGGCCGACAATTCTATTCTAAAATACATCCATGGGCGTAAAGATTTAAATAAATTTATATATTACTGAATTTAATAATTTCAAGAATAAATAAAAATGGTCAACTTTTAATCGATTTCGATTGATATTATATTAATATATATAATTAAATAAAAATAATTAGCCAATTTCTAAGCATAGTTGTAGGTATGCTTCGAAACCATTTAGATATAATACGTGCCCTATAACAACACCATATTTACTTAAAATTAGGCGGTGTAATATTTTTTAAACTAAACATATATTTTTTTAACATATATATATGTTCAGTATTATTTACTGATTTTTAATAGCCCAAATTGACTCTCATAATACTCATGTTAAACATCGAGATGTTACAAGAAAAGCAAAAACATTTAAGGCGATTTTACTACATAGGGTGGAGTAGCACAACAACGTAATGAAGCATTATTTAATTATTACTGCCTCAATAAAAATAAATTAAATAACGTCATTCATACTTTAAAAAATATTAAAAATAAAAAATGACTTGTAATAGTTGTGATACATTTTCAATTGTAATGATGTAATACAGCAATACAATGAGGTTCACACATATTCATACCTTCGCTCCCTGGGCATTATTAAAAAGTATGTACTAGCTTATGGTGGTTTTCTAAAAATGTTGTCGTTGTCAATGTTAATTACAATGTCACTGTCAATTAGTTATAATGCATACCTCCTCATCTCTTATGTCTTTTAGAGTATAAGAGACTACTGTAATGCCCATATTGATGAGATCGCTTGAAGCCACTTCAAAGACCTAAAATAGAAATGAATATATTATTAAAATCCCTAAGAAATATATTACTACCCCAATTAGTTCCAATGTACTCATATAGTAACATTACTGCAATCATGTAGACATATACAAACCTTTTTAGAAAATATTTTTCTGTCTTTGTAAATTTCTTCGACAGTCATGGAGCCCATAATAGCTCGCTGGTGACCTTCTAGGGTTACCAGGGCTATATGTTGTATCTCTTGTTCCGACTTGCCCAAAAACTGCTCGCACGCGGAGAGTAGCATTTCGGCATTCTGGCCTTGGATTTTCACCTGAAAATTATTATCACAACTTATTATAATTCTTTTGGCAGATGAGAATTGTTAAATAAATTGTTCAATATTTAACAGGACTTAAAAACTCTCTTTGTAATACCCAAAGTAAGAAAGCAAAAGGATATACAATAATTGAAATATCTAACATATCAATGTTATTTAAATGAAATAGAAAGATCTCGATAGTAGACTATGCGAAAATACTTTCCTATATCACAATACTCATCAGCCTGCAACGTTCCATCGCAGGGAATTAGCCTTTCCGCAAAATAATAGCTATGGGGGATTTTTTTTATTTAAAATACTAGTCGGGTTCGAAGATCAACCATAAAAAATATTTATTGCACATTAGAAAAAACATAAAACACAACAACTAACAATAAAGACAAGTACAATGGTAAGCGGCCTTATTAAAAAATGCGTACTGGAAAGCAGCTAGTGCAAAACGAGTCAAATAGTATTTATACATACAAAGTTATAACATAATAGTACATAAACTAATACATATTATTGAATAAACTAATACATAAACTAATGAAGATAGGCATAATACAATCAGAATTCAATGAAGGGAAAGACAGATATAGTACCTGCAGCAAAGGAATAAAAGTTAAGGAAACAAAAGATCACATAGAAATAAATAAATAAACTTTAATATATCAACCTAAAATCAAATATGGCACTTTCATGTTTTGCACAATGAGGATAGCCAACAATATAACGATTATTATTACAAAAGTGAAAAATATACATTTATTTGTGTAAAGCGTAAAATAACACAGACAATATGACATAATGACCACTATACGTAGTAGAGACGCCGTCAATTTGTTCCGCCATCGAGTCTATATGACTTCAGAGTATATCATTTTTATTTAGGTACTGAACAAGATTGAGGCACAACTAAGCGGACCGTGAACTGGCTTTGTCATTCTGATGATATTGATTAATAAAATTTTCCTGTTTATCCAGTTGAGAAACGCAAGGTGCGTGTGCAAGTGCAGGTAACTGTACAAATATAAGCAAGTTACGAATAACTGCAGCTGTTTGCAAATAACTATTTTTTTATTTCCGAAAGAAAGATATGGCCTCAGGCGACTTTATCGGAGAAAGTGGCAGGACTTTACTAAGCCTAATTACAGGGCGGATACCTTAAATAAACAATAACTTAAACGGGAGCTCAAAACGCGCCAACTGGCATCAATCTACTAGCTTAACCCTTTTGGTGTCGATCATCTATACATAATTAGGCATATAAATCCCCAAAACATTTAATGTATATATTACCGAGACGACCACATAAGGTTTGAGCTGTAAAAAAGATATCAAATTTCATGTAGAGCCCAGCTTGTGAATCTACACGGCCTAACTCTACCGACCCTCACTTCGCTTCGCCGTTTCGCTACCGTCGTGGAAGTGATGCCAATTTTAGTTACTGATCTACAGTAAGAAGTAGTAGTAGTACATCCCCCCATTTTAGGGAATGTCATAAGTTTATGAATTTTTTGATGGTTGTATACTAAACTTAGAATAAATACCAAATCTCAGCTTTCTAGCACTTCAGGAAGTAGCCAAACATTTTGATGATCATCAGTGTGTCAGTGACTGAACGAAGCGATTTTAGGTAATATTTTACTGCGGGAAATATCTTATACGCGGGTTACATCGCGGGGCAGAGCTAGTTTGAAATAAAGAAAAGGACCTTATTTATTTATGTTTTCTTTAATTTTTTCTTGAAAGAATTATCGGAACATTGCTCCCAAACAAATGATGTTTTTTATGTGTAGGTTTTCTTTTATACAAAAAAACATCATTAAAATAAATCGGCTTACGATAACAAAAATAAGGAAGACCTAATATAAAGGTATTATAAACAGGAAAATGGTTATTTGTTATTGTTCATTGGCATACCTTTTTACAGGAATAAGTATCTACCTACATCTTTTGGGTCTAGGTTGCCATCTGAATTATCTTATATAATGTTGTACTATATTTCAGTCCGTTGTATCTTGTTATAATATACTATTCTAAACATAATAGAAAGAGAATACGGCCTCTATTAACTGAATCAAAAGAAATTGTTATTTTTTTTAATAAAGTTCTTTATGTATCGTATTCTTGTGATTATTTCAAATAAATATGAATTATATATTATATTTATTAAGTGGAATGACAAATAATATGGATTAAAATAAAAGTATGGAATGTTTTTCATGATTTCCCCAATAAACAATAATATTTTTTTGTATAATATACTATCACACTGCCAACTGTAAAGGCCACCTAGGCAGCCTAAAAGTCCACCCGAAAAAGGTCATCTGTGGCTATCAGCAGTAGGCAAAAAAAGGATGTAATAGTCATTTACGAACCTGGCAATGCCGGTGACGGATATCGGCACGCCTTGGCTGGTGTAAACTGTTGGACTCCACCTGAGAGTCATTGTGTTCAGTGAAATCCTCTGGACATTTTGGATTGCGGGCCAGACGAACGCACGCCCTCCCGGCACAGGAGGGGTTTGGAGTAGCAGCATCCTGTACATACGAACAGGTCAACAAAATAATATTTGCACTCGCAAAATATACATAATTACTTATATTAGAGTAATTTTATACATTATAAATTATACTAAAACAACATTAAGAAAACTTAATCATACTACGCGAAAGATAGCAGATTATGACAATTTTTTTTCGGAAGCCGTCAAATGCGCGATAATAGGGTGTACAAGCACGCGCGCAAGCACAGGTGCACATACTCGTATATCTCTCATTCATTTTAATGGAAAGAAATCCGCTACGATTAGAGAATGGATGCTGTGACTGGCCAACGATCGCAGCTACGTTACTATCAACGTCCCTAAGGCCATACACTGCCTTCCTCTACGCCGGGTCACCCACCAGTTGCATATCTGCATTAGCATGCCTTCCCACCGTATACAATTTATACATTTCACCAGAAAACAACACGATCCGCAAATGGACTTATTCCTAGGAAATGTATAATTTTTGTAGGATTGAACACAAGATGATTGTATATTTTACGCCTATATTTTGTACATTGATAACTAACGAACTCCCGTAAATTAAGAAGAGTAAAATTTACCACAGAGCTACGAAAGTGGTGGATAGTGGTCATAACTAAACAAGTAGGCATGTACATTTAAAATACTCTTAATAAAAAAAATACGATGGCGTACTCATAAAATAATTGCTTATTGTCATAATTCGTCTTTAAGTTAATACTTTAACTAACAGCAACCAACAATAAAACTTAGGTTATTTGAAAGAGCACGTAAATCTTAAACAGAATAAAATATTTACAGAAAAGTTTCGTCGACGTCACATGTCAGTAGCAGATAAAGGTATTTACGTAAACAGTCAGTATTCTGTAATCTTTCTGTATAAGCGCAGTAAACATTAAGAGGTATATTCATGTGGGATGTAAAAAGCGAATTTACTGATAAGTTTAATATCAATCATTTTTATGCCATATCATTCGACTAAATACTTAAATTACAGAACAGTGACGAATCACTTCTAATGTAATTATTCGCACTAATGTGTACATCTGAAAAAATCAATATTCAGGTCAGGGTCATGACGACTTTAACGACTCCCTAGTTTCCCTTTTCCACACAAAATAATCACCACGGTTTTGAGTTATTCCTTATTATTTTATGATGACACAGGTATTGTATAGATATTTGCGTAAAATTATTATTATTTTATATGTCAGATTAACCGTGACCTACACAATATTTGTAATTGGCTCTAGTTGTATGATTATCTATATTCACGTATGTGATCTATTTTAATTTATTGCGTTTATTCTTGCCTGATCAGTGATCTCAAACAATAATATTTTAAAAGTATTAACGTTTTATATGCTATGTTTTTTGGATATACTCTGTTTAACGTGTAATCATAAAAATAATGTTTATTTCTTTCACATGAAAGGTTTACATTACCTACGGTATAATTAAGAAAGAAAGAGAGATTCACTTTGGTCAATTTGTCAAAATATTTACTTAGTCATGAACCTAGTCATATATAACTAATAAATATACTGAAATAAACCCGATAAGGGCCTATTTTAAATGACGGACACACATTTCTCTTTTTAGTAGGGTTTAGTTAGGATACTTAGAGACTATTTATTTCTACTATTTGGTTTCCTAAATTATTATTGGTATGTATGTATGCAATACATGAGCTTTGTTTTGTATAAAGATTTCCAACTTGTTATACTAACATTAAGTTTTATTTTAGAAAAGACATATGCATTATATAACTGTAACAAATGATCATAATTCAATATATGAATACTGTCTGGCAGGAGTGTGTGTTAGATTGACATTAATCAGTATGGAACCAACATAACCGAATGTGGAACAATGCTAATATTAAACGGGACTTCCTTGCACTATTCATAATCAAAACGTTACGTTGACATCATCGCTATAACAGCGTTAATGTTTCAAACTGCTATTCGAACTAAACTATATATATAAGTAGTTTGTAGACCTGTAGGGCTGTACATTTGGATATAAATATACACAAACATATTGATAAGTATGTAAGAAGCTTTTTCAAGATAAGTGAGTCTTACGAATTAAATTGCTAACAGTGTTTTTATTCATGTAAGATAGATAAGGATGATAATAATGATGGATATGACATCCATCATTTTCTATTGTTGTTGAAAATTATATCAGAATTCATAAAATAAATTTATTATAATTATAAACTTGATGAAATTATAAAGAATTACTAAATGACTAATAAATGTATATAGGGTCGTGATTTGCGCACAGCTAAACATCTTACGTTTCATCCTCATTCTACGCATGTCTATACTCAGTCCTTTACTGTGCAGTCTGTTCGTTTATGGAATTCCTTACTACTATGGATTCGTGAATCCAAAACCGGAAGGGTATTTTTTTACAAAGTCATTCAAGGATTATTTAATTTATTAGTATTTCATTGTCCTTTTTTGCCTGTCACTGTTATTTAAGTTAAATAAATCGTACAATTTTATTGAAAAAGTTTGTATATTTAATTTATATTTATTGTTTTAAAAATTATACTAAGTATGTATGTAGATAGATAAATAAAATTCTTTATTGTACACACACATTTACAGATTTAAAAACTGTGCAATAAAGAATTATCTATCTATATTCAACAGGCAATAAGTATGTAACATTGTACCATATACCTACTTAATAGAATAAAGAACAATGGAGGAAAAATGCTGAGGCAGTGACCTTTTGGCCGCTATTGAGTATGTATAAATTATTTTTAAGATTTTTCGCATGTATAGCTTTCTTGTTGTAATTTTGATATACTTTTTATGTCTTCTGTAAATTATTAGCATATATGTCTTTGTAGGCCAATAAATAAATTTTCTTTCTTTCAAAAGGGACATAGTTCACCTGTTACATACAACTTATCTATTACATATAAATAAAATATGTCGAGTGTCTGTTTGTAATATTGTAATAATACGGTATATGCCAAATTTCATAATTTTTAAATTTTGTCATGTCTTGTTCTGAATTTGGCAAAACAAAGGAATGTTTTACTGCAGTACAGTATCTAAAAATGCGGTAATACGGGGGGAACAGCTAGCAAATATAAAATAGCACTAAAGTGACGTATTCGAAGAGTTGTTCACCCATAGACACCGTGGTATCTATCGGCCAATTCAAAAAGAGTCCTTGTGCGGTTGACACCACGGGGTATACAGGTGCCGGGGTCAACTGACGACACCCAAACAAAAAGACCAGAATATTTTTTTTTTTACTAGTCAAAATAACGTCATCGTCACCAGAAGGCCGCCATGGCTCACGCACAATGGTCCACTGCACGGACTAAGTGCGGAAACCAACACCACTAACATAAGTACATAGAACGTCACCGTCGCAAATTATGTGAGAAAATTCTTTAGACGTGTAAATTATTATCAGTTTAAAAAATGTAGGTTATTACAACGAGAAGATTTAAAAATACTATTACAAATAAATTTTATAACTATAACCTAAATTTTATTATAATTGTTGAATCCAGATAGCTTCTTGTTGTCTAAATGTCTAGTTACCTCATTCTCGTGCAATACCCCAATTGATCCTATTAACCCATCCTCAAACTAACAGGAGAGTCCTTCAGACAGAACCAATTACTGGTTAGAAGTTCAATAAGACAATACCACCAAATTGTACAGATAGTGTGTATTTATGAAGGTCTGGAAGCTAACCAATAATAAAGTCGACTCCATTTCTATCACCATAATAATTGTACTATTGGTCAATAATAATAATAATAATAAACTTTTATTGCACATAAAACATATTACAAGGGAAAACATGGACAGAACAAAAAGTGTACAAATAAGGCGGTCTTATTACTAAAAAGCAATTTCATTCAGATAACCTTCAGAAGAGGATAGTTTCTTAATAATGATTAATTGGGCTGTGCAAAAGTTAGCACCTAAGTTATATAAAAATAATAAAAAACAATAAATATATATATATACTGTCAAGCCGTATTTCAGTACAAAAAGTCTGGACTCGATCTCGATCTGGACGGTCAATTAAAGTCTCTACCAGCCAGAACAGAAAAGAGAAATAAATGAGAACCATAGATAATCGGTAGAAGTTGGTAGAATCCAAGATTTAAAATAGGTAGATCTTCTCTCACACAGATGATTCAAAAATATATTCAAACGTTACGGACATAGGTAGTTGTAATATGCTCCAAAGGGACCGTAACGCTGTATCCGATTGGTATCTTGCGAACCTGCGCTAAATAAAAGCTGCGTTATGTCATTTACTAGAAAAAAAACCCGGCTAAACTTTCAGTACAATGTGCATGGCCAAACGTTAAGCAGAAGGGCGTTTGTAAGGGATCTGGGCGTATTCTTTGACGAACTTTTAACGTTTCGCCCTCACTATAACCACATTTTGACAAAAAGTCCCAAATTATTAGGTTTTTTAATGAGATCATTTCAGCCACTAAATCATTTCACAATCCTTGCAGCATCTTGTGCCTGTTTTTCAGCCTGGTGAAAAGTGTTTTAGAGTACGGTTGTTCGATTTAGTCTCCATACTACAGTATCCATGTTAGTAATTTAGAAAAGATACAAAAAAAATTTAAAGTATGTCTCTTATAAATACAACCTTGGTCGTATTTATAAGAGACATACACTTAAAAACTTGAGAGATTAAAATATTTTAATATGATAACGTTGAAGGCTCGTCGTAAACGATATGACTTGCTTTGTTTGCATAAAATAATAGCCCATTCTACTATAGATTCACCAAATCTTATATCCTCAATTAGCATTAATACTCTGTACAGATCAAGACACCCAAGCACATTCTCTATAGAGACTTTTAAAAACAACAGTTCTTTCTATAATTCCCTGGTTAGAATGTGTCGTACGTATAACGAGGTGATTCGTAGTGGGGGTTGCATGGATATCTTTAATTCTTATTTTGCTCAGTTCAAAAGATTAACTTCAGATTTGATAAAGGCTAGTAATATGACCTTGTCTCCACCAAACTAGTCCAAATAATATAAATATTTTATTGAAAAAGTTGTATTACCTTGTTTTTGTTATTTTTATTAATTTATGTGTATGTAACTCTGTCTGCTGCAGAAGATTTTAGTTGTATCATGATGTGTACACTATTTATAGATTGCTGTCTAGATTTATGAAATGTATTTTTTTATCTATGTCTGTATGACAGTAATCTGTCTTTGCATCAAAGATAAATAAATAAATTTAAAGTTTTTTTTATAAAAATATATAAATAATAATAATTTTATTTATTGTTTGTGTTTATATATATCCTTATTAAAAAGTTACTTAAGACTCGTTTTGGTGACATATACAATAGCATTTCTGCTAAAAAAGAAGTATTTATTATTATTTGGTATTTATCTTGGTAGGTTTTTTATTGGCAAAAGGCTACTTGCTTCAGAATTTCGATTTTTTTTTACTTGTAATTAATTTATTAATATTATACAATTATTTACATTTACGTGTCAAAAATTATGAAACAAGAAAACACATTAGAAAATATTGAAAAACAGGTAGATTTGAGGCTAAAGTTGGTAGACTACCTCTCAGACATTGCCACATCTACCTAAAAGTTGGTAGATGTGGCTACACTGCCCAATCTATCCATAGCTATGCAGTGGGGAGACCGGTGCCCTGCAGTGGGCTGTTATAGACTGGTGGTGTTGACATATATTTTCCAACAATCAAATCAATTTATTTAGCTCTTGTTATCCATACAATATTTTAAATGTGAAAGAATGTGTCTGCTTGTTTGTCAGTTTTACACAGCAAATCGGAACAACGAATTGACATGATTTCTTTAGTAGAGATAGTTTAAGGGGTGGAGAATGACAAAGGTTACTTACTTTTGTCACTTTTTAACTCCTTTTCAAAAATATAATTTACCTTTATTTTACATTCATATTTACTATCCATAACCACCCATAAACAATCAATACTTTTATTGAGTCTTCTGAGATTACACCCATGCTATGTATGAGCAGTAATATTTCTGGAGTTAATACACACTTCACGGTTTTGGAGATTTCCTTTCACCTGGAATCGGGTGGTTGAACATCCGTGAATGTCAAACTACCCAAGTAACACATAAGCCAGATAAAAGTACACATTTAGTACATTTTACAGTTCAAATGTGAATATAGTTTGTATAAGAGCTTTGGGAATAGCGAAATGCTGAATAAGTTTGATTTTTATCCTTAAAATTCTTAACGCTTAATAAATTCTGTATTTCTGTCCTCTATCTGAATAATCATAATCTGTAAAGCTATTATAAATACAGTACTAAGCTTGAAGTGTTTGAAACAGCTTATTGCTGAATACAGTTTTATAATACAGCTGGACATTGAATAATTGTCTACATTTTATCTCTAAACAAGATAAGAGTCTACGTTTAACTAATTATTCAGCTGCTGAATAAACAATATTTTTTATGTTTTTATTCAGCTTTTTTCGCTATAATAGCGATTTCAAACTAACTTATTCAAATAAAACCCCTAAAATTTTTTTTAATATAATTGTTTCTTATCAGAATAATAAAAAGAATGTTGGTTTATTTATAACTAATTTTATTAAACTTTATTTCCATATAATTTCCTATATAAATATGTTGTACACTATTTTCTAGTATGTGACCTATTGTATATTCGTTATTCAGAAGAAAATATTTAAACTACTCTTTTTCAAGCTAAAGCTTAGTAGCAATACATGTGTGGACTTTTATTCGGCATATTAAAACAAAACAATCGATCGCCATTTAAATGCTTTTTACCTTAGACTTACAAGGAATTTACTACATCACCTAAATGCTCTATCTTACAACGACAACATTTTCAACATGATTCATTTGATTATGGTGCATTAAAATAAATAGTATTAAATTTTTCGTCACAAGTAATTTTTTTTGACCTTGTATGTATGTCTGAAAAAACTATTTACTATCTGCTATCTTGATTATTCACGCGGCGCATAAAAAATGATGAAATAAAAACACACTATTTATGACAAATTTACTTGCGCACTAAGATTTAACATATAGGTGACCCAGTATAACTTGTAAATCCACATTTACTTAAACATCGATTTTATGTTCATCGCCATATCATGTCATAATCACATGAAAATATTGAATATGAATATTTTCACAATTTGTGTGATTAATGCTTGAATAAATGTACCAAGTCGACGAAGCCGTACAACATAAGTGTTAGAGCTTAATAACAGAAATTTGACCTGTTATTCCAAAGTTATTAAGCTAATCGAAATGTTACTAAGCTCTTACTCAGATGCTATTCAGCAACTACTCAGGTGTTATTCAGCAAAATTGGGGCCCTTTTTGCTTGAATAACGTCTGAGTTCCGTCTACTCAGACGTTATTCAGCTTAAGCTCTTGAAAATTACTCTTATTCAATCTTTATTCAGCATGTTTGTGTTACCTGGGTAGGCACTGATTTCATAACACCCGAGTATATGTCTATGGACATATGTGCAGCGGCAATGTTTTAGAGTGCAAGTTGCTAATCTAGTATATTTATATCAATGTTGGCTCTATAAAAATACTGTATTAATTGAAACCCTTTACCTGTTAAAATAGTTTCATCTTAATAAAATATAATATGTAATCTATCTTTTTACAACACACAAATATAATCTAGACATTTTGTTTAATAATAGAAAATAGAAATAATTTGTTACAAGTTTTTATTGATTATGCATTATATAAAAATTGCAATAAATCGCAAAGCAGCTAGTTTTCGCTAAAGTCAAATACATATTTCGCCAGCTCTATCAATTGGTATAATAAATAACGTTATGTTGAAAAATAATAAGAAACGCTACAGTATGTACTAATTCCTTAAATATGTATAGTATGACAAGCTAGGCGTTTTGCTTCAAGTACACTTACCCGAAACCACGAGCGCTTCGTTGGGACCACAAGTCACAAAACCCCAGGTCATTTTCTAATAGCTAAAGTAAACTTGTAAATAAATAAAAACTAGCTGCAAAATCAAATAAAACCATAAAATATTAAATAATGTCAAAACAAGATCGGTTTCATAGAAATGGAGACAGAGACAGATAGGCCACTGACAATACTCTTTACCACAGACTCCTTTTATCAAAGACCAGCATCAACAGATAAAAAAAAATGTTGTTTGTAACCAAAGAGATTGTTCGCTTACGACAGCTTACGACAATAATGTAAAAAAAGTATGGATTCGTGATATGCTCACAAAACAAACAAAAAGAGTGTTCCGAATGCAGTGACAGCACACATACACATATTTTGAATTTTGAACATTTACCTAAACAAAAGAGTACAAACTGAACTCTCTTCGGCCGTTCGTTTTTGAGGCACGGATGGCGTATCTACCTTTATATATACAGAATATTATTGGCTTACGACACTAAATTTGTATTGAGCGTAAATTACCTTTATCGGATATTGTCTCGCTCTATATAGGATGACTATCATAAACTTAAATAGGGGATTGGCTCAAGAAGTTTAAGATTAACATGACGGCTTACTACGAACATCAATACCATACTTCATTAACCTAGGAACCATAATGCATGGAAGGATGACTAAAATAACAACTGCACTGTATATCTTTATTCCTTTTTTCCTTAAGGTATTTAATAGTGGGTAAGAAAGAGACATGTGTTACGAGTCGTTTCATTATCTGGTACGTTGGGAATGAATTATTATATTTTATCGATAGTTATGGTATCTGAAATTGAAATTGAAAAATTTTTCGAATAAATCTTTACAGATACTTTTGAACCGTGAAAACAGTATAAAAATACTGATAATGTGCTCAAGCGTAGGTACTAAATATTTGGCTTTCGATATGAAGGTCGTGGGTTCAATTCTCACGGGTATTACTATTATGTAAGCTTCGATGCCGTCCTTCTCGAGGTTGTGCAAGAATGTTTCCTTAGACCAAACTTATTCAACTTGGCCATAACAACTTCGTGAGAGAAGCTAGGAGGTATCAGTTTGGCTGGGCGGCATTTGACAAGTTACGTAAGGTCTTCACGTCGACGATTCCGTAATGCTTAAAAACAAAAGTCTGAGCAATGCGTCATACACGTACCAACATACACAGGTGAGACATTGACACTGACTACGAAACTGGTTCACTAGTTATGTCACTCAACGGTCAATGGAGGGGCTATGCTCGGGGTTTCACTTAAAGATAAAATCAGATTTACTAGGTGGAGACTCGATACTGAGTCATCTATATACACCTTCCTCTTCAATCACCCTATCTACAAAAAAAATGGTCAAGTGCGAGTCGAACTCGCCCGTCAACGGTTCTGCGGCAGCAAGTAACAAACTCAAATATTTTTATTTACTTAGGCGCCTACTACAGCTTTATCACTGCATAGTATAAAGCAAAGTCGCTTTTTTGTCCCTATATCCCTATGTGCGCTTAAATGTTTGAAAATACGCAACGGATTTAGATGCGGTTTTATTTAATAGATGGAGTGATTCAAGAGGAAGTTTCATATGTATAATAAGATTTATCAAATAGTGGAGATATACAGTTATCTTTGAGATTTCTAATGTGATATCGTAAATAATTACATTTTTTCCGTTTACATTGCAAACGCAGGCTGAACCCTACAAGATTTATCAAATAATGTACCAAGTATTGTACACATTAGAAAATAGTTCAAAAAATTGAGGTACGTAGCGTTTGCGTCAGTACCGGCCGACCGGGCAGGTGGGAGCGTATCTATATAATATGCAATATTACCATTGCACCCGTGCGAAGCATGGGTAGGTCGCTAGTCATTAATATCAGAAAGAAAGTGGTTCACAGTTTATGACGTAAAAAGAACGTGTCCATATATTTTCTTTGAGATTATTGATATTTGACGTCATTGCTCACTTTTATAAATTGACCTAATATTTATTGGTTTCAGTTTATTTAAAAATACAATATTGGAAATAAACAACAGTGATCAATGAAACGACATATAAAATAAGGTGCGCTTTTATAAAATAAGGTTAATATTTTATTGCGGATGGTGGAATACCGAATTGAAGCAGCTTCGGACAAATTGAATGAAGGTACAGCATCAAATTTTAATCTCCTTTTAGAAGAAAATTCATTGTGCAAATAATTGTCTGGGCAGAAGTGCTTAGAACAGATCCTGCTGTGGGTCTTCCAGTTCCAGTCGGGTCTCCCGACTCGTCTCATCCACTCTTGTTTCATCTTTTCATACTTTGGGAAACTGTAATATTATAATAAACCTTAATATATCTGCTGATGTTGCTTCACCGGAAAGCCAAACTAAAATATCGACATGTAAAAGCCACATCACTAGTTGAAATGTTTACCTAGAAATTTCAATCAGGATTTTTTGAGAAAAAGTAGACAAATACTGTTTTGGCTTTTATTTGAAAAGTACAACTATATGTAAGAAACATTTATATTATAGTTTACACACATTTCCTGATTTATTTAATATAAATTTAACCAAAAACTCATGAATGAAAGTTAATCTTTTCACCACTGCTTTCTTTCCTTCCCGCACGTCAAAATGTTATTTTGAATTTAGTAATAATCTCTTTGGCTATATCTTTTATATTCTTTACTTTTGGAACCGGCTAAAATCATAAATTATATTGCCTGATCCTTCCTTTTCTTTCATCGATGAAGATATTAGTAATGAACTTGATGATGATGAGTGATGATCACGATATTATGATGTATTTATTAATACCCTGCATGTTTCAGTAAACATGTGGGATTTTACTGGAACCTTACACCGACTACTTGAGAGAACTCAAAGTGACAGTTGCCGTACTGTGTGTTTCATTTGCCAACACATACAATTATTCATGAACACTTGATGGTTAATAATCCATCATTATTACACTTTAACATTTGATTAAATACAAATTTTAGTTAATAAATCAAAACCGATGACATGACACTTCACTTTCCCGCCAAGAAGCCTCCTTAGTTTAAATAAATAGCTTATCTGTTTAATAAAGTGCAAAAAATAATAAAACGTTAAACATAATGATAACAAAGTACATAATATAAAATACACCAATAATGGAACAGGTGGCTGAATACAGTAAGTTCCCTTGATTGTCAAAAGGTGACAGAATTAAAATAAAAAACGGAATGTCAAAATGTCTGCTAAATTTTATTCGGATGCTATGCTAACGCTTTTTATTATAATTTTCTCTTTAATATTAATAAAATAAGATAAAACTATGTCGCCTCGTAAACGTTTCATAAGTTTCATTGCTCGAGGTTAAATTGCTGTAGGTAGATCGGCTTCTTTTTAGTAGCATTCCTGTATTAGAATTTAAAATTTAAAACTTATAACATAAACTCAGTTGTTGTGGTTTGACGGTATAACTTTTAGCTTTTACTAATTTTTTTTTCAATCTGGCTTAATACCAGTATGTAAAGTTCAAATAACTTTGGATAATTGTAATTTATGCATGTTTTAGGTATCAGTGATACATTGGTGATGATGCTGTGAATGGACGAAATGGTAAGATTTAGGAAATTTAATAAAATCATGTATGGCATGTTAATTGAAGAACCCTAAGCTTTGTATTGTTTTGCAGTAAATATGTATTTTTACCTTAGATTGTTCCCACAAACAATAGATTTTTTTATATTTAAAAGTTTGAACTTATTGTGGAAACTCGATAAATACCATTTCAAAAATATCATTTTTGTATTGATATCAATAAGGCTTAAAAATTAGAATACTGATAATTGATGGATTAAATATGACACATTTTCATTACCAAGGCAGAAACACAAATTCAATGAATAATCTGTGGTAAACTGAAAATATCTACTTCTATACAAGAATAAAAAGTTGCTTTGCACTTGATTTTGATAATGTATTGAAAAAGGTTTTATTTTTTCTATAAAACTTAAAATGATATTTCATAATTCATAATCGTCGTTAATCTATTACACATAAATAAAATTGGAAAGTCTGTTTGCAATATTGAAATAACCATTTTTTACTACATGCATATGAATATATGTATGAAGCATACCCAAAAATGTTATTCATTAAGTTTTTGTGTCTGTATGTTTGTTCTGGGTAATCTTTTAAATGGCTGGACAGATTTATTAGCAGGCAGCTGATGCAATAATAAAAAACGAAGGCTTCTGTTATTTTCGTAAAGCCTTTTATTAGAAAAATAAAGTAGTTTACGGCATGAGAATATCTTATACCACGGGTAAAACCTTGAAGCACAGCTAGTATTTTTCAAATAGGCAGGCTGTTATTGTTTGATTGACTCATCAATATAGAGCTAAATTCTGGTGTTTCAGGTATCCCTCAGAAAAATAATAAGATAATTAGCAACTTATCTGTTTAATTGATTGCATACTAGATACCTCCTTACTCATTTTACAAACCCTTGCATGGTCCTTGATCATTATGCTGAATAGTGAAAGGAGCTTGTCATCTTCAAGCTATTAACTGGATCAATGTTTTTATTGTATGTAGTGTTGAAAGAAATCAATAACTACTAAGTAATTTTGCTTGCTGTCCTGCACGCGGGGCCTGCAAGAGAGATCTTACGTCTGTAGCTTTACTAGCCACAGTTCATCCCAAACAGTGTCGCCAGCTTAGTTTTAGGAATAGCGCTGTTTGGGATGGGAAAAAGGTTTAGATTGGGCTAGGTGGAGCTTCAGTAAGCAACAAAAACTTTTCTGTACAAAAGATGCTGAAATAATCAGTGTTGAAAAGAACCGACCGATGAAATAGCTCGAAAGAAGACAACTAGTTAACCATGCTAAAAATAGCATGGCGAAAACTTCACGCTTTGCCTAAATTTTCAATACAATGCAAAAGGGCTAGATTGCCCTTTTCTTTTGTATAGTAAAAAGTGCTAGATCTAGCCCCAAAAGGGCTGAGGTGGCAACACTGATCCCGAAACACCAAAGTAGCACTCGCTTTTTTTTCTCGAACTGACTACTGCTGTTGGCCGCAGATGGCCTTTACAGCTTCACCGGGCAAGTGGCGAGCGCAGATGGCTCTCAGCTTAAAATTTACACAACGAGCCTAAGAGCGTCCCCGAACGGGACTCGAGCACTCGTATTTTACCTACATAAACGACTGAGTACCGAGTCTATAACCGTAACAGTGGTTCAAAATCCTTTAACGCCATAAGTTAACCATGGAGAACTAGTCCTGTCTGTATTCCTGAAATAATGGATATTACGAAACGTAATTTTTATATTGGTTTTCGCCGGGGAGGCATGACATGAAACGTCAATATCAGCACGTAAACAAAGTTTTTAGAAATCGATCGGCGAATGGCAGTCGTGTTGATTTTTTAATTGCTGCTACGCTATTTAGTTCACAAACGTAAAAATTATTCCTGGTTGGCTGGTTTGTGTATTCAATTGGTACTTAATCGCAACAGAAATTATTAGCGTATTGCCGATACATAGCTATGAAGATAGGTACCACCAGATACATCATTATTGTATTAATAACCAAAATCATTGAAATGGTAATAATTTAGCATTCTTGAAGCTCTGAACATTCGTCTTAACGGACATACCAGAAAACGGAGCATGTTAAACACAAATGTTTGTACTGCACCGGGATCAAATTATTTAGCAGATTTATCAACCATCACACCACATGGTTTTTAACTTGTAATGGAGAAAGATATGCACTAAATATATCTTTATCTGATTGGTAAAGTCATGAATTTAATGATAAAATTGTGAATTACTGATGATTCTTGGTATCTGTAGCTACTCCAATAAAGTATCCCACCAAAAATATTTCATGTAAATGAAATGTTGCCAAAACGACCACATAAGGTTTGCCCTTGGGAAAAAAAATCAGATGTCACGTAAAAAAAGCTTCTGAATCTACACGGCCTAACCCTACCGACCAAAACTTCTACAAATTCTACACATCAGTAAATATCAGTCGGCGATATTTTTTGTCAGGCAGTCTTTTTTAGTGTTTATTTTTTCTTTAGAACTTATTAATAGGTTATTTAGTTATTGTCTACTCGTTCAATCCCGTGTAAATTTTCATGTCTATATTATAAAAATTGGTGAAAATCTCCCCCCCCCTCATTTTGGGGGATGGGGGGAACTTAGTTTATTACCATACCAAATTTCAGCTTTCAAGCATTCAGGAAGTATCCTAACATTTTTATGATCATCAGTGTGTCAGTGACGACAGTGTATGTAATTGAGTTAGTTTGTTATTGACATCATATCCTGAAAATATGAATTTGGTACATCAGAAACCAACTCTATGAGAAATCTAAAAACACAACGAAACACTTCGAAAAATGTAGGTAGTGTACTTTCGCTTCTTTTGGATCGTCTTGGCGGGTACACTACCGAGCCGCCAGATTTTTCAGTTTCATTTCACTGAAGTATTCCCATATTTCATTTGCCACGGAAAAATGATACTACGTCATATTGCAAAATTAGGCGCAACCCTACCATTGCACCCTTGATAATTAAATTGACGGCACGTTGATTGGTCGCAAATTGAATAGTCATTGAGCGTCGGGCGACTTTACACGTTTATATTTTGCACCAAAAATCTGTAATGCATTTAAAAACATGAGACCTTTTAGCGAATGAAATCGATAGAATAACCTCATAGGGAGATGCTTTTTACTACCTATAGTTAAAATTATCTGTATTGTTGTGTTTACTTTGAAAATTGATTTTAGTAATGCATAAAGTTACATAATATGTGTGAGGTAACCTAAAGTTCAAAGTTATTGCAGGTGATGAACACAATTAATTTGTAGCGATTGTATAGGTATTTTATGAGCGTCGGTGGCTCATTTGTGTGAAATGTTGTCTTCTGATCTAGACAGTTTAGGTTCAAATCCCGCCACGTACCAATGACTTTTCGAATTCAAATTCAAAATTATATGTACGTTTATCCGCTCCGTTTAGACGCTCTTACGGTGAAGGACAACATCGTGAGGAAACCTGCGCACGCCTTCGAAGAAATACAATGGTTGTTCGTGAAGTCGGCCCATCCGCACTGGGCTCCCGTGGAAGATCATGGGTATATGGGTAGGCTCCTGGCTCGTGCCCCTCAGTGGAGATGTATAATGAGCTGGTGATGATCTGTATTTATGTCTATCAACGATGAACATGTTTTTATATATATTGTTACATTAAGGAATTGTTTTTAAAAAAGGCTACACTGTTGAGTTTTCTTGGGTGCTTCTTTCTCAACAAGCCAAACCACTGAAGCGCTTTTTTTTTCAAAGCATCAAAACCCATATTTTTTGTTTAGTATTTTAACCGTTTTTTTATTATATTTTTGTATATTTTTTGACGTTCATAAGTGCTTTTTGTAAGCCTAATTTGAATTAAATGTTTTTGACTTTGACTTTTTGACTATACTTAAATCATATTAAAAGTCGGTAACCATGTGTAACGAATCACTGAACTAGCCATTCAAGCACAGTGAAGATTTATAAGGGTGAATTTTTAGTCTATTTCTTGTTAATTTCACGCAGTTTCTTGCTGTTACAAATATGACCTTCATTTTGTACGAAAGGAAGGTCTCCGTCTCTCTCGCTGTTATCCTATTGGAGTCCACTGCTGGCTATAGATCTCACCCTTTTGCGTCATAAATTCCGGGCTCCTGCACTTCTCTTAAAAATTCGGTCATCCACATTGATAATTGGTTTCTACTATGTAAGGGGTATTCGTATTATCTTTGGCGTTGATCATCAACACTTTGAAACAGCCCGGCTAGATTGCTCTTCTTGACGAAGGCGAAATCTTTTAACGTAGTTAAATACCGAAAGATTTATATACCCGATTTTTTTTATTTTTTTTTATTTCGAACTGACTACTGCTGTTGGCTGCAGATGGCCTATACAGCTTCACCGGGCAAGTGGCGAGCGCAGATGGCTCTCAGCCTTAAATATACCCGATTGAACCATTGTTACCTACGGAAAGCGAAATGAGAGCAGTTCGAATCACACACTCAAAGGAGTTCCGTCTCTACCGCGGGGAGTGTTCCGATGAGTTGTTCGGGCATGTTCCTGCGGCTGAGTTCCACCACCGTACATCTCGGAGGAACTTCAAATTTCATTCTCACCACCTGGATGATTTGCAGCCTTTCCGCTTATATCATGGTGGCGATGCGTTTGACCATGACAGAGCAGTATTGAAGGAAACCAATCGTGTATAAAGTAGGTAATTATTCTCCGTCAATACTGATTATTTATTACCTATTTATTAATAAATTCCTGTCGAAAAGACAGGGAAAGTGTGATTGATAGTGGTGGCCAGATTGTAAGGAAAGTGTAGAACAATAATATTACTTTGTAATTATGACTCTTGACCTGTGTCACTGTGTCTGTTGTTACTAACAACAGCCCATAAATATGTAGGTACATGATTGACAATTTATTGATTCTTAAATTTGAAGGTCATGTACCAAATGCTAAGATATGTCTGGAAGCATCGAATCATAAGGTGTGATTTCTTGAATTTAAATCGTATGTGAATAATTCAAATCGAATACATGTTTTTATTTATTAAATGCAGACGACCGAGGGCGATACGTTATTGAAAGAACGTGGCTGCAGCTCTGCAGGCACACGTATAACACGGTTAGGTCCGTAAGCTAACGTAATAAGGCTTCATAGAAGTGCGATTTGATCTCCGATTTTTCTAAATGTAGCTAAGGTAGGGCTGCTTTCAAATTTAAGTAAGATAAGACTATTTTCTTCGCATAAGTGATTATGATCGTGATTCGAATTGGGATAAGTAAAAGAAAGATTCGAAAGGACATTTTTTTCCGATTCGGCGACTGAGACCGCGGTCCGAGTAGACTTAAGCCTCTACTAATACGTATCTACGGAGTATATGACACAACATCTACCATTTAACGATGAACTTGGTCGTAGACTAACGATTAAGTTAATATCCAATACCAATCAGAGAGCATTGTATTATTTAACGCATTATAAAGAAGTGTATCATTAAAAGCACTTCTGTGATTGGCCAAGACATTAAGATCTTGCGAAAGGATATTTGTAAATTTACCACGAGACGTTGTAATATAATAAATTAACTTAAAATGTAGACGTAAAATAATACTGCTGCAATGTTGTAATGCCCTGTGGAATTTCTCACAGTATAAGATATTTTCCCGCATTAAATCATAACCTAAATCCGCTTCGTCAAGTCATGTTAAAGCGCGCAGCTCACGCGAAAAGCGGCCGTCGCGTGTTAAAACACTTCTTTATTTTTCTAAATAAAAAGGTTGGACACTGCACCAGAGGGTATAGCCGCGTTCTATGAGATGAGATTAAAGGTATCGCTTGTTGACTCCATATTCTGTAAAATATTCCCGCTAACTTTATTAACCAAGGACAAAGGAGAACTTATTTTAATTTAAACTTCCAACTGCCGTATGCCCGCTATCATGATAGTTATTTCAACTTGTACTATATATTACCGGGAATAAGAAAGTACTATTGGAAAGCAACATACATATACACGGTATCATTTACATAATGTATGCAGTATAATAAGATTATTGAGCGTTGTTTCCATAAAAAACTATCTAGCTTATTTTTTGGAGAACGTATTGATGAGCAGCGTTGTTGCTAGAGGGATGAAATAATGTCTTTAGTGTTTGATTAATTTAGTCTTTAAATCCCTTTAAAAATTAAAACTCTTGGCTTTACCGTTATAAGCATTTCTTCATAGCTTTAGCAGTCCTGTACTTAATAAAGATTAGAAATATAACTCGGTAGACATACGAGGATTTCAGTTGAGATAATAAACTGCGACATTGTTTATATAAAGTTTCTATAGAAACTTACGGTGAGAATTTAACTATTTAAAATGGATACTCATTAAATATTTAATGAAGATGATTCCATATGCAATGAAACATAGAATATTACTTGGTGACACGCGGCAAGTTTTTTTTTTCATTTGCCAGACGCCAGAGCTTTGTTCATTTGGGTTGACATGGGTGCCAGGTGACATGGGTGCCATGCCAGCCAGGTGGAGGTCCCCAGCCTATTACATTACTCATAGCAAACTCTAGTCATACTCGTAAAGTCCACTGCTTCATTGAGCCTCCCCTATGAGCCAAATCATTGATAGGTTTCAGTCAGTCTACCGTTAGAGCCTCGTTTCCTATTCTATTCGGTAGGATAATACATCCAGCACGAGATTAACTTGGGTTTCAAAATGATTGTATACTTGGACCCCTGACATTCTGTAATATTTCGGTATTTTTATTTTATGGTAGGATACGAAATACTATATTTATGTAACCTAAATACACTCACCTGCACATAATTAACCGTCCATTTATATTTTTCGCCACTCTGTTTATGTTAACTGTGGTTTATCTACTGTTTCGGTTTTTGGTAACTGGGATTTAAATCAATTAATTAAACACTTATATCCTTATTTCGAAAAATTGGTATCAATGAAGCGTTTTTAAAAATAAGTCGATCTTTGACGTTATTGTTCCAATGACGTTAGGTTGCTTACCTATCTGGTGCTCTTTTACTATTGTGTGCAAATATTGTTTAATTCGAGTGTTTTCTTTTTACAATTAATTATTTTGAATGAGAAAAATGCCACTAGATGCAACTGGTGGTGATAAGACAGTGGCTTAAGCCGATGCTAGGTATATCCAACGTCGCATCCCTTGTACCCTTTTGGGAGACTGATTTACTGTTTTTTTATATTGAGCGCTATCTAGCCCTAAACAGAATGCTTTTATTAGCCTGTAATATGGATACTAACCAAAAGATAAGCATACTTATACAACTTTTTTTTGTAAATATATACTGATTATACATTCACCATTCGAATTCAGTATAGGTATGCTAGGTTTTACTGCTGTCAGGTGGTAAATGTTGGTTTTGGGATTAATACAATAAGTAAAAAAATAATTATTCCTTGTAATATACATTTTGATTTCTTGATCATTTTTATTTTATAATATCTATTTTTATATCATTTTTCAACATATCACTCCAATTTTCAAAGTGTTTTAATTAATAATTTTGATACTTAGGACGTACTTTAACTCATAACGTCGATGTTCCGTTTTTAAAGCAATGCATATTTTGTGCCGCTGCGCCGGCCGCTACCGCAGCATGCTCGCTTCGCTCGCTTGGCTCGATTTTGGATAGAATCACGAACCAGACTTTTTTATCGATTTGAAATTGTTACACATGCATGCAAACTTTTACAATGTTAGATGGGCAAGGGGCACGAGCTTACCCGTACAGGGTGTGGGTCTTAGTCGTCCACGTGGGCCCAGTGCGTATTGTCCGATTTCACGCACAACCTTTAAATTTCTTAATTAGCATGCGTAGATTTCCTCACGATGTTTTCTTTACCGTAAGAGGGTCGGTTAAACGTACATATAATTTCGAAAATATACCTGGCGGGACTTGATCCTGCACCCTCCAGATCGGAAAGCAGCAATGTAAAATTTTACAAATACTTTTAACTCAGAAAAATACGAGGTGGGCGGTTAATTGTGCTGGTGAGCGTAAGTACTTCTACTATGTTTTAAACATATTTAGGGCATAAATTGTTTAATTGGCCATAGTATTGAATTCTCTTACAACGTCTAGCATACGTTAGTGTTAATGATATTGACATACCTACTATTCACGTTTGGTTCATGTCGCCTGCGTGTAAACAAATTATGAGGTGTCATATCGAATTCATGTTTACCGTGTTCAGTGATCTTTCAACGTCTCCACTGAATTGCTTAACTCAATTTAGTCAACATTATATTTCATCATGATCTCGAATGGTATATACAACAATCATAATATGAGTTTTTTGTAGTTTAATGTTAATTGTGTTTATTTAAATTACCAATTTCACAATGCTGGTCAGCCATCAAACACAAATTAGTATGTAAATTCCAGAATGTGATTTGAAAGCATGAGCAATTTCACTTTAACTCACATTAACAATTGAAGGATCTTGGCAGTTTCATTTTGAAGATGCCTTATTGTTATAGTACTCAGGTTGATACCTTAATATTTCAACAATGGTATTTAGTTCCTACACCATAGAATAATAAATATTGCCAGATTTTTTTTAAAAAATTACGCTCGGGTATAAAAATATGTCGGGTGGAACTGTTCCCGGCGCAGTAAGCGGGCCGCGTTTTGCGGGTGGATTTTATCCCGGGGCGGACAAGTGGATATGAACAGTGTTGCTAGCTGTTCCTTTTTTGAAATTTATAAATTTACCACGAGATGTTTCAAATTAATAGATTTATGGAAATGTACGCGTAAAATGATACCATTTATCTCTTATTAAAGAATCCTGCGAAAAGTTATAAATTTCCCACGAAATAAATCAATTTGCGATTCTTATTCCTAGCTTATTACTTTCCGGTGACATATGCATTTTTTTGAATAAAATTGTATTATCAATGTGCTTACGAGATTTCTCGCCTTTCATTAGTGATTTCTAAACGCATTATATAGTATTTATAATCCTGAGAGTGAATACAACAAGTCTTAGAGTAACTTAAAAGTTACCGGTTAGCCGGATTGTAACTCGTTGACTTTAACTGCGTGCGTTATTAACGTGACGCTGTCGCTGGCGACAGTATTAGTGTCTAGGTTACTGGGTAACAGAAATTTGCCTACACTGTCGTCAATTTTGTGTTTTCAAGAATGTTGGTTTTGTTTAATACAATACGCTTTTCTTTTTTCTCCATTAAGGCTTGCTAACTTTTTTTTTACAAAAAATCTAGTGTATTCCGGTCTGGGGAGAACATTGAACAGTATTTTAGATAAATTAACAGTGTTTTGTTTATTTATTGCTTTAGATTTATATTATTGTTTTAGAACTTCTCGCATAACTTACTAAATTATAATCACAATGAGGATTTCCTATTCAATTAATGAGATGTTCTATTTCTATCGTCCCGCCAAACCAAGCATTCATTCCAAATAATATGTTTGCATGCTGAAAACAGTATTTCGTATATATGTAGGTAATTCATTATCATTCAACAGTAAAAAGTATAACTAAGTGATAAACAGTATATATAATATCATTGAAAACATTATAATACTGTTGAAAACAGTACCTATACTTAGTTGGCAATCCTATCTCCACATTAAACGATACTATGTAGTGATAAAATAAATTCTCAATTTTATTTTATCACTACATAGTATAAATCAAAGTGGTTTTGTAGTCCCTATGTTTGCTTAGAAGAGCGTCGGTAGCTCAGTGGTGTGGACTGTCGCCTTCCTACCGGGAGGGCTGAGGTTCAAATCCCGACACGTACCGATGTATTTTCGAAAAATATATGTACGTTATCCGACGCTCTTACGGTAAAGGAAAACATCGTGAGGAAACCTTCATGCACGCCTGCGAAGAGATTCGAAGGTTGTGTGTGAAGTCGTCCAATCCGCACTGGGCCCGCGTGGACGACTAAGGCCTAATCACCCTATACGGGTAGGCTCGTGCCCCTCGGTGGGGACGTTTAATGAGCTGATGATGATGATGTTTGCTTAAATCGTAAAAACTGCTACGGATTTTGATGCAGTTTTTTTTAAAGATAGAGTGATTCAAGGGAAAGGTTTATATGTATAATAATATCCATTAAAAAGGAGAGAAATACTGTAATTTTTCAGGTTTCTAATGCGATGTCGTAAATCATTTCATTTTTGCCGCTTACTTTGCAAAGGTAGTGAAACCCTACGATATTTTTCAAAATAATGTACTAAGTATTGCACTCATTGATAAAGTCTAAGAAAACTCCGCGATGGTATATGTATATCTCTTATGGATAACCTACAATATTTTTTTTGTCATTTACATTCTACAGCAAATAACGGCTAATTTTCGAAGCGATTTAAACCAATACAGCATTAATCCTTTTTTGATTTTAATAGATCTATATTGCCTTTTACAGCATATAATTTAAATGCATATTTGCGAAGATATTTCAGATTTAAAAAATGCGGTACGTAGCTTTGCGGTCGGTATCGGCTGACCGGGGAGGCGTGAGCGTGCCTATTACGAATATCAGCATTGCACCCGTGCGAAGCATGGGCGGGTCGCTAGTTTAATTATAAATCGATCTTCATTTGTTATCATTTCCGTATGCCCTATTTAAATCATACACTAAATCTTTACGCGTCGGCAGCTGTGAAACGCGAGATCTGTGTTCTTGCAAGATGATAAATTTTCCCAACAAGCTCTTAATAATTATCAAGCGCGCGAATCGATGTGAGTCGTCGCGGAGGGGCTCGAAGACGTGAGGGGCCGCATTTGTGGCGCGGGGCGGCGAGGGGCGCAACGGCACCGCGCAAGTCGCCGCCCGTATCGACCGCCCCGGATGTGCATTGCAACGTTGCCAGTGAGATCAGCCGACCCACCTACTCGTGGAACATCACCGGCGCTCGAATCGAACGATCGAATCGTACATGCTGCATCGTCGGTCGCCCTGACACCGCGTCGTGTGCCACTGCCGCCTTCAGCTGTGGTGTTGGCGTCTGCCTGACCACGTGTGACGCATTCAAACGTACACAAATGTTAGTAAATTCGTTTACTTCGAATTGGAAGCTTTTCATTGAATTTATCTTAATATCGTTCAAGTTATTAGGGGAGGCCTATGTTCAGCAGTTGACATCATGTGGCTGATATGGTGATGATAATTATCGTTAAAGTTATCAAAAAAAACAGATACATATTTATTTAATGTACTTGATCCGATATCAACTAAAACTTTACCTGTCGGTAATTTAATTACTTTACAAACATAAAGTTTCGTTCTTGCTTCATTTGTAAGGGTAATAAATGTACACATACAGGTTACCTGCGTTTGTGTTGAAGTGCATTATTTGGATAACGAGGGCGATATTACGAACTTGATATTAATTACCGCAGTGAACCGGTGAGTCAGTGTTGCCACTGTAATTAGATGTTACATGCAACTGTCACACTGTTCACAAAGATAACTTTATTATCAAATTTGGCTATGAGCGAGCTAATTTGTTAACTACACTGTTACTGCTGTTTAAGCCGCTATTATACAGACAATTTAATTTGCTTTGGTTATTTTTACGTGTTTCAAGGAATTAAATGTTTCACGCTCAATTTCACGCATATTAATAGTTTTAAGATATATGCTGCATAACTAAACATCAATTGGATTAATAAATTATTCACCCGAAAAAAGAATGACCATGACAATTTATGCAAAAATCCGATATTGCTATTTTTATTTTTATCTTTTCATCAGCTTTATTGGCTTAGCCAGTATGAGACATTTCTTACGAACCTTCAAAATCCGTTTACAAGGTGAGTAAATGATGTTTTGATGTCGTAAAGTTTCATTATGGGGTGAAAAAAGAAATTGAAGTATTTTAGTGTAGCCATAATAATTGCATGGTGCTTTTGTGTATTACGTGGATAATAAATTATAAGGCATCCTCCTCTCTACCAAATTATGTACCGTCGCATAGAGTATTTACAAACCAATACCTTGACAGCGATAATGTCTTGGCATTAAGTTGCGGCGTAAAATTTAAATTCGTCATGAATTTCTGGTTTTTCTTTGACACATGTTTTACACTTCATGGGTAAAAACAAAACCGCTAGTAGTGACCAAAGTCTCTACGTTATAGGAATCCTTTATAGGTAGAGGGTATTTTTTTAAAAAATATAATGAATCTGACGACCACTGAACTCATTAATACTAGAAGTGATAAAAAAGTTATGATAAATGGGTATTTCTAACAAATATTTAAAAATTCTATTTTTTTGCTTCTCCGGTCCTTCACTACTTCCGAGATAAAAAAATGTATAAATATGACGTCATTTCGAGGATACATTAATTTTTAAGTCTGAGAGTCATCGCTCGCCAATGAAGCTGTAAAGGCCATCTGCGGCTAACAGCTATAGTCAGTTCGAAAAATAACAGCTACATTCTTTGAATACCAGCAGTCGGAGAGACAACAAGAAAATGGAGACAAACGAAGTGCGATGCCTCTGGTTGAAAAACATGTCTTCCAAAGAGATACACTCTGATTTGGTGTAGACATTGGGGGTCTCTGCTCCTCCATTTGCTGCGGTGGCACGGTGGTGCAGAGTTTAAGTTGGGTAGAACATCTATAGAAGATGAACGTCGCGAGGGATACCTTACCTCGACTCTCTTTGAGGAAAACGTGAATAAAATCGAAAGTATCGTATTAGCAGACCGAAGAGTAAGCTTTAGTTAGACATTTAGCTGAGGTCACAGGGATCTCACTAGAAGACTAAAATCACACATCATTAACACTAGAAATAAACATAGGCTTGCCGTTCCAAATTTCAATAGTAGCCATCTCTCAGCCGCAGCAAGTAACATAAAATTATTATTTTTTATTTACGTAGGCACCTTCTGTAACTTTACTATGAGAAAATAGTGGTTCACCGTTTATGACGTATAAAAAACTACTGACTAGATATTGTCAATCCAAATTCCGTTGTTAGATTTCATGGCATTTTTTAATTTTATCAATCCCATATTTGAGAAGTTAGAGGGGGGGGGGCACTTTTTTCCACTTTGGCAGTGTCTCTCGATTAGAAACCTCAATATATTTTTTCAATATCAACACATTTATTATTTTTTCCAAGTTTCTTGTCAAAACCTTGTATCGGTTCACATACCTATTAGATATATTTACAAAGTCTGTATTGTGTAGTGCTAAAAGTTTAGGAGAAAAAAGGGTGTCATAGATAGATAGATATGACGAACACATGTTCCATTTTTTTGCCATTTGACTACGGAACCCTAAAATCGATTATTTAAATATAATAGATAGCTGTTTATGATTTTGATGAATGAACATAAGTTCTTCGTACTGATTATTGTTTTTATAAAATTTAAATGGATTCTTTTAGGAAGAAGAACCTCTTGTTTAACTAGAAAGTCCTAGTACATTCTAGTTGCAACCTTGACGCACACTGAAAATCACCCCTACCCAGTCATCGTACCAATAATGTAAGCAGTTACTAAAAAAAGTGTTAAAAATTAGTTGAAAGTGGATTATAGTATCTTCTACACAACTATAATTTGGTTTTTATTTGCTCTTTTTGTTAAGTGTGCCTTTAGCGTTCTACCAATTTTTTAACGGCTCAATTCGGTCGGTTTGCACATTCGAACGAATTTCGTGCGAATCGACTAGTATCCCATCTTAGGAATACAACAAGACTCGATTACTACCTATTTTAGTCCTTGGGCGAAGGCGTTGGCAATTGCGACACGGTTTTTACCTTAAAAAGCTGTCATCGTTAAAGCTCTAATATTCTTGTAAATAGTAACGAAAAATTTACTAATGATCCAATACACGTCAATACAAATACTAAATTAGCCGTGGGGGTATTGCGGTCTATAAAAGAGTGAGTGGATACAAATTGCCATGTCATTTCTCAATGTAGTACCTTATATTACGTGAGCTCGGTCTTATTATTTTACTAAAATATTCAATATGTGTGTGTGTGTGTATAAGCACCGACTCTAATGACGTTGATTCTCACTCACAACTGTGCTATAGTCATTGCATATTAGTTAAATTTATGCACAGAGGATTGCCCGCCGGAACTGTAGGAGGGAGTATCTATTTCCGACGGTGGTCGGTCAATGACACCGATCCGGAACCATACTTGAGCGATTAGGTGGGGTGTAGTCTTTGACAATTGGCAATCAACTTCTTAGTCCACGCATCGTGCCGAATGTACAGGTACCATCGTCCTTTCGTTAAGTTTTGGAAAACCTACACAACACAGTCCTCATGTGTTGTTTAGTTGATATTGAAACATATTATGTATGGATCAAATGGGAATGTATCCTTAGCAATAGGGTATTTTACTCCATTCAGGAAAAAATCATATAATGTACTATTAAGTTAGCTTACGTAATAAGCAATCAGAAAATGTTTGATTTAGTTCATAAAATAATAAAATAATTTTTAAATCCACACCAAAGATTTACAATTTTTTAATCTGGATTTTTAAGCGCAAAACTTTGACCGCCATGTTGTGACGTCATTCGGATATAAACATCAAATCTCGTTTACAGATTTTTCTCCATACATTTCTTAAAACTAGTATAAACCATAATATCCAACATATTACTAAATTTTTAATGTAACACTTACGTCAAAGTGATCTTCACAAAAGTAGTCTCGCTAGTTTCAACCAAGTACTTCTCATATTAATGTCAATCGGCACTTGAATTCATAACTTTTCCGGTGTCATTTTTTTTTTTTTCATTGATGTAGGTACAGCGCACCAATAATAATTACTCATTTTTACAATAGTAATAATAATAGAATAGCACGTGTGACTTTTCGTCTTAAGTTCGACCACTATTTCGACAAGACAAGACGGTTGACATCAAAATAAATAACAATGAAAGACCAAGATGTATAGAGATTTCTCTTTATTGTCTATGAACTATCGAAGTGACGTCATCAACATGGAGTCGTGCTTAAATGAATGGAAATGGCGCGACATTTAAAAGTGTTAATTTTAAATGTATTTTCACAGCATTTATAGTTGGTAAAAAAATTGATAAATTGCAAAGTTGTTTATTTAGACATAAGGATTGCATTAAGCAACTTTCCAAAATTTGGTAAAATAGCCTATTGTACATGTGTGGCTAGTTCAGTTACTCGTACCACAACACAGTCGTCCCATTGGGACAAAACTCAGAAATTTTAAAAAATCTTGACAGTTTTTACTTTTATTATGATTTAAAGATAACACATGGTTTTTGTTAATTTCCTTTAAAATAGATCATGTTTTATCTTTTATTTCACTGACTTGCTGACGGTACGGTAGCAAATTGCAGACCTAAAAAATCTTTGAATTCAGTGTTCCGTCCCTTTGTCACGAACGTGTTGTGGGACTAATCACTGAACGAGTCCAAAGCGCAGCCTTTAAAGAATTTTATGATTATAATTATGTGGACTGCGTTTATCCTTTTAAGTAAATTCATGTTATATCACTCTTTCAGCTATATCAGGTATGGTTATGGTTTTCTTTCAATTTGATAGTTATTATGAAATATAAAAATTAAAACTAAAAATTTAAACAGTCCAAGGATAAAATTATATAAAGTTCAACGCCACCGGAGTAGGATGCAAGCGTTCCAGATTGAACAACCGCGCCCACAAGGGCTTAGCTCTCGTCACGCTCAGTAGCGTCGCTGCATCCGCATCTCATTGTAATATGAATTTGGCGCGTCAAAAACTTGACCATTCTTCCAAGAAGAGACCCTTCCCGGAAAGGCCGGTCGGTGCCACATATTTCTTACTATCTTATCACCTTAAAGGCGTTTAATAGGCGGGCAAAATAAGTTGCAAGTTCAATGGAAGCGTTACGTGAAGTTGATAGATTGAAGACAATGTAATGACCAATATTAGTCATCTGATATATGCGACTTAGTTTAGATACCTAAATCTTAGTGCATAGATACATATCACATTTGTAAAACTTTATTGTAGTACAGTGTACTAAACGAAATTATTAAAATGGGACCGTAATAAAATCTTCTATTTACATAAACTACCTTTTCATGGTGCAACACATGTACAACCAAAACGTGACACTCCGTTAATTTAGATAAGTAGTCGCCTAGCACGAAATCGTAACGAATGTGTGAAACGCCGACTTTTAAAAGTATTATATTTTAGTACGCGTTTCGCCCGGATGTATTTGAATCGTGTACTGATCTACCGTACGAAAAAGCGTACTACCAATTTTTGAAGGGCTCTTCAAAAAATGGTATCGTATGCAGTCTTGTATGGAAGCGGAAGGTTTTTGTTTATTATTTTACGTTTGTATTTTTTTATATCCTCGATTCTACTAACAGTATTTAAGAAATATTTTGAGGCTATTTTATTAAATAAGTTATTTTATATCTTTTATTCGATATTTAAGTTTTGTTTAAAAACATAAGTACATAATAAGCGAACAAAGTTGATAGAATCACGACGGCTATTGGCTTTTATCAATGGTGACTGTGAACACGCCACGGCCATTTTAATTTGTGAATGTGGTTGTAAGGATTTTATAAAATAATGAACAAATAGTGATTTATTTTATAACTTTTTAACATTTATCATATATTATGTCTGCCCTTTTCTGAAGCTATTCTATAGTAATAGTATCAATATTTAAGGTTCCCAGAAGATCATCGTTGTAAGTTTTACGTTTATTATAACATGGAATAAGTAACCCTTTACAAGACAAATATTTATGTTAATTTTACCATATCTACTCGTACATACTCGTATCTGCATTGGGTGTTGCTATTTAAAAAATATATGTTTTCATTCTAAACATTATCTCTTGAAATGTAATTAAAATTTACTTTCGCTGTATTGATTTTAGCGATGATATGATATACATACGTCGATCGATAATTATAGTTCTAATAAAATGAATAAAGCTACGCGGTAATAATATTGTTTAAATATATATTAAAGTTCCTCAACATTATTAATACACCAATAATATATTTCATTTAAATTAACATTTATTTCACGTAACCCAAAATTAACATTTTTATTTTGAATCTTCGTGCAGGTAATAGAAAAGTATCGATATCTATCGATATAACGCTTCCCGCATGGATCACCGCGTTCAAGTGTCCTGATGTAAACATTGACCAATGACGGGTAATATTATTAAGTGTAAGTATTTTTAATGTGTGTGTGTAAGTTGAAATTGCGACATTGGGTCTTCTTATAAACTTAGCGACTCGTCCGGTCTAATTGTTATTCCGATGTCTGTGCCACTGCTGAACAAAATACATACATATTATTTTAGAAACACCCAAACCATTACAAACAGACATGTTCATGTTCACAAATGTTTGTAATGCCCGGGGATCGAACCTGGAACCCTTGGTGTAGTAGCCGACGTCTCGAACATGACACCAAATGGGTCGTTGGTGTATTTTAGATATCAATAAAATCTAAAGTATTAAAGCTATTCAATTGAGACATTGTATATTTAATTAGTATTTTACTGACATGATATCCTGAGAATATGAACTATTTGGTACATCGGAAACCAACGGAACACTTTGAGAAAAAGTAGGTAGTGAGTGACCATGCGCTTCACTTTGCTCGTCTTGGCAGGGGGCACCACTGTGCCCCCAGATCAAAATATCTTTATTGAAATTAATCTTTTACAGACACTTTTGAATCGTAAATATGTAATATTAATAAATATTTTTTTATAAGTCTACCACACCAGTACGAGAAAAGCCAGCAAGAAACCATGAAGACGGTAACGGCTCATATAGTACATAGATACATATATACTACGACTAATGCTAGTTACCCAGAACTTTTATCTAATGGATCGGGGCGAAAGCTACTGCCAAAACCGATAACTTCAATGCTACTTCTGTTTGATTATACTTGATAATTATTCTTCTCGAATGACTTGAAACTTAATTACGTATATTTTAGCATGAACATTTTATCTTTGTTAATTTCTTTAAACGATGACTGGAAACAAACCCTTACATCCAGTTCGAGCTTTGTACATCAAAACGTTGAGCTATAGTCGCTTGTGAATGTTGCTTGACTAGGGATGCCCGATGTACGTCCGTTATCGATGTTTATCGTCTTATAAAATAACTTACAAGGATTATTTGTATTTTGTTGTTAAATTTTGTAAATAATTACTTTTAAAAGTAGAAGTTTTAAGCAATTGAATATAGCTACAATGTAGCTGCAGCTCAATGAAATGATGAAAATGGTAACAGGAGGTTGGCGCTTATGGTCAGCAATTAGTTAAGTTTCTATATGTTATCTTTATCAAAATTACTTTGATAAGCACACAAATACCGGAAATCATAGTACTATGTATCATAACAACTGCAATAATCTTATTGTCAATATTACGTGCATTAGATATTTACGATGCAACTTACATTATCTGTGGCAACAACGCGAATAAATTTTGAGACTACATCTATTATTTCGGGCGAAAAAGGGTTCACCAGAAACTGAAAAACTCAATCATTCCATGCAAGGGGTGAACGAAGTCACTAATTTGAAATGTATTGTATTGCCTATTTGAAATCTTACATGCAAACTATCTACCCCATTCCAAAAAAAAATTGCTGTGGTTAATCAATGGTTATGATTGTTTCGATATCAAAAATCGAATATCGTGCAACACTGTGTTTACCAGAAACTGGCACTTCGATTTCTTGTAGCGTGCACTAAAATTGTGTACATGCGTCGTGTGATAACGATATTAATTTAGACATGGAAGCTGAGTTTTAGATGTTGGCTGTTGCGGAATATACGGACGGATGCGGGCTTTACCGGCTCGAGGGTCCGGTGCCGTTGTTTAGTAGTCGAGAAGCGCGCGCGGCAGGCGGCGCGGGCGCGGTTCTTTTTTGTCCCCCGCGGATTCCATTGCCCCATGTCCAACCTGTAAGTCCGGCAGTTTGCCGAGCGTTGACCGCACGCCTTGCCACGAAGCGCAAAGCCGTTGAACAACTACAGTGGACGCTTTCGATGGCTCCCGTAAACATTAAACGATATACGCTTTCGGCATGTATCAAAGATGCTACACTCGTATACCTCTTGTTCGCCGTGTACATTTTATTATTCTTCACTTGACTTTTTGTATGGGTTCTCGTAAAATTTAAAATGTTATGTATGTTAATTAAGTATGAATTTTATAAAATTCAACTTAAATCATGATAAAAATATAATATGTAGTGATTTGAACAGCAAGCGCTGTATTCTTTAAACTCAGTACTCGGTTATAAGTTTAACTATATGTTTGAGACGATAATAGGCGATAATAAGCTCAAGTACACGCATTATGAAGTTCTTTGACCTTTCGCATCATAATAGTTCGGCTATGTTTAATTAGTCATTGTCTTTACATCATTAAGTAGATACCGTTTTATATTGATTTAGGTAATTGTCCTTTAAACTTTCAATTGCCATTTTGTAGCATTAACACTGCAAATTCAACCCATTAAGACCTTATTTATGAAACTCTCAGTAGCTGCTTTAAAATTAAATATGGCTTTATGAACAGGAAATGCTTATAAACAACTTTGTAGGCTTGGCTGTTTTGAAAACAATACAAATTTACTTTACATTTACATTGCATTTTATAAATGTTTTCACATTACTTGAATAATCTGTAAAGTCATAATAAAATAATATATGGGCAACGGCGACACTTTCCACTAGGTTAACCGAAACTTCGTATTAATCACAATTAAAAAAATGCCACTAGTAATTGAGGCAGATTACAAACACTTCTCATCCCTCAAATTCTTAAAAAGTTCTAATCAGTTTCTTACGCTATAAGTAAGTAAAGGGGTTTGCATTAACTTTGCCAGTCTCAAGTTACTCTCGCCTTTATAATTTTTATTTAAAATACATCTTTACTAGACGCTTTTGTTTGCCAATTAATCTCTGAGTGCGAGTTTTATGATCATAATACCTAGGTCAAATATGTTACAATAATATTAATACTTTATTTGTTTGCTTAACCTAAGTAGGTGCCAGATGTACCAAGCCTTATAACATTTACATGTACTATTGATGACAGTTTACTAGGACCTCAACTTGTATAGAATAATTGCGATAGATGAAAACCCAAATTATTGCCAAAATAATTAAAAAGATATTGTAATTTTTTCGTAAATCAAATTATGTTTGTCAATGGTAGTCTGTGATTCCATGCGTAATGACGGACGTGAAATAGAAGTATCGAAGTAGTACACAGATAAAATGATGATAAAGCAAGAAGGGAATATAGCAAAGCAAGCACAGTGAGAATGAGATAGGGCGAATGGACGCGGCAGTTGCGCGCGCGTCGTTCATTGATGCGCAGGCGCCTCAGAGGGCCGGGAGGCGGGGGAGAGGAATGCGGCCGCGGCGAGCAATGACCGCGCCAGGGTCGCTTCCTTTACGAGAAGCGAGGCCCGTACTACAGCCGAGTCCCCCCGCTCGCTGCCGGCCCGTACTACATGGCCCTCCTCGGCTGCGACGCGCGCTTTTCGACCCGCAGTCCGTTACAAAAATTAAGTGTGCCGCATTCCGCGACCGTACTGTCGTCTCTATCACACACCCGCACCACAATGCATCTTACCTTTTCTATTCCTTTCTCAGGTTGCGCGCGTTGTTTGGCGTCTGAAGTCGGTACAAGGCGCGAAAGTTGTGCCTGAACGGGCGCTTTCTGCCTTGTTATTGGGATGGTAATGGTATCACCGTCATCGACGTCTGGTCATGCCACTTGCCGATTTATAACAGTTATTTCACTATGGAATTTGGCTTGACGTCGCGTATGTTCAAAATAATTATCAACGTAGGTATCTATGTTAATGTAACCTTTCCTTCCTCATGTTTTAGCGCCAAATTTTTGTTTCCAATGTTACATACGTAATGTTACATAAAGAATAAAAATATTTAATATACTCATTCTTCAGCAAATAAACAAATATATAAAGAAGCTAACTTATTGAATTTACTGATAAAAGTTGCCTTTCAGTGCCCAAGCGAAGCGCAAGGCTGCTATCTTTTTTCTCGAAATTTTTTCGTTTATTTTAACTCTCATAGAGTTGGTTTCCGATGTTCCAGATAATTCATATTCTCATCAAAACACAAAATCTTAGTTTAATAATAGTTAAGATTTTATTGATATCTAAAATACGCCGATTTCGTCACTGACACACTTGATGATCATCCGAATTTTTTGCTACTTCCTGAAGTGCTAGAAGGTGAAATTTGGTACGTAATCTAATTTCATGAATTAGGTTTGAATGAAAGTTTACAAAGACTTACAAAAAAAAAAGACTAAAATCCCGCTAAAAACATTTCATGTAAAATGTGCCAAGACGACCACAATAAGAGATGGCGGTAAGCCCCTGGTGGTGTAAATGTGTAGATATATTATTATTTTTGTTCCAATTGTTACAAGTAAAAAAAAATGAAAGAGTCAATAGCCCAACCATCCAATGTACCTATAATAAAGGGTGCGCCCAGTGAAGGCAATTCAGATAATTGTTCGTTCGAGTACGTTTCGCGTCCGGCTGGACGGCGAACTGCGGCACAAATGTCGTGTCTAAAGTGCAGCTTTCAATGTGCGTCTAATATACAACTTTCTGCATTTAACTGAATGGGAAGTCGTATCAGTTACAGTTCGCTGCATTTGAATACTTTTATGATGCAAAAGTGTCACTGAAAGTCGCTATAGCCGCTATAACTTAATAATGTATGAGCTGAAATTATTCAGAAAGTACTTTAAATCGCAAAATTGGTCGTGGAAGTAACTGTACTGTTTATGGAACCGGTTAGTTTCTTATGTAGCTCAGGCTGTCTGGACAAATCTTCCAATCAGGATGAAATTTTGTAGGTTTGATAGAGCATTTTATGTGACGGCTGATCACCCTTATCTCAGAATTTGTGACGCTACAGAACCTTAGATAATCGATCGAGAACGTGTCCAGACAGCTTGAAATCGCGCTTTTCGCCAGTGTCTCAATTTCGAGAACGGAAGTGATTTTGATAACTTTTTGCATATCAACGTGCGTCACATAAATTTGTGACAAGCATGGAGCTAAAACTTTGGTGGTACGTACAGCGGTTTGGCAGAAAAATGCAAAAATCTGTGTCGAAATCGATCAAAAACGGAATGTGCGGAAACTCCAAATTCAAGCTGGCTGGACACATGTATCTCCGCTACCTGGTGATCTACGGCCTCCGAAATACGCTCAAATTTTAGTGACGGAGACGAAAATGATAACCTGAATTTGTGACGCAGAAACTTTCAGTAGTTTCAAAGATATTGATCATTTAATATTTCTATACAAAACACCATTAATATTGCGAGGTGACCATCATGTAACTAAAATAAAGGACTTCTTACTAATCGACCCATTGGCCGATAGTATTGACTTGCATATCGTTTGGTTTTTTATGCAGTGTATGATTATAATGAATTGTAATGAATAAATTCATCACAAAATTATTAATTGACTGTCAAAAAAAGAGGTTGATATAGGTACTCTGGAGCATTGGAATTTGACCAGTTGTCGCAGGACAAACTGTAAGCAACAGATGGCGACACCAACATTAGCCGATTAGAAATTGTTTAATGAACCCGCGTCGGTCTCCGGCAGCGCATGAGTACCTACGTTCAAAAATTTGTTCCAAGTAGGTACAGGTAATATTTCTTTATGTTATTGTAAATATTAACATGGAATAGTAAAAAATGAATGCCCTTTTTATTTTAAAGCAATTTAATATATCAATATTGGTATATAATTTTCTATTTAATAAACACTACTATTGTAGTTGAAACTTCTGTTTTCAAAGTAATGGGTGTCATTAAGTTCATAGAAGGAAGAAAATTTGGGCAATATATTTATATTAGATGTCATTTCTTCCCATAGGCACAAAGCGTTCGGCTGCGAGACCCGAAGATCGTGGGTTTGAAGCCTGCGTTGAAATATCACCCACCGCAAGCTAAACCACCTGATTATCCGAAAAGAAAGATGATTCCGTATTTCGGACGGCACCTTAAGCCGTACTCTGGAGTGGGCCGTTATAGGCTGATTATGACAATATAAAGCAAATAAAAATACATAATATTTCAACAAATTTTCTTTTAATAAAGTTTCTTTGTTGTTTGAGGCAGCAACCGAGGGGTTTTTTTATAAATCAAATAATACGTTGTAGATTATTCATTACGATAAAAATGTTCCTTATTTTTTAATTGTAAAATGTCTTTATAGTGTTTGTTGAGTTTATTAGGAATCTATTTATTAATAGGTAAGTACGTAGGTACCTACTGAAACCAGTAGTTGTATTTTATCATATAAATCAATAAAATAATAATTTACAAAATACTAAATCTCAAAATGAAGACAGACATTGTGATTGCTTGGTATAATAATAAAATTATCTTTTATTAACAAGTGTTTGTGTTCGGAACGAACACATGTTAATAATTTTATTATTAATATTTTGCAATGGTTGTGTGACGAAGCGAGCGCCGTAACTAGGCCACAGCCATCGCTTTAATATAATTTCTTTATTACAAATTTAGTGTACATTTCGCCGTCGGGACAAACGCGAGCACTCAAAAACATTCCATTTCATCCAACATTTAACATTAACATAAGAACATTTGTGGAACTTTCAATACATTTTATAATATCATAACAAACTCTCTTTCATTCAACATTCACCCCCAAAGCTCAGGCCACTACAGTTCGAAAATATTTTTGTAGTACATACTCGTATATTCAGTATTCACCGACTTGATGTTTAAAATGTTTCTGGTGGATTATCAAATGTTTAAAACACTACCATACCTCGTATGTAAGTATATATAAACGAATTTGATTTTATTTACAACAATCATTTAGGATGATTCCTCGACCATACAAACCATGAAAATACTATATAATTAATAAGACAGATTTTCGCCCATCACAGAAAACACCTTGTAATAATATACTAAGTCCCACATGAAACCATAAATATTGGTAACCCATTGTAATGTTTGTATGGAGAAAAGTAAATGATCAATATCTTTGAAACTACTGAAAGATTCTGCGTCACAAATTCAGGATATCATTTTCGTCTCCGTCACTAAAATTTGAGCGTATTTCGGAGGCCGTAGATCACCAGGTAGCGGAGAAATATGTGTCCAGCCAGCTTGAATTTGGAGTTTCCGCACATTCAGTTTTTGATCGATTTCTCGTAAACCATTATATGTAATGCCGTGAATCAAACGTTATTAGCGTCACAAATTCCGTCACTAAATCTTAGTAAGGGAACCATATTCGAAAACGCTCCCGTTATTGAGATTCATGAGGTGCCAGCCAGAAGTTTTATACGTAAAATCAAGCTGGCTGGACACATATTTTTGCATTTTTCTGCCAAACCGCTGTACGTACCACCAAAGTTTTAGCTCCATGCTTGTCACAAATTTATGTGACGCACGTTGATATGCAAAAAGTTATCAAAATCACTTCCGTTCACGAGATTGAGCGGCGAACTGGCGAAAAGCGCGATTTCAAGCTGTCTGGACACGTTCTTGATCGATTATCTAAGGTTCTGTAGCGTCACAAATTCTGAGATTGGCCGTCACATAAAATGCTCTATCGACCTACAAAATTTCATCCTAATTGGAAGATTTGTCCAGACAGCCTGAGCTACATAGTTTCTTCGGTGCTTCGCAAACTGTATATGAAATAAACGGCTTACAATAAAGACTATTCCAACGAATGTTAATCCTAAATAAATAAGAACTAAATTATGACACGCTTCTAAGGTGCGAAGCCTTATAAATAATTTTACCAATGAGCAAATTAAAATTAGGACAAAAGGATTTTCAAATTGTAATGCCTAATGCATTAATACTAGTACTAAAGTACCTAGTACTTATGTAAATGAAGAGTTTCGACAAAATTATGGGAAATCCTTTGTATGAGAGTTCTGATGTTGGTTTGCACGGTGGTAGATATAAATAAATTAGAGACCATCATATTATGTGCGTTTAAGATTCCTTACTGCGATTTCTTTATTAATACAGTTAATGTTCTGTGTCTTCGCCGTTGAAGAGTACACTAGTGTGCTCCATGTCACCATTGCACCAATTTGTCGTCAGAGCCACCAGCCATTGACGATGGAAAATTGGCACTTGGAAAACGTTGATTCAATAACCAGTCCATTGTAGGCTTAATAAAGCCCTAAACGTATAAATAATGATCAACGGCCAATTCATATAACATTAACTGGAATAATAAAGAAATCGCAGTAGTAACCTTAGACTTGTCACGGCTTTGTCTATATTTCATTACTTTTTAGAGATATACATTTACAGAATATTTTTTGGTGGAATTTCACTGGTTTTTGTAGAAACTTTAGAATTTCTGATTTTATTGTTTCCCTTTATGTAACCATATTTTGATGATCTAAGAGTGTCATAATGCGAAACTGCTTTCGCTTAACTTCGAAACTAAATGATTTACAGGCTACAGACTTGAAATTTTGGATTTTAAGAAAGTAATTATAGCTTCCTGGATAACGAAAATTTCAGCGTTCTGGTCTTATCCAGAAGTTCTCTAATAGGTGAACCTGAAATGTGGCTAACTGCTGTGATTAACGCTGCTTGATCTTTTAGCCTTTTGAACATGGATGTATAAAAAATACGGATTGACTGTAATTAGTACATAAAATATGTCCCCGAAGTGATAGATGCTGTCTATGCCTTATTGGCGCAAAATGGGGAGATAGGTTGAAGAGAGAGAGAGGGAGATGTCTTTTTGACAAATCATTTTCCTATATTTTGGTAATTTATTTTAATGTTTTAAACTAGAAATATGTAATCGAATTTACTTACGAAAAGTGATTCCTGCTTTTTTTTCTCTTTTCATCGCTTCTTGTTTTGCACCATTTTAAGAAGCAAGCCTCTGTTCTTTTTAGGTTTTTTCTCGGCTCTGTTAACATGCACTTGTGGTTTTTCCAAACAAAAACAGGCCGTATTTTGAAACACTTGTTGTCAGCGCGACTCCGTCCGAAGTTTTTTAAACGCCGTTGCTTTTGATAAGTTTTGAATAATTAAGTAACTGCTGTTATTGATTATGTTTATTTTACCGGCGCGGCGTCGTAGTAATTGTTAGGTTTCCCGAAATACTGTTTACTTGTTCATAACTTAGCCTTTAATGGACCTTAAATGTTGTCCGTTTCATAGAAATATTAATATTAATTTTCAACATTAAAGTTTTTATTAACTACTCGCACGTACCAAGGCCTCACAATCTATACATCTTTACATATAAATAAAATTGAAGTGTCTGTTTGTAATATAGAAATAAAAACTTTTCTTCATGCATATATACGGTACGTAACCCAAAAATACATTTTTTAAAATTTGTCTGATTGTCTGTTTGTTCCGGGTAATCTCTGGAACGATTGGACCGATTTGGACCGGACATTTTTTGGCAGGTAGCTGATGTAATAAGGAAAAACATAGGCTACTTTTATATAAGAAAAAACTTTTTACTTTATGTTCCCCCCAACAAAACGCCAACTTGGTACCTATGGTAAACAGAAATTTACGCAAGCTAACCTAATACACGAAATTCTTTACATATTGTCTATGACGTCATGTTAATAATGAATACTTGAGCAGCAGTTTGAATCCTTTTCATTTTGTTTGCAAATGCTTAACTAATCATTAATGAGAGAAATAAAACATATAGCCGTCAATTATATTTTTCATATCTGCTCCATATTATTTTTGAACACTATTAGTGCTTAGATACCATTGGCGTGATGACTGTAAACCATATTAATTGCGGTTTGTTTGCACCATGTTTGTTTGATCTACATATATGACATTTTAAACGCCTGATCTTTTGAGCGACTTTAATGCTGACAATAATAGGGGAACTTTTTTTTTAGCGCGTAACGTTAATATATACGTTAGGTAAATTTACCTCGTCAATAAAAGTACTGTAGGTTTTTTTGCTGTCATAGCTTCAAAACTGATTACTTTGTTACGTATTCAAATATGGCGGAATAATTTAATTTATTGGTAGCGTGTTGTGGTCGGTCGTCCAAATAATAAACTCATATTAGACTTGATAAAATCATTATAACTCTGTACGAAAGTGGACGCAGTTTTGCAGTGTGTTGCGCCGTTGTTTGCTGTACCTCTATGCGTATACAGAAACTTTCCCGCACCGGCACAGTTCATTGAAACAATGTTTGGTATTTTATAGGCCCCGTGCAACCCGCCCATTAAAATGTTGGCTACAGTGTTAGTGGTTATGAGCATATTAGTTAAAATATAAAGTGCATGCTTGAAAAGTTGGAGATGACCACTTAGATTATTGAAAATGGCGGACACCGATTCATACATTATAGTATTCATTTCATATTTTTGAACGCTTTAACGACTTACTTTGTTTGTGCTCGGATTTAAATATGTTTTTTTTCTTTACCCAAATGAACTCAAGTTACACGCATTTGCATTTTAGGGTTGCGTAGCCAAATAGCGAAAAACGGAACCCCTAATCACTACCTATCTTTCTCTAAGTGTTTAGTCGTATTTTTCAACTTTCATAGATTTGGTCTCCGATGTACCAGATAGTTCATATTCTCAGGATGTCATTTATAGCCTACCGTATGTGATCGTCTTGGCAACATTTTACGTTAAATGTTTTGGTGTTATAGATTCATGAAGTCTGTCTGTCTGTCCGTCCGTATGTCACACCCTCTTTTCTCCGGAACTATACTGTTGAAAATCCGTGAGTTTATGTATTCTCTGAACTGAATAATGTTTTTAAAATAAGCTTGAAAAAAAATTGGGTTTCCCCATACATTAAACTGCAACAAATAAATTTTTTTCATTGATCCCACATGTGTGATTATCAGTGTATGAGTAAGGCCGCGAAAAATTGTAAATTTGGGGAAAAATATGTGTCCTTCTCATCAACCTATTTTAGGTTACTTTCTATCAACATACCAAGTTTCAATAAAATCTACCTAAAAACTGCGAAAAATCGGATATGATACTTCCTCCCCTATTTGAAGGGTTTGGGGGTGGATTTTTGAAAAAAATATATGCCATATTTTTTCGTTTCTGACATATAATCCGCATACCAAATTTCAGCGTCGTACTACTAAAATTGCGGGATGTTCCATACAAACTTCCAACCCCCATTTTAGGGGAGTGGGGGGTGAAAACGGGACAAAAAGTAGCCTAAAACCTATTCTAGGTTACCTACTATCAACATACCAAGTTTCAATAAAATCCGTTCAGCCGTTTAGGCGTGAAAGCGTAACAAACAGACAGACAGACAGACATACTTTCACATTTATAATATTAGTATGGATGTTTTAGCTGGCACTTACGGCGGCAGAAAAACTATATGCTATTTTTTAATAATGTATGGCATTTTAAATAAAACCTTTTAAACTATTACCATGTATTTTTTCAATGTTTTATCAGAAAACCTTTTAAAGTAAAAGCATCCCCTATTTATTATTCTTGGCCTGACTTTTTTATCTTATGTGTACACTAGGCTTAATAAAGTTCACATATGTAAACGTCGATCACGAATGATACCATTTTTTATTTACTCACGACTGTTACCTTACAATTTTTGGCGGCCTTACTCGTCTTTAAAAATGATATTGAGGGTTAAACATTTTAACTCACTCACTAAATGGAAATAAAAATAAAAATGTGATGATAATGTACAATATCACATTATGAAATCTAACAACGAAATTTCGTTCTGTATCTAGTCAGTAGTTCTTTTATTCCTTCTGCCCAGAACATTCTACATCAAAATCATAACTGCTATGGCGAAATAGGAGGGATTGCGTTCTCATGACCAACCGGGTAACAAGGTAAACAATATTTTACAAAAAATACTTTTTGTGAAAACGGTCGACGATTGAAATGTATTGGGTACAATGGTTTTACAAATACATAATGTCTAAGAAAACCGTAATGAAAGCATTCGTCTGTTTAACATGAGATGTATGCACTTGCAATGTATATAGTAAGGCAAGTGCACAAGTTACAGGGCCCACAATGGTCGCTAAGAGTTCACTGCCATCCTTTCCATGTTGGCCGATCGGAACGCGACGCGCCTAACCGGACACGGCCGGCGGCGTCCTGCATACTCGAACCACTATGTAGATATAACCGCATTAGCATCGGTATACGTATGGATATGTAGGTTGTTTGTGTCCCAGCGTGCAGTGCAACGCGCGGCCCTGACGCGCCCGCGACCGATGCGCGTCGATGTAAACACCGAGCCAAGGTCAACTGCCTCGCGATCATCGCTGCATCGCGTCGTATCCTAGTACACTGTACATAGCTTTTTTTTTATTAAATGCCGCGCTCAGCGTTCGCCCTTTACCTTAAAAAGAGAATAAATAAAAATGTGCAATGCTGAAACGAGAGAGCATTGACCCTGCGCATGGAAGGCTGTTATTTTAATCATACATTCGTGTATTTGAATAAACTGTTTTTAGACAAGAGTATATAGGTGAGTTGGAATGCTATCATTCCACTAGAATATGGCTACACCTAGAATAGTATTTTTAGATAGAACGCTTAGTGCTCTATTTTCATCTATCACGTAATCACAATAAGCCCAGTTTATAATCATGTTTTAATCAAACATATTCACTTTTGTATACAAAACTAAGAGTCGATAATATTATTGGTACAGTTGGGTAGGTAACTTCAGTATGAGTTTTCAAAAGCTTTATTTTCCAGAGAGTTCTGCGATCATGAATGAATGTATGAGTGATCCTTGTAAAAAACATTGAAGACGCAATAAAGTTCATACATATTTTTACGAAACATAAAGGATCTTCTGGAAATCATAAATCAATATACGTTTAAAAGGAGTTTGAAACAGACGTCTCGTTGCAGTTTTGAAATTATTTCGTTTTTATCGGTAAAATCAAGCAGGCAGCCACCCGATATGGTAAGTGGCAACTGTCGCGTATCCTATACTAGTGAGCGCGAAATAGGGACAACAGTGTTGGTATTAACCTTAAACCATATTCAAATCGTAGTCTGATTTTCACTGTCATTTTTCCTTACACAAAGCTCCTTGTATTGTATTAATCCCTTATTGTTTGGCGAAATAAATGGATACGATTAAGGTAGTAATTTTTGCTGCCCTGATATGTTTTTATTTCTTTTAGTAAGTAATCTTATATAAAATCTCTTTAGTCCGTTGGTTCTCCTATATTCCGTACATGGACTAATCGTATACCTAACGGAGGTTATTTTAGCAGAATGCAACCTGACGCGGGTGGTATTATATGTTTAAGCCCGAGATAATTTAGAAGAGTCTATCCAAAACGAAAGCATTGATCTAAATTAGTCATATTTTAAACTTCACTATATTATCACTAACTGCATTGTTATAGCAGCGATTTTTTCAGTCTGCTGGCGTTAGTGTAATAATTATTTATTTATTTATTGTTTGCGCACTATCTGCGCACGTTATACGACTCAGTAACGGTGCGTTATGCTTATTTGTAGAATTGTATATCGAACCCACTTAACCAAATGTAGTTGCTCTACTAATTTGCTTTCTTTGTTTTATCCTTAATATAAGGAATACTTTTTTACGCTTCAATAATCCAAACCCAACAATACATCAACACCATTATATTTTTAATTATATTTGTTTTCTTTGTTTAATAATAAACATATGATTAATTGTAGTTTTTGCTATGATTTCTAATACCATGTTTAATTTGTGGTAAATTTGAAATGAATGATAATATAAAAACGTGAATTTAAAACAATTAATAATATAACAATTACCAAATATAATCAAATATAAATCGTATTTTGTTTTAAAATAATCATTTTTAGTCAAATACTGTTAATGCATTCGTGACAGCCAAGCCATTCATATTTACTGATGTAGATTTTGTTAAAGTTAAGGTTGGTAGAGTTAGGCTGTGTAGATTCATAACAATCATCATCATAACCTACTACTATTATATAGATATAATAGTAGTAGCGGTCCTTAGCCCAGCTGTGAACAGTCACGGGATGTTAGAGAAGGCAAATTTAAAGTATGGAGTATTCTAAATATGAAGGTGATAGGAAGTGATTCAGAAGTTCCATTTATTATTGAATAGAATCATTCATGATTTCTTTAAAACTATTTATTCTAGTTTTTCTTATTGTAGAACAATTTGTGAAAATCGAGAGACAATCGAGATGATGAAGACAATTTTTTTGTGCAAAACTTTATATTCCTGTATAGTAATTGGTAAGTTTAATGTTATTTAATTTTATTGTGTTTTCCACCATCGCTCTGTTGTTAACTGCACAAAAAAGTATAATGTTGTCATTTTTGTGATGCAAATAACTGAATAAACACCTTCTAACAACTGTTTACAGCGACGATACAGCGGGTCCTCAAATTATGATGAAAATATAATGTATGGTTATGTTAAGTACACCTAATAAATAAGCAAAAGACATTTAGATATTCGCAGAGGGCTGGGTCACTCGATTATTCAGAATGCTGCATCTGCAGGCTCGGTGTTAACGGCCCCGTGTTGTTTTCGAGCCGTGCTCTTTAATAAAACATACGCGATCGTGTTTTTTATAGATATTTCTCAGTATCAGCGTGTGGCGAGCGTCAATCGCCGTGAAGTTCAGTGTTCACTTCTTTCTCCCGGTAGATTTATTGCCATAATAATAATCTTTAAATATTGTTTTTTTTCTTTTATTGATATAAACATGCTAGGTATTTAATGGTCATAAACATCATTTCTGTTGTAATGTGATATACTTATATTGTATTCTTGTCTGGTCGTATAAATACATAGCATTAGTCAATTACGAAATCGACTCATTAAAATTTTTACTGAGAGTCGATTTCATTAATTCACACGACCATTACTTGAGAACGATTTTTGTTTTTGCCGATAATTTGAAAATAATATGTCAAATGTTGCGTTGGAACCATAATATGAATAAAATGCCTGATAGTGTTTTTATAAAATAAAAAAATATAATTTTATAATTGTCCTTTCAAAGTACCTATACATAAAGTATGTATATTCATAGTCAGAAGTTCGGTACAGAGTCGTCTAGGTAGATACCTCCTCAGTGCCAGATATCGTGCCGTGAAATAGAAGTGTTTTACACATCTGTGTTGTGATGAGGGCACTGTAACTAGTAAGATTCAATTCATTCGTCAGATAATGCAACAAATATAATTTTGTATTCTCAGGGATTCTAATATATCTTTGAACTTTGAAAGTATAAGTATCTATTGAAAAGCCACAATATAATTCAATGTTATGTTTAAATGCGTCGTTTTATTCATTTCAAAACGACGCAAATATCAAACTTTAAATTCTCATAGTTGTTTTTTATAAAACAAATTGACTTTCCGGTCTAGTAGTTATTACATTATAATATTACTTTTTTAAAATTATTTTACGAGAGTAACGGAGTTATTAAATTAAAATGTTTTATTCTCTGTTAGACAAATAGGTACTTAAATTGTTAGTTACCTACTAATAAAACTGGATAATGGCAAAGACATTTTCTGCAGTACGGGATTCACAATATATTCAAGCGTCTCTTATGAAATTTGTAGTACGCTTGTGAGCCCCAATAAGGTTTGCTGATATCATTACTAAGAATATGAAGTCTCATAAAACATGCTTACCTTATATTTCCATCCCTAAAATTCACCTATGAAAGACTTTGATGTAGTGTTTCGGGTGTAACTATGTTTGTACTTTATGGATATGAAAGATTTTTTGGGTGACCTTTCATTGTTAAAGTATTTTTCAGTTTAGCAATCAAGGAGAGATCCTCCTTAATATCCCGTGAAAGTCCACTGTTGCACTTAGCGTTTTGCAATAAAATCTATCTAAAAGCAGGTGGGTTGGAGATAGCAGTACCTTATGAAAGTGTAGGTCTCCGATCTCTTGTTGCTTGTCTCTGAAGGCACACGGGGCAGGAGTTGGAGTGGTGACAATTATATTCTAATCTGCCGTCACCACATGGCTTCGTTTGCGGATCAGATGATTTGATGCAGCAAACCTAGTGGTTCTTGTTCTCTCTGTCCCTTTTCTTTTCAACTCTCTTACTTAAAGTATTACATTTTACATCAGGATCATTTTCTTGTGCGCGTATCGTTCGGTTTAAGTATATCTGATCAGTTAAGTTAATTTTACTTTAATGGGTTTTTTCATTATGTCATTTAATTGTGTAAAAAAAAACGACGTTCTAACAAATTATTGGGTCATTCCTGGAAATAACATAGGTTAATTTAGCTTTGAACTTGGATACCAAGGCGACGGTGTTATGTTCGGATTACCTCAATCCAGTATGGTTTGTTTTGTTTTACACAAAGGCTCTACATAAACGATTGGAAAGTTCCCTAAAGCTTTACACGTGATTGGAGACTTTGTAATTACGTGAGCGTATGAAAATATAAATATGGCTGCCTATATAGGCTGTCCGTTATTTTTGCAAACCTTTCGAAAGCTACGGGCAGGCAACTACACTGACAACTTTTTTCCAGCTACTTGTTGGCCGAATCGCATGATGCCGGCTTGTGGCTCACGCGCAAATGCAGTCATACTCTTGCGCCGCAAGACATTTCCCACGCTCGACGCTCGCATCGCTGCCCCCGCAACCCCTTCATCCCGCATCTTGAGCTCTTGAGTTCTTAACGCACTATGTGCCTGCAGCATACAACTTACTACCATTTACACAATCTACCATTTTTCCAACTCCATTTCTAACTTGAAATCGTACATACCATTACCACTTTTGTTTTGTGCCTTAAATTTTATTAATCCAAATTAACTGCTACATTATGCGGGTAATTTAGTTGCCCTATTACTGAACCGCCCCGCGACTCATAAAAGTAGTGAAAACGAAATATATATTTCAAACAGTTTCTCGATCAATACGATTAAAAAATTTAATGGGCTGGTTCCACATGACACTCTTGATCAGTAATCGACTTTGCGGTACCGGTAAGCTTAGTAATGAAACACTATATGTACCTATTTCTTTAAAGCATGCATGCTGTACAGATCTATAATTGTTGAACGAGTTTGAGCTCAATATTATTTACAACGTAACAGTGGGTGGCAAATGTTTGTTTGTTTACACAGTTCTTTGTTGGTAAATTAAGATTAAACTGTGAATATATTTTGTTTCCGATTATGATTTTAGTTTTGTGATTTAGCATTGTCTTACTTTTTTAACTACCAATTATTATATAGTTTACAATACAAAAGTTCTTTAAGATATTCAGCACAAGTTTTTAAAGCTATTCCTTTTTTTATTTGTTAAATTGCATTGTATACCAATCGCCCTCCAGACCAATGACAAGTTGTTTGTTGAAGGCTTGATAGAAAAAGCTGAGGACCGGGTTGTGGCGCTGCGAGCGTTGAATGCTATAAGTTGAAGAGATAGTGTGTAACGCGCAATGATGCATAAAAGTCTATTGGAAAATTTTGTGAAAATATTATACTTATAATAATATTTTTTTTATTATTTGTTCCTAATTTATTCAAATATTGTGATTATCTAATCTCACGAGATCTCGAAATTGGCGAGGTCTCGCAGTATTGTTATTCATAAACTCGCGAGATTTCGTTTGAGCTCCAATCTCGCGAGATTTGCATTCTCTACATGTTATCAGTGTTGTATTGATTGAACACATTATATAAAACATGAAATGCACTTAAAACCATGAGTCGATAGGTTAAAATGGCACCCCTATACTCATTTTTGGATCGGCGCGTATTCAAATATCTATAATAAAGTATGTTTTTTTAATTCTAGCTTACAATAAGACCTAATGAACACAAAAGAAAAAAATCAAGAGCGAGTCCGTTTCGCCACTTAACGGTTCCGTAGCAGCTAATAACATAAAATAAGATAACAATTATTTATTTAAGCACATACTACATTCACTGCTATCAGTTTTCATGGTTATGTAAACGAGTTAATTTTTTATTTTATCAATCCATCTATAGAACTTAGAGGGAAGGGGGGGCCTTTTCACTTATTTTTATGTAAGAAACCTCAATGTCTTTTTACAAGACCTATACATTGATATCGTCACGTAAAAGGTACGATGGAAAAAAATACTTTCAGTGCAATGCATTTCAATGTATGGAGAACCCCAAAATATATATAAATATTTTTAAAGTACTTAGAAAGTTTCAACAGTCTAGTTCTTATAGTTTCGGAGAAGAGAGGGTATGAAATACGGACGGACTGATATGACGAATATGTAAGGGTTCCGTATTTTGCCAGTCTTAAAATTAAAATTAACAAAGATGTACAATTAAAACAAAAGTGCTTCGTTGGCAACAGCAGTAAGTAGCTTTTTAATATAAGCTTTGTTGTATATTTCGCTGCCATCTGGTTAATATAGCTATCTAATTGGACGCCTAGACCGTCGGTAAACGCTGGCATTCAATATTATTGAATCGCTGAACAACTAGCCCTGTCGTTGACTGCAACGTTTAATCAGATGGCCGAACGTTGTTTAGTTACTTTTATATGGCACTTTCATGGTTAATAATTATTTTAATAATTTAAATAAATTGCTGTTGACGCTGCTGGCGCCATGGACACACATTCCGGTGCGTGCGCTCGTGCGGTGCGGACGTCCGACTAGTCCGCGCTCTCGAGCTGCTTGCGCTATCTTGTTTCAAAGTCATTTACGCGGGGAACCGCGGCCGGTACGATACCCACCTAGCGGTATTAAACGGGTATCAAGCCGGTTAACGCTCCTCGGAGTGGTGCAACTATTGACGAGTAGTTGCCGGTTAAGTCTTTTTCAAGACTTCCGAAATTCGTCCACACGCCGGTACGCTGTACGTAAGGCAGGGGTCTCGTCGAAGTGTGACCATTTGACGGAGGTAGGCATCCTCCTCCTCCTGACCAACCTGTTACTACGTACGGTTCACTGCCGGGTGTGTCTCACGACCCTATTCCGAAGGAGTGCCCCCGGTGTCCGTACCCCCCGGTCCGGGTCCGGCCCGGTCACTTCGTGGGTCAGTTAGAGCCAGGTACACATCCTACGTCGCTCCCAACGTAGGTACACTCTAGGGTACACATAGGTACACTCAATAAAGGACACAACCCCCCCTGCTCACGCAGGGAGGGACCCATCCATTACAATATGGCGCACATATACAGTGAAGTGTATGTGCGCTCTTTCCTTCAGCGCTTCCATCCGAACGCTCTGGCAGATTACCACTCGCATGTCAAAGCCATGCGGGCAACCGAAGTCACGGCTAATTCAACCGCCGCATTTTCCGAGAGCCCTGCCTCTCCCGACGTAGAGCACGAACCCGAACAAATGGATTGCCACTTTGGTACATCCGCCGCCGCGTCCGATCACGGTTCCGACTCCGGGGAACCTAAATCTGAGGATTCAGAGTCCACGGAATCGGAAGTCGAGGAGGGTTTCACACCCGTCGTCAACGCGAAACGAGCGCGTAAGTCATCCGGGAAATCGTCTCCCATGCCACCGGCTAAAGCAGCCAAGGCCAACTCGGGTCAACCGCAGGCCCGCGTTACTACCCAACCCAAGCCTCCGAAGGCTTCAGCCAATAGGGCACCGCCGCCAATCCACATCAGGGACAAGCACCTGTGGAACTCGGTTTCCACTGCGTGAACGCGAATAAGCTTTTTCAGCGAAAGCGCTACCCAACTCAATTAAAGTCACGATGGCCACCTCCGACCACAGGAAGCTGTCCGCGTTCCTCACCGAGCGGAAGATAGGCTACCATACCTATACGCTGGAGGAGGAGCGCGAGCTGCGAGTGATCATCAGAGGTGTACCCAAGGAGATCGACGGCGACTCCATTTTCGAGGACCTCAAGTCCAAAGCCCTACCGGTAAGGGTAGTCCATAGGCTTTATAAGACGAAAACGAAGGCTCCATACGATTTAATTCTAGTTATCCTAGAAAATTCCGCGGCAGGTCTACAATGTTACGTCCATCTGTAACGTCTCACCATCGACCTCGCAAACCCTCGCAAACGGGGTGCCCCGGGGCAGTGTCACCGCTGCCAGCTTTACGGTCATTCCGCTAGGAACTGCTTTGCCCGCCCTAGGTGCGTAAAGTGCCTCGGCGATCACGGCACTACAGATTATCCCCGGGTAAAGGAGACAGCGACCGAACCGCCCAGTTGTGTCTTGTGTGGCACCCAAGGACATACCGCAAACTACCGCGGATGTCCTAGGGCTCCGAAGAGACCTACTGGACCGGTGACTCGCCGTCCCCCTCACCCAGCACCGACCTCAGAGGCTCCGGATAGCCTTCCCGCGTCCGCTCCTGCGACCGCGATCGCATCCGCGACTCCCGTCAGACCCGTAGGTCCCCTTCGTAGGGCGTTCTCCGAGGTGGTTTCGCAGCCGAAGGCATCATCTTCGGCTGCTAAACCACCAAAGAGGGCAACTCAGCAGGCCCCAGCCACGGTAGCAGGTAGCAGCGATTTCTCACTGGTCATCGACTTTCTTAAGAATGTCGATATCAATGAGATTCGCGAAATTGCATCTCAACTCAGGAACACCCACGGTGATATGTTAGGTAGGCTGCAAGTCATCGAGAAACACTCCGCGGTCCTCGATGCGCTTGCAAATTATAGCTATTCCTCTTCACAGTAAACGTTAGTAGCACTCGTTCAAAGCCTCGGTCTCTCACTGTAGCGTTTTTTAATGCGTACGGCATAAGAAACCAAACGGAGGACATCACCATCTTTCTCCAAACGCATCAAATCGACATCCTTCTAGTACAGGAAACGCTCTTAAAGCCATCACTGCGTAGTCCGCGTATCGCAAACTACAACGTCGTACGAAACGATAGGGCCACCCACGGGGGTGGCACGTTGATACTCTATAAACGTTCGTTACATTGCATGCCCTTAGATCCCCCGACACTTACTAACCTGGAAGTTTCAGTCTGCCGTCTCGCGATGACAGGTCACGAAGCAATCACGTTAGTATCGGTTTACTTACCACCGGACAAACAGCCTGAAAAGCGATTTTGAGGCATTGCTTGCTATGGGAAACGCCGTCATTTTTGGAGGCGACTTCAATAGCAAGCATACTCAGTGGTGTTGCACAACGACGCCGAAGGGTAGGAAGTTGGCAAGATTGCTGAGGATCTCAACTCGATATTTTGGTGCCGCTGGAACCTACCCATTATCCCGCGAATATTAACCACCGTCCCGACATTTTGGATATGGCCATTCTAAAGAACATCAGCCTCCGGCTATGTTCTATAGAAACGGTACATGAACTAACTTCAGATCATCGACCCGTCATTCTTCAGTTAGGCAACCCAGTAGACGCCGCGGAACCCAGGAAGACAGTTCTGGACTGGAACAAGCTTGCGACCAACATCCGAGCCTGTAACAGTGCACAACTGGACGCTATACCCGATAGGATCGTCACGGTTGACGATACAAACGTCGCGATCGATTCACTAACAAATCACATCTCAGAGGTAATAGTTCAATCGTCTAGGCAGGTTCCAGTGATGGCTAACCATCGCTGGAGGCTGCCTGACGATGCTAGGGATCTTCTTAGGGCAAGAACGCCGCCTCGCGCGCTTACGACACCTATCCCACTGACACCAACAGGGCCCACTTGCGCTCCTTACAGCGTGCTGTCAAGAGCGCATGATAGCTGCGGGGCGATCAGTGGGACGATCTACTTAGGGAAATCTCGAAGTTGGCGAGATCGGCAAAATCCGACACCATCGCCGCGACACCACCACTGGTTAGGCCCGATAGTTCCATTGCCTTCGAGGACGGCAACAAGGCAGAGTGCCTGGCTGCCAGCCTCGAAGAGCAATGCAGTCCTAGTAAATTCCGGTCGACCCTGTCCATCTCGCCACGGTGGACAGCGAAGTTACGCGTCTCTCCTCTCTGCCACTGAATGTCGATCTTCCGCCGACCACCGTCGACGAAGTGACAACAATCATTCGGCAATTTCGTCCCGGTAAGGCTCCAGGCCTCGATGGTATCACCAATCGAGTACTGAAGTTCTTACCCGCGCATCTGATTTTACTACTTGTAACCATTTTTAACGCGGCCATGGCAAACGCTGTATTTCCAGCGCGTGGAAAGAAGCGATTGTCATAGGCATCCCGAAACCAGGGAAAGACCGCAAACATCCAACAAGCTATAGGCCCATTAGTCTCCTCAAGACTATGGGCAAAATTTATGAACGGTTATTAGCTATTCGCTTAGGAACTTTGTTTTCTCCAACGGCCTTCTCATCAACGAACAATTCGGCTTTAGAGCCGGCCATTCGTGCGTTCAGCAGGTACACCGCTTGACCGAACATGTCCTAGATGGTCTCAATAGACCAAAACCAGTGCCCACGGGGCTTTATTTTTCGACGTAGCAAAGGCTTTCGACAAAGTTTGGCATAACGGCTTATTATTCAAGCTATAACGCTAGGCATTCCCGACAGGCTCGTACGCATTATACGAGACTTTTGTGAACCGCACATTTCGCTACCGGGTAGAAGGAACTCTTCTTCACCGCACCAGTTAGAGCCGGGGTCCCGCAAGGCTCCGTATTATCGCCACTTTTGTTCTCGTTGTACGTCAACGACATTCCGAACATGCAGCCGCGCAGTTAGCCCCATTTGCGGACGACACCGCTATCTACTACTCAGATCGCAACAAAGGTCGCATTTCTCGCGTACTACAATCTGCCGCTAACACCTTAGGAGATTGGTTTAGGAAATGGCGTATCGAGGTGAACCCCGAGAAAAGTGCAGCAATGCTCTTTTCACGGGGCCCATCACGAGATCTGCCAGAAACTTGCCGAAGCACAGTAGCGACTCAACAGATCACTATGTTTGGCCAACCTATCCCCTGGGAGAAGAAGGTCAATACTTAGGCGTCATCTTAGATAGGGGACTTTCGTTCGCACAACACATTAGGACAGTCAGGAACAGAGCTGCCTTCTTAAGCAGGCTTTATCATCTCATAGGTAGGAAGAGTAAAATGTACTTAGAAATAAGTTGACAATTTACAAAGCTTGCATTCGACCCGTCATGACGTACGCTAGTGTCGTCTTCGCACACGTAGCTCCCTCATTGTTGAATCGCCTTCAGCGAATTCAAAACAAATTTCTACGCGCCGCGGCAAACTCTTCCTAGTATATTAGAAACATCGACCTACATAGGGACCTCGACATTCCCTCTATTAAGTCATTTATGAAAGAAGCGTCCCGTCGCTTCTTCGATAACGCGTCCAATCACGTCAACCCGCTCGTTGCCCAAGCGGCAAACTATCTGCCCATGAAGGGTGTTTGATTTAAACATCGCCGACCGAGGCACATATTACTCGACCCAGATGACACTATCACAGAGGCCATCGCGCCTTACACTCACACTCAGCACACTGTACATCGTACACGAACACTAGGACACCGCATCCGCCGGCGGACGCGTGATTCCCAATCCTCACAGCGTCTCACTCCGTCACATTCCTCCCTCGAGGTCCGAGGGACGGCACTAAGTCGAGGTTCGAGCCCTAGCCTAGTGGGCGCCCTTAGTGGCCGTCCTTCTTCTCCTACTTCGATAGGTATCCGTAAGCGGTCTCGTGCCGCGACCGGAGCCAATCATCGGCTGAGCTAGGCTCGCCATTTTCATCCGGTGACGTCGTTAAGGCCATCTGCGGCCAACAACAAAATCATTCCAAAAAAAAAAAAATGCTGTCGCCATGACTACTAGCGCTGCAGTGGAGAAAAGCAGAATTAAATTTGAATCACTTGTGTGAGCCTTGGTCAGTCATTTCGAAAGGGCTAACTTTCAATACGCCAAGTTGTTAAACGTTGAGTGATTTTAGTTCAAACAACTATCGGCCTAGGCATCTAATTGGATGGCTAATTTAACCAGATAGATGGCTGCGACATATCAGTGAAATATTTCATAAACTAACTAGCTGCGCAGTTTGATATCATGCATTTTTATCAAGAGATTGAATTGTCAGTACTTAAATAAACTTTTTAATTAACATTTGTAATGTACTGTAAAACAAAATTTTCCGTTACAGCCTGCCCTCAGCATTCCCGGTGTTTGAAAACATATAAAGAAAACAGACCTTTTGTGTAATTAAATTCCTTTAGATCCTTATATTGAAGTTAAGGAATCTCTATTTGAATAGAATGAATGCAGCATAAAATTTGTCTTTCCAGCAGCGGCTTATAAAATTTGAATTAATACCTGCATAGAGAAAATGCGCTGCATTTTTGTGAAATACAAAACCACGTTGCTAATGTTGCAGGTGCCTTAGAATTTAAATTCATAATTCTCGTGTAGAAACTATGAAATAGTAATAATATATTATATTTTGGTTTTTGGTCAGATACGTAAGAGTGTATGGACGCAGTTCGCAGTAATGTTTTTGCTAAGAGATATGGTTAGTTAAGCCGAGTATGGCAAAGCGTTGGCCGGCGTGGTGCGGCGCTGGGAATGCCGCCGGACCAGTCCTGGCGATGCTCGGTGCAAAAATATTCACAGGCCCGTTCCCGTAACTGCTTGGCCGCATTTGCACCGAGGCGGTCCCCTTATTAACAACGTTATTGCGCTGGCTTCTTTACTTATCCCCGTTCCGTTTGCCAACAATTTTGCAGCAGTAATCGTTAACCTTTATATTAAATGTACTAACACGGTTGAAATAAGAAATGATGACTTTTTACGACGTCAGTTCTCATCACATCACAATGCAAAACTTGCCGAGGGGCACAAAGATCCGCTACGTTGGGCTCCTTTCTTCGAAGACCTAGACCGTTACTGATTGGAGGCCTTTGTCGCTCGCTCGGCATGTTAAAGTGCCGTACTTAAATTAATATGTGTCCTGCGTAATGATTAGCATCGCATTAGTATGTGCCACCGGTAATGTTTGCCAAGCACTTTGTTGGAGAAATATTTGAGTAACCGCACTTGGGCGTGCTGAAATGGCGGCTGGGTGCGTCCCATCTTCAAATCGATTGCAGATAATTTAAGACGAGTTTCAGGATTAGTTAGCGCTATAGCCGCCGTAACAAATATTCCGGTCGTGGTTGGTCGAACAAAATATATGTCGGTGGAACCTTTATCTTGAGAGTTTGTTGAACCTACTAACGATTTACTTTTACATTTTCTTCGAAATAAAACATGGTTGAACTTGTTATTGGTATTTTTCAAAAAGAGGTCTTATGGAATGGCCGTTCGGACTGGTTTAGATAATCTTATGGTTAACAAACTCCGTGGACGTGTATTACCATATAAATGTGTTGTGTTAGCAGAGCAGGACCGGTCTTTGTTTATTGAATTTTCATTCCGAATGAACCTGTGCGACTTAAAAGAATTTATACTGAAGCTGTTAATTTTAAAATTCAAAGCTTGCCCAACTCGGATTAAAAAAAACTATTATAATCCTTTTTCAGCATGAAGGCTTGTATTGATTTGGTCAAGGTTTTTGTTTAAAAATATTGTATTTGCGGCATAAACTGAAGTTATGTGAATTTTTACCTTTACCTCTTTTAAGACATGTTTCTGTTTTTTAACATAATCTTGTGCTGACTACTGGATTTTTTTGGAAACAAATAAAAAAACACCGTTTTTGCTTAAATTAAATATGAAAAGCAACTGGTATAATTTTGTCAAAAAAGTGGAATGAATCTGTGCTATATAATTATAACTTTTGTGCAATGCAAAATAATTTTATTCCAATAAGGTTCTAATTAATTAATATCCCTTTTTTACATTCGCCTGTTAAGTAACGCTTGTGTTGAAATAATGAAAAGGTTTTGCGTATTACTCACAGTTTAAGACGCTCTTAAAGATAATGTATTTTTTGCTTCATAAAGTTTTGTCATATTTCTTTCGTGCTTGCAAGTGGTCCAAGCATCGTAAAGTGACTGCATATTATGATATGCAATCAGAGAAATAGTTATGATGACGTGTTGATATTGGCGAAAGCTGTCTCAGGCGGGGACACCAGGCCCATTGTCTGTGCTGAGTCAGAGGCGGCGCACGCGCAGCTATTTGTGTGCCTCGCGTAGGCGGAGTACGCCGTCCTTATCTTTTTCTATAGACCGCGGAGAGACATTTAGGAATGTTCATTTTCATACAATATCGTCTAGCACTATACTAATTCGCATATTAATCCATCGTAAATAACATATCTGCTATCAATAACAACAGTACCCAGGCATCAACTCACAAAAAGTAACCTTTTAATGAATGTATCCTCCTATTTAACGACGACATCACAAACTCCGTTAATCTGCATTCCCTATAGACAATCGCGTCATTGCATCACTAAGGCGCCTCGGTTGCAGACGTTACGGCAAGAAAATAAAAAAGCTAGTCACCTGTGCACTTTTGATTTCGTACGGATCCTATTGCACCGGCATTCTGCTCCAAATGTCTACCCGTTAGAGAGGCCACAATCGTGCGTTTCAATTCTTATTCGGGGCCGTACTTACTCAAGCGTCGGTGAGTAAAAAAAAACTAGTTCATTGAATGCTGCAGAAAAAGCTGAGTTCACTCGAATCTAGGAAATCCATGGATGCGATAAAATGTTTTTGAATTTTATAAGGCTTTTTTTTTTGCGCAATTTATATTTTTTTAAGATATGTACGTAAGTATAAATATCGAAAATTAGAGGTACATATTTTCAAAAATAATTTATTCGTTAAATAGCGTTGTCGTTGCTGCTGAGTGTATTGGAATGTTACTACGCAGCATTCATGGGCTCATCTATCGTTTCGTAGAGCGATGTAGTAAAGCCGTGTACCGTGATTTGAACGTACGCGTGGTTGTTGACACGTTCGCGGCCCGTTAGCGTATCGCCGATGCCTGCCGAACCGAGCCGCTCTGAGTCGACTCAGCGTTTTTTTGACACCCTGTGAATCATGACGCATTATTGATTATAATAGGTGCCTCACTCGTACAAAATTTGGCAGTTTTAGCCTATTCTATTCTATTATTTTCATAAAGGAGTTGAAGTTGAGTGTAAACTCATTCGGATATTTTTTAATCTTTGTTACCGATGAATTTCATAAAGAGTCGTTAATATTTTTAGCGACTCTTATAACAGTACTAACTTGTAGCATTTCGTGGTGATTTCAAGTGGACAAAGCTATATTCATTAGTGATGAGATGAGGCATGCAGCAGTAATAGTGAGTGAGCGCAAGCGGGAACGCGTCGTTGCGGTACAGTGAGAGTGGCATAGCATGGCAGCACCAGTGGGCCGGAGGGCGAGCGCGGTCGATGAGCCCGACGCAGAGGGCAGCACGGAGCCGCCGGGGGGCGCTCCCTCGGGCCCCCGCCCCACCCGGCTGCTTGCGCACTCCGTACGGCCGCGCCGCGCGCTCACTAATGCGTCATACCGCCACCGAGCCTGACGTGCTCGCCCTCGCTTCCACGCATCGAACGATACATCGCGCGCGCCATGTGAACTTCTGTGTTGACTTAGACAAATATTCCCTCTCATCTCACGGGCCCGACGCTCCCGCCTCTGTCGAACTCTACCCATCAAGAACAGTGACTATGTGGTCAGTGAGCTCGGACACTAGAGTGGTGCACGAGGTTGGCGCACGTGCTCGCGTCCCGTTCCCGCATATGAGTAAGTTTCCAGTTGGTTTATTTTAAAGTGTGAGTGTATGGTTGAGGTGGGTCGTCTGGTGCGAGGTGCGGTGCGTTATTTTGGCAGCGGGCGGCGGGCGGAATGCGGCCTCCGCCCCGGCCGCTACCGGCGCCGGCCGCGCGCGCGTAGCGTAATAAATAAAGGCGGGGCGCGGCTGCGTGCGCGCGCACCCCGCGCCTTCCGCGCCCTCGGGTCATTGACTCGCGTCCGACACCCGCCGACGACGCTGCTAACACAACAATTCTCACAACTCTTGCCCCGCTCTTGGCCCTAGACACCGCTGCGGCGGCACACCGCATCTCCAATGTCAATGCCGCCTAGCTGGGGCCCGCGCAACCTACCGTTCGCTAACATGCCCATCGCTATGCTCATTTGACGCACTCATGCGGCTGTTGACCCCGACTTATGCTCCTGGTCCTGTAACAATGCAACCGGTATATACACCGAACTCACCGTAAAAGGATTCATTTGTTATTTTGCAAAACTGGTTTTAAAAATAGCCGATCCACCGTTTATTTCCTGTCGACAGACCCGTTTGCTGTTCGCCTCACGATAGCGGCAAATTTAGATTTTTACTCGTCCGTAGTTAGGTAGTAACGTGCACTGTTATTCTTGTTTTTCACCGCGCCCACGCCTGTTTTCGTACGTACTATATATTATTTGATATCTTATCTCATACACGACTAGCTAAACACGCTCCGAGAGTAAATCGAGTAGGTCGCCTTTAATAATGATAACATTATAATGTAATACCAGAGACGCTATTCACAGAAAATACGTTCTCATGAATTAAATGAGATCATTTTGTAATTACTTAAAAAATACTACTGTTGTGCAAGTGTCATATTTTTTTTAAAATCATCCAGCGAAATCCGTTATATTATCAGCATTGGTCGTTTCGTGGAACGCTAAAAATAAAGCGTGAACTTCCCGGTTGAATGGCGTCGTCGGCGCGGCGAGCGCGGGGAGTGGCAGGCAGGCATTGCCCTCACCCGGTTTGTTTACAAGTAAGCCCTGGGAAAGAGCGCGCACGTATTTGCACCCTGGCGTCAGCACATTAGGGTGCAGTGTCGAATGCGGCGGCATTCTCAGACGACCCCTGCGCTCGCGCCATCTGCGCGCGCGCGATTAAAATAAACTGCCACCGACAGATAGCTGGCACAAAAAAGAGCGTCGGTCCGCCCGCCAGGTGCAACGCGACCCTCGCCGAGGAAGGTGCGCCTAGTGTTAGGTCAGTTACTGACGACGAGCAGGGCGAACACCCCGCCAGCCAATGACTAGCCCGCCTTGGTGGCCCCTTGCCCGCCACATGTGTGACAACCTCATCAAACGCATTTTTCGTCTACTATTAGCGTGGTTGCCTAATTCCATGTCTGTCATGATCATAACAGGACTTCTTTTACTACGGCGAATCTTTTATTCACAAAAGAGTAAAGTTACTTGGAATACATATCCTTTATCCCCTACAATCCACTAAAGCTAATAAACTAGCAAATGCGCGCACGAATCCTCGTTCAATCATAAAATTTACGGAGATAAAAATACGCAGCAAAATCGCTCAGTACCTACTTTTAATGTTTTTATTTATGAATAACATGAAAACTGTATAGGTATTTTCAACAAGTTGTATAGGCAATGAATGCGCGCGCATTTTACACAGTGGAGGGGGGTCGTCTGACGAATAGATTCGACGTAGGCATTAATGCGACGAGAGGGTGTTCGAAAGAATAATCGCTTAGGTACCATCGGGGCCCGTTTCCTTAGCGTTCACGAAAGTAACCCGTGTCCCGAGTCACGTGGGCGCTCTCGACACATCGATCCCGGAATCAGCCGTGACCAGCGCCATCTACGCAGTTGATCGATAGTTCTGACGTTCAGTATCTTCAACGCGTATAAATAATAAAAGCTAAATGCAATGAAGCATATACTCTATACAATTACGTACAGTACCATTTCAATTTAACCTGTTGTGCTAAAATATAGAGGTATTTTGAAACAAAACAATGACAATTTACCTCTTCTTGGATGCCGGCCATCGCGAAAACGTAGCGCGAGCGTCTCCTAAACGCCAGCCATGAGAATCATAGGAGGCGAATGTCGATGATTTTTTGTTACATTTCGCGGCGAGTTTTTTTTTGTGTACGAGGCTGATTGGTTGTGCTCGCGCAGGCCTCGTGGGAAATGGAGTGCGACCGCGGGTGCCGCGCCGGACGCCTCACGCAACCATTCCGGTATGCGAAGAAATCACATCTCTCTTGTGCACCGGTATCCAATATATACATAAAACCGTTTTCATTTCAACAACCTCGTTTACTGACACAGATAAATAACGAAAACGTACTTTTTCTAACATGTAATCAAGGATTGTACTGATTACGAGGCCAGTGTAATTCGATAAGATTTATGTTAATCCTATTAAGATTAAACATGCTTACATTAAATACATTATTTTATGAAGAAATAGAGACCTAAGTTTGATAGTGATAACTGAATATAATTAAATTTAGAGTGAACTGTCAATGATTCTACAGAAGTTACGGCATTAAAACTGCAAATCCTTTACCGCTAGTGCGCCATTATTGCAGTTTAATTTGCTGTTAGCTTTTCAGTTACTGATTCTTCAGCACATTTTCTCTTAATTATGTTTTAAAAATATGTTCAAATCTACAAATTTCCTGACATACCAAATTGGTAATATGTAGTAGACACACGTATGACAAAAGATTTGATGTCATTGCATTGACAATCTTGTACCTTGTCCCTATATTATTTAAATTTATCAAAACATACTTCGATTTAGTTTGAGATTTGAGGATTATATTTTTTAGAGATGGCCGAGTACTCGGTTGATGCTTGGTACTCGTACTTGGCCGAATAACTCGGTTCGATTGCCGGTATAGTTGGTTTAAGAAAAGCAATATATTTAGATAGATAGTTATAATTAAAACAACAGTGTTATTCAAAAAGTATTTATCAGTAATTTAGCTTAAGAATCCGAGTACATTATTCGTGCAGGTCCTAATATTAGTAGTTATTGATATAGCTTGAGCTTTTACAATTTCAGCTCTTATTACGTTTTTACTTTGATGTCAACTTCTGGTATGACATACTCACTCATGTACTTTCTACTAGGAGTTGGTATTTACATATTTGGGTTTGAAGGTAATAATCATTCATCTTTGGAACCCATTATTTTCCAACATAGATATCGATTGGTTATTTACCGCGATCAATTGATTACGCACGCGAAATGGGAATAAGATTGAACCTTGGTACATACATTCGGCTGAATACTCGGTTGAAAAAAAATTAACCTATTAAAACTCGATACTCGTTACTCGGGATAAGTGTTACTCGGCGCATCTCTCATCATCATCAGTTAATTAAACGTCCGCACCGAGGGGCACGAGCCTACCCGTATAGGGTGATTAGGCCTTAGTCGTCCACGCGGGCCCAGTGCGGATTGGACGACTTCACGCACAACCTTTGAATTTCTTCGCAGGCGTGCATGAAGGTTTCCTCACGATGTTTTCCTTCACCGTAAGAGCGTCGGATAACGTACATATATTTTCGAAAATTCGAAAACACATTGGTACGTGTCGGGATTTGAACCTCAGCCCTCCCGGTAGGAAGGCGACAGTCCACACCATTGAGCCACCGACGCTCTAATACCGGCGCATCTCTAATAATTTTCAATAAAAGTATATGAAACGTATAGTTTTTAAACTTTAAATTGCTGATCGATGTCTTGCGCTTCGCAGCAACTCGAAGCTTAACAATACGTGACTTGGAATCATATGATGGTATTAGAATAAACAACATGGCAGACCCATGGATTAGTAAGGCTTCTAATTTACACTATGATTGGATATGAATGGCTTTGTCGCCTGTGTCCTTATTTTTTTGTTCCTGTTAATTACCGGTCCGCATGTACCAAATTTTTAAAACAGGATATGAAATTGTGCCACAGGGACTATTATTATTAGCTTGTTGTGATACCCAAGTGGTAGGTACAAACAGTCATTATAATGGTAATTTAAATGATAACATGGCAATTATATTACTCTTATAATTTGCAAACTTGGTCTGGCATGTTGGTTATAAAGTTGTTTACTCTTGTTGTCTTACTATCATTTGATGGTAATACACTTAGGAGTGTTAAGCATTAAATGAATGAAGTGTTAGAATTTTTTAATTGATTTGGATGCAAGGTATCAAAAAACCGGTTGTGGTGCCGACCACGCGACGTTCCGTTACACCAAGTAGAGCGTCGCCGCACGCATTTAACATTAACATTGCTAACATGACCGCCAACGCTTCGTGGCCAGTGTTTGAACGGTTATTACCATTTCCAAAGCAACATCGGTTCACGAGAACTAGTTTTAGCGACATACCTGTAACGTGCCGACTTCTTATACCTATTATTTGTATAACTGTTCTTGTCTAATACGTCGGTATATTTCATAGGTGTTCTATTTTTTTATTTACTTGTAAAATCATGATAAGTTTACCGATAGTATTATTTGGTCTTTATTTGGAAACAAATATATCGGTCCGCATACATATTACACGAAATAAATCCTAAGAAAACTTTTCGATGTAGTCTAGAGGCAATACATATAGGTACCGAGAAAACGTCGATATTGATTTAGCCCTGTCGCATGAAGTAAACGTTGTTCAATAGTCTGTCATTCTTCTTTGCACTACTACGCCTTGGTGCTAACATTTCAAGCCCTCACAGTGTGATATATTTTTCTTTTCAAAGTGTTGAAACTTGCTGTATAGCATTTTTTATAAGTAGGTTATAAAATGCAAATATATTAAAAATACAGTTAATTGCATAAAAATTTTTTTGAGCGTGCCGAATTCCGGTTTCTTTAAAACTCTTTTTTTGTTAACAGATTTATGAGAGCCACCATGGTGTTTCATAACGAAGTCTCACAAGCTCTGCGTGAGGCAGTATTGAGCAGGTAAGATAAAATTGATTGAGTTCTCTCAGTATCTTTCTTTAGTCCCTTATCTTTAGTTAGTTAAGTATTCACTAAATCTAAACTTCCCATAGTAGTGAATCAATTTGTGCAGCAGATGCTTTTGAGATTATAGTAAAAAGAAAATCGATTCTATGTATATATTATTATTACTGAGTTCCCTCTCTCTTGCTTAAAATCTCATGAGAAATAATCATAACGTCTTTATTTTCCCAATTGTTTATAAATTCCTGGTATTACATAAGTGACCTAATGTTGACCACATTTATTCTTTTTATATATTAAAAAGATTAACAATAAACATTTATAATGGCTAACTTAACATTACCTACTGTTACTGAAAGCATAGAAGATATACCCGTATATAACGCTAGAGGTCGAATAATTAAAACGGTGTTTCTTGCAATTCATTGTCTTTGTTTGCCGTTCGATCAAACAAACATTATCGACCTAAATTTATTATGTATGCATATTTTAAAGTGCTCTTCAAATGTAGTAAACAGTGTCATTTTATCATATTGTGATATACTTTAACAGTTCTGCAAATAGCTTTTGTAGTTACGTATATAATATTCAGTAGCACTGATAGTTTCAAACCATAAGTTAGTTATATGTTACAGATAATGTAGCGCGTAATCGTTAGATAACAATATCCAATTGTAAAAGTAGATACTACCAGATTCAATGTAATGATTATAAATATCCTGCCGCGCGGTTAGTATAACGAAGAACATTGGGCTTTTGCCAACGCAGTAGGTACACCGTAGTGGAAAACAAGGATTTCATCTTGCTTTTTGTTTTACTCGGAGCAATATGTTATAGTGGCTTAAAATATTTTGTGGCTGCGATGCAATGCGCTTATGAAAGGCCGACATTGGAATACTAAATAAAACATAGTCTTCACTGCAAACTCTGTCTATGCTAATATTCATAGGCAACGGTACAAGTGTTGTCGTCTTTATTAAAATTCAATATTATTACGGATTTTAGCATATTATACATGAATACATTGTTTGTTAGTCATTTTTATATTGTAAACGTAATGTCGACCGTTTGAATAATGTAAAAATACGACCATTAAATATATAGGTATATTTTAGGTTTGTTTGAAGTAGTTTGTTCGCTGTGGCGATAACAGATGACGTTCTAGCGGTTAACGTGCGTTACCGATATCTTTGTCACAACACGCCATTATCGCACGGTGACGCTAGCGCCGACCATAGGTATGCATGTGTTGTTTTGTACTCGATCAATGTGTATTATATCAGTACAACTATGTATGTTTATGGTAATTGTTGTTCTTTATAGCTTCAAGATAATATTGTCTTTACCTCCACGGTTATTTATTCCAAAAAGGTTTTTGGGGGCAAAAGTGACACAGCAGGTGTATTTGTTCAAGTGTTACTTCGAAGCATATGTTTTGTGTGATGTGATTGAAATTAAAGTGACTATACAAAATATTTAATCTCATTCACTTTTAATGTACGTTGGTATTGTATTACGTTAATTGGAGTATTGTTTATTAAATCCAATGACTCGTAGGTAATTTCGTACTGAAAGTGCAAGTGTATGTACTTTCGTAAACATTGCGAGTAAACACGAGAGAGGGCCTATTATTTACATCGTGTCCATATCGAGTATTATACCTAAAACGACACAAGTGGTTTGTATATTTAAATAGGAAATAGTTTAGGTAAAACAGTATTTAAGAATGGCAATGACACTTAATTCATACACTTCTATTGCAAATCCTCTTAAATCTTTTCATAAATTTTTCATAAGTTTCTATAAAAGATCATATTCTTGAATTTTGTATCAATACATAATAGTAATTACATTTTGATGTTCTCATTTGTTTTAAGAATAGAACCTAGCTTAAATGCCTCATAAAATCGTAAAAGATGATTTGCTTAAACTTTCATATCATGTAACACCTAATCTACATAGTGACCACAGATATCCGAGTTGTATTCGGATATCTGTGATTGTGAGCCAGGAATAAGTACACGAAAAATAATTGAATATGGAATGACTACAGCAGAACAAAACATTATGAAATAAACACCACATTCCAATGTTATTAAAAAAAATACTATGAGCAAGTTACAGGCACTAGATGGTCCTACGTACTCTTTACGCTAGACACTTAATCAATAACCGTCACTTTAAGTTTCATTGAACTAGTATTAAACATGCAATTATTGATGTCTTAATGTTATTTACAAATACTTTTTCTACGTACATCAGCTGGGGTGATAAAATTATTTGTGTCTGCAGTTTATATCAGTGCGGAAATGTGACGATGGCATTTTGTCCATTTCGTTTATCTACAAAAATCTGAGGAGACATTTCAGAAGCGCCGTGATTTTGGTACAACTAGATTTGAAATGAAATTCAGTTTGAGGCCCAATTGAAAGCTCAGCAATGATAGTGCAATAAAATTCTAAGATTGTCTTATTATAGTTTTTCTGTGTTACCGTATTCGGTAACACAGTGACTGTAAAGATGCACGGTATTCCGTGCATCTTTATTTCTAATATGTTCTCATAATATCCGTGATTAATAGTGAGAGTAAATTCCAACGACCGTGTGAATGAAGTCGCGCCCCGGGCTGTAAGGTTCGGCTTCAGTGTCACGCTCGTTGCAAATGAACAACCTAGATTTCAGTGCGATTGAGGCACTTATAAACGTAGCATAGCTTGCATATTCCAATGATAAGTGCCCGGGCCGTAGTGTTTTGAATATTGCATGGGCGTTTTAATTCATTTTGCTTTACTGACGTTAATTATTTTTGGATCCTTGACTTTGAAGGATGTTAGAGACATTGTTTATCGAGACAATTTTATTATGATCGGTTTGACTTAGGCATTGAAAAAATATTAGATCGCATTAGCTCTGAGATAATATTAAAAGCAAACATGTAATACCTTTGGGGGACATAAGCAATTTACCATCAATATTTATTAGAGTAAAATAATTTTAGTTGTTATCTCAGCCATTGAAAGAAATTAATTGGGAATTAGATGCCACGTTACACAAATTTCATAATAAGTTAATTTTCAATAGCGTAGTACTTATTGTAGCGTAGTCGCTCCCCTCTTAATCCGTTGCATTTCGAGTGTGTCGAGTACACTAGCGTTTGAATGGCGTCTGTTGTAAAAGTTGGCGAAAAAAGGCGAGTGTCGTTGAACCCGCGCGGTGCACCGCGACCGTTAGCTGTGCCCGAGGTCAGGTGAGCTTCGCGCTTACCCATTCCAATATGCATACTCGTGTCAGCTGATTTGCCCATTTTTACTACACTTTTATAATTGCGTGGGTGCGTTCTTACTTGTTTTTTTTCGTAGCAATAAAATGTTTACTCGTAGCTGTTCACTCTTTGGTAGTAAGATGATTATATATCAATTACGCTGCCTGCGCAATTTCGTAATTATTATGTTATGGTTTTGTTGAAAAGTTAAATAACTTTGTATAAATATTCTAGGTATATCACTTCAGGTACAAGTATTTGAATGACTGTTTCATATTAGGAGTAAATTTGTCGACATTAATATTATTAAATGTCAAAGACTCGCTGGGAATAACTGTCTCCAAAAAACTGTTTTTATTGCCTTCCCGCGAAGAGTCTTAATGTTACGAATAAAATGATGATCAGCATTCTGTTAAGTTTTGACGTTGTGAAGCAATGTCGACAATTTTATTAGAACTTTGCTTTTTAAATTGTAAAAATTATTTGTTTACACAAAAGAGTAAATAACTTTATTTTATAAAGTTATTTCCGAAAATTTCGACATGGAGTCTGGTGTAATCGGTAATTGGTCTAAGCGTAAAATCGAAACACGCCATTTAGGTCGCACATATTGCGGAACTGTCCCATGATTGTTTTCTGTACTTTTGGGGCGTACTTACAACCGCAGCCTAAGAACGGTGTCCTAACAAAAACGTTATTTAAAATACCCTAAAGTTAAAATTATCGTTTAATCATTTTGCTTTGCAATTGCATTTTCATGTGGTTATGAACGAAAACTTTTACCTGAGATTTAAGAATATGCCATATGAGGGCAGTGTTTTCGTTGAGTCTAAGAGCTATTTGCTTGCTAGTCTTGCAAAGTTACTTGCAAAAGTCCACCAAAAAAAGGTGTGAATTGGTATCGTAAATTATTTTATTAATTACTAGATGTGTGGAGTTCGTAGTAACGTAATCTTGTTTATTATTTATGTCAAATTGTCAATTTTCGAAATCTAATTTAGGAAAATAAAAACTCACTGTAGCTCCATCTTAACACGCATGCGCCGCGCAATCTATCACTAAGTAAGCTAAATAAAGCATTTCCAATATTATGAATTGCAAATAAAGCAATTAAGACTCATATTGATCGTTACATATCTTTGTTAATTTTAGTCATTTTAAATAATGACTAAGTCAAATGTAAGTGAATATATTATATCACTACTAAAAGTCTTATGGTTAACCTAAATAAAATTAGTGAAACATATCTTTAGTGCTTCATCAGAAATTTCAATAACTTTTCAACAACATACAGTATCTATATTTCAAAGTAAAATAGCCGTCTCTGAAACTAATTCAATTTCCTGAACTTATTGTGTCTGCGCCGAGTGGAAGCACTCCTTATGCTTGAATGGATCTACCGCAGTTAATATAAGTTGTGTTATGCTGTTTGTTTCGGCTTATGTTTTATTTTAGCGGACCGGGTTAGAATTATAATATTATTGCCAGTTTATTATAATTTCGTGTTTACGTGTCGTCGGGTACGGTTAATCCAAACTAACCGACATAATAATTGCTAAGTGCGTTGATGAGACAATACACGGCCGCGTGTCCGCACAGGTATTTTATAAGTGATTCTATTGGTCATTAAATTTCGCTTCTTTCGATTTCGCAATCTTCAAATCCCAATACCAGGGTTTTCTCTTATGCTGACGATACAGCCCTTATCGTCACAGGTAATTCTTGGAGTGTAGTTAAGGAGCAAGCTGAGCGGCTTATAACTGTGCGAAATGGTTAAAAGCAAATTACTAACGCTCAACACTCGAAACCAATTTTATGTGCTCTCAATCAGGATAGAGAACCAGACCCTACATATAAACAAGATCCATACTTGTGATCATAAGGTTAGTGGTGACTGTGCTTGTCAACATATAAATAAAGTAAGAACAGTGAAGTACTTAGGTCACTCTTGATCAAAACCTAAATTGGCATTCACATATTGGAGTGGTATCTGGTAGAATTAGATTAATATGGGTGTTTAAAACTCTAAGACATGTTGCTTCTAAAACACTACTATACCAGATTTATCTTGCATTGGCACAATCAATAACTACCTATTGTATAATTCTCTGGGGGGGAGCTGTTAAAACAAAATTTTGGAGATCGAACGAGCACAGCGAGCTCTTATAAAAGTTATGACTTTTAAAAAGAAAAGATTCCACTGAACTACTCTTATGCAGAGTCTGACTTATTATCAGTCCGGAAACTTTATGTACTACATTTAGTTCTAAAACAGCATACATCATTGGTATATACCCCAATTATTGAAGAAAGAAGAAGGAACTATAAATTTTAACCATCCCACGAGTTCACACACGCTTTGCCCAAATTCAATACCTTAATATGGCTGCAAAATCTACAACCTTATTAATAAAATCTGAATATTACTCAGTGACATCAGGTAAATGTAAAGTAGTACTGACAAAATGGCTGAAGAGTTTGAATTATAATGAAACAGAAGAAATACTGAAGTAGGGCCCTAAACAGCAAACTCACTACTTAAGTGACATACACACACCACACACATTTACACTTTCTACACATAACATAGTACTTACACACACCGCACACACGTCACACTTTGACACGTAAGTGTCAACACACACTCACACATACACCTTTTTAAACATAGTTACACACACCCATAAGACACACAAGTTTTACACATACTTACACACACACATTTTACACGTACGCGCATAAGTAACTCGTTGCGCACCTGTTCGATACAAAAAACCTTAAGTGATTTCTATGTTTATATATATTTGTAATGAATACTTTATTAAGTATTCTGATACTAAAGTATTACTTTTGTTTTATATTGTATAACTGTAGATAAAAAGAGCGAGTCACCTGGCACAGGCATATACTTGCTTAAAAGTGACTTCGACCTTAATTAATAAAATGTAAACTTTCTTTGAATGAAAATAAACATTTTTGATTTTTGATTTTGATTAAATGTTATTATATTCTTCTGAACAAGTAATTATTATAACTCTTATCACGCTCGCCATGTTCTATAGAATGTCACTTGACTAGTTTACCCTTTATTGTGCTAACGTGTTTTTGCTAGAATCATCTTAATTATGGTTATTAGTTTTAAGCGAAATATACAATCATGATTATTTATATTTTTTAACGTCTTTCACACACAGTACTTGATCTAAAAAATATATTTTTAGTTAATGTATTGATTAAATGTGTAATGGAGTCAACTTAAGGACAATGTGTTTACAATAAAATTACCGTATTGTTGCACTAACTAAAGTTATTTTTATCTTCCTCAACAGGTACACGACCTGCCGAGATGATACTTGACACGCGAACTTTACAATCGGTTTGAATGTAGCTTGGTAAGTTTACTAACGTTTTTAAGGTAGTGTTTTAATTAAAACGGTTTATGTTATATATGCTAAAGCGAATTCTAACTTTAATAATATGTGCTGCGCTGTTTTGCTATGCGTTTTAGTCTTAATGTATATATAGGTCGTACACATATATTGACTTTGCAATCAGAGATCAACGAATATTCTCTATTGTTTCAGGTGCAACTCTTAATGCTGAGGACCTAATTAAAAACGTTCCATGAACTAGAGAGCAATAAGACGCAACAATTTCAACACATCGTAGAATGATAGCACTTAAGGTAAATATACACCTATTTCGTCATTACCTATTTTAGAAATAAGATAAATTTTGTTTATTTTATATTTTTAGTGTCGCAGGCGATGTTTAATGGCTAATGCGAAACTTAGTCATACACATGTATTGGGAAATATAACAAAAAGTAAAAGCAGTTTTGTTTTGATTTGCTATGTTTCCCTTAAGCTGTGCGTATAATTATAGCTGGCGATTAGTGGATTATGACACGGGTTTTTGAATGGTATTTGTGATGCGTTTTGACAGCCTGCAAGGTGAATCCTGGGACGGTGTCAGCCTCAAGGCCGCGCTGTCATACAAATGCTTCGAGAAACCAACACAGGTAGGCGACCTACAATGCTGCAAGAGAAAAAACTTTTCACTTGCGGCCATTTCACATTGTTTTCTCTCGCACCATTTTCTGTCTTATTCACATTTATTTTGCAATCATTTTTAATTTCATCAAACCAATAATTATGTTTTCACTGTTCCATTCTGCGTATGCGCTCGAGCGACATTCATTTTTATTTCATTAACTATCTCCCCACCTTCATCATGCATTTAATATGTCAACAAACATACTTTTAAATATCTTTATGCATGCCATAACCGAACATCTTAGCTATGTTATATATTGAATTATTTTTATTATTAGCACTCGCTTTTTGGACATGCCTTTAAACATACCTTAATATTATGAAAAGCGTAGGTGCATATTTGTATTTTTTGTATTACTGTACAAAATGTAATCACAACCTCTTTAAAATTTTATTAATCTATGTATATAGGCATATAATACGTAGCATGATTACAGGTACTTTTAAAAGAATTCTTACAACAAAAAAATATTGTTTTTAAGGAATGTAATATTACCATGTGCTGATTGAAAACTAGGTTTCCTATAGTGTTCTCATATAAAGCCTTATAATCCATATGATTCATAAATTTTAAAATTCCTTTCTCACGTCAGATATCAAAACCGTAGACTGAGGACTATTTAAGAAGCCATACTAATTTAAATGAGTTATGTACAGGGCTCGAGGCGTCGCGAGTCCTTTTACCTAGTGCTCAGGGTCGCTTGGTGGCGCCATACAAATGAGGCGAGACCTGTAGTCTCGCCTTGTTTGTATGGCGCCGGGTGACTCTAGAGTCTTTCAGAGCTTTTTTTTTCATTTATTTATGATAAGGTAACATTACATTAAAACAAAATAATATGGAGACCTTTCAGATGGCTCGTGCTTTTTCAGAGGTTCGAGCTCTTTTAAAGGCTCGGACTCTTTTGAAGGCTCGAGGTTTTTTGACCACTCGATCGACCTCGAAGCATTTCCTTATTATATTTAATTAAAGTTTATTCGATCAACACTATTTTATATTGGATGTTGAAAGTTGGATGAAAAAAGTGTAGTCATTCGCATTTGGGATTGCGTGTCCAACTTAACCCTAAATCACGTACTCCCCGCAAAGTTGACCTAAATTATCTGGGTGTTATTTGAATAGACACAAATAAGTTCATCATCTTTTGTCTTTGATAGTCATAAAAAACGAATATTAAGTTACTAAGAAGTTGTGAATTCTAATACCAGAAAAAGGCTAGATTTGTCAAATTTATAGATGCTGAAGTATACAAATTACTAAAACAATATTTATTTCTGATGGGATGACGTAAATGTGATGATTATAAAAACACTTATTTATTTTATGTATAATTTATTAACAGTATGTGTTTCTTCAGTATTTTTGTATTTACGACCTAAAATTGTATGAATGTACCGATCCGATGTAACTCTGCATTAATGCGATTGTTGAACAAATTACTTTGATTTGTTTATCAAAATTAAACTTACTCGTACAATATAAAACTAATTATGTGGATATGTTTTCAGTGGAATCCGTACATTAAATATACAGGGTGTTTGGCGCATAGTCGTATTCTGTAATGAATTCTTATTTTAAACTAGCTGTGCCCCCGCGGTGTTTCTGCAGTTTAATATGATTTCTTACAGTAAACCATAACCTAAAATCGGTCACTTAAAAGTGCGCGACGCGCGTCCCCCACACGTTTAAACATTGCTTTATTTTTCTAAAATGAAAAGTAATTCCTAAAGTTAAATAAGCGTTTGTTTTTCCTTATTACATCAGTTACCTGCCAATTAGACCCATTCTAATCTGTCCAGCTGTTTGAGAGATCATCAGACTCAAACAGACAGACAAAAAATTTTAAATGGTTATTTGGCATAAGTACCGTAAATTTGAAGAAAAAACAAACGAAAACCTAATTTTATTTATATGCAATAGATAAATGTTGTGAGGACAAGTCATCTTGCGGTTTTGCAACAACAAATAAAAAGTTATGACGATTTAAATGCATGAATTTGGGTATTTAAAGAAAATAAAGACATATCTCAACTATTACGAAACTTAAGACATTGCATCTACCCGGGAATAGTAGCGTAAGACCCCCCAATACCCCTAAAATCATGTCGGTCCATGCGCCAAACACCCTGTATTTTTATTTTGGTTTGAGAATTGATTTGGTTTGGTTAAAATATATAAATAGCCTCAATTTTAAGTTATTTGCAATGAAAAAGTCGCCTGAAACTAGTCACAAGTAGCTAATACCACATTTTGTAAATTACATAGTATTCAATAATTTTGCTTTCTATCGTTGAATCAGTGGGTCTGTTATCGCCCTGTCGTTTCGGTTAACGGTTATCTGACAAACGCAACGATATCCTGCTTTTTCTGTATTTCATTTCACTTATTTATTTCATGTTACAAGCATTTGGCAACTCCCTAAATAATGTACGCTATTCATTTATTTTACCCTTTTATTACGCAATTCAATTTCATCAATTGCACATATTACTTGTCGATGCGGCGTAATAAATATGGGAATCTATTTTTAAACTGAATGTTTCAAACTAAATCTCAAAAACAAGAAGCTGTATAAATGGTTCACCAAAGCTTCTCTTCCACAATACATAAGTGTATAAATCGATGCCAGCATTTTGTAATTCATATACAAAATGTAAGATTTACAAAAAGTTCTCATTAAGACAAATGATTTATTTATTAGGATCACACAAAGAAATAAGATGGTAGAAGCTCAGTTCTTCAAATTTATTTCTAACTAGCAACCCGCCCATGCTACGCACGACTGCATAGCTGATTCCAAATACACTACAGAAAAACTATGACCTTTGTGTATATAAACATTATTTTGATAAATCTCGTAGGGTCTGAACTGCGTTTGCAATGTAAGCGGAAGAAATTTAAATGATAATGACATCACATTAAAAACTTTAGAAATAACAGTAAATCTCCACTTTTAATGGATGTTATTGTACTTATCCCCAATCTATATAAGACCACCACCAAGAGGAGACCACTGATATAAGAGCTGCTTTTCAATAGATGTATTTATTTGTAATATTAAACTATAGTCATACATATAGTTCAGTATATTAAATAAATAAGTAAAAAGTAACTTAAATTCATTTAGGTAATATTATTATTATAATATTTTCATTACAAACATCCTGTATCAGAATAATTTTAGTTCTGATCCGTAATTTTTAACATTATGGGTATAAGGAATATACAATATTTTGTATTGTTTTGCTGTATTTAATGCCAAATTATTTTTAGTTTGATTTTAATAAAATAATAATCCAATATGCAGTGGCATGCAGAGATATCGCGATTAGTGTATACAAAAACAATTAATACTTAATAATATTTTCCAATTCAGTTTCAAAGTTGACAGCAAATTACAAGTCCATAAAAAAATAATATAATGCTCGGGCAGGCATGCATGGCTTTTTTCATACCTTTATGGAGTGCACGACTCTGGGTAGCAGTACTATCTACTTGTGACTAGTAGATAGATGCAGTTAGATATGAGCATAGATTTAATATTTTTTGTACAGTGTACAATATCGAACTTTATTTAAACGAATATTCATAACTTGCTCAAGACAGTTACAAATCGCAATTCATATAATGTAAATAACCTTACTGTGAAAAATAAAGACCGGTAAATTTAAATTCAACAAACATTGTAAAGATGTACATATTAATTTTGCTGCTTAACAAGATATAATCATATTAATACATTGGCTCGAAACAAAAGGATGAATGGGCAAATTATCATGTTAACCAAATTCGAATCATACACTACGATTGTTTGTAACCATTAAAGTATTTTTAATTAGTTTCATGAGTCATATTCCAAACATCAATCGTTATAAGCAAGTGCAGCGGACGTCACTGATAATATGTCGCTTAAATTAAAAATGCAGAGTTACTATTGCTAATGTATTTTATAGCATACAGCGGCGAGCACCGACAGCGCTTGCTCTTTGCCTCGTGAAAGACATGGGTAGTGAGATGTCCCGTACATCACAATTCTCACTACCTTGTCTTTCATGCGGATCGAGCATGTATCTCCTAGCGCCATCCGCCGAAGAAGAACCTATCCCAAGGACCTTGTCTACAAACTGTTTATTATATGTTGTTTTAACACGAGACTTTGTATACGATTTCAAATAAAAAATGTAATGAAGTTGTAAAATCGTTTGAGGTTGTAACAACAAAGCATTTTAGTTAAAAAATGATAAATACAAAAGTGCGAATATTCATACCTGTTATATAATGGGCATAAGCTGGCTTTTAAATAATTACGATGCATACAACCAACCTAATATACCGCCGTAAAGTCTCGATGTATTTTACGAAAGCGGGTAAATTGTTGAAAATTCTTGTTCAGACACAAACGGAAATTCCTATTTTCCCCAGGAAGCAGCCTGATCTGATTCATTACGTCGGCTGGGCGCGGAGCCGTTGTCGCTCAGTTTCGCTACGTGAACCTTAATATTATTTTAACGTATTTAGAGCAAACTTTATAGGAATATTCTACAGGAAACATTGTGACAGCGTGCACCTCGTGCAAAATGTAGTATGTTTTCCAATAATTTGCTTTAACATGGTTATGCGGTGCATAGATGCTTTTAAAATTTCCTATATTTACCATAGCGTTCTTGAACATATTATAACTGTTATTTTATGATTTTCTTTCGGAATTTCGAAAATATAGTCTTTTGGCTGATCAAAATTTAAAACCTATGTAATGGAAAGTAATTTTTTATTTTCTTGAACTTAAACCAGCTAAAATTAGTTTGAATAAAAATCATCGGTTGTGGGTTCCTAAAATTAGCTTCTACAAAGCTTATATAAATGTGATCTTAATATAATTGGCCATTAAATTAATGTACTGTCATCCTGTTACGAAATACGGTGGCAACTAGTTTCTTAAATTTTCCTTTGTTAGAGGGATATGAAATGTGTAGCGCGTTGGTAGGATTTATAATTGAAATATTTAAGTATGTTTATAACATACAAAATTCATTCACAAATTCGTACATATGTACGATTCATTTGGGAACATTACTGCGTGGGTGTAGCGCGTTGCTTGGATTTATAAGTGAGATATTTAAGTATGTTTATAACATACAAAATTCGTTCAGCTTGTTCAATGGACAACAAATGTTTATTGGAAAAATCTGAACTAAGTTCTGGTTTGCTACTTCTTTGATCAAATTAAGAGAGTAAAGTTCGTGGTTTATTATAACGAACCTATCGCTTTCATTATTATTTATGTTTAATCATTAAGTAAACTGATATGACCACGACTTAGACACTTCATTTTGTAAAATTTTTAAACATTCCATAAATTTCAATTAAAATCTTAAGAGAATTGCTCCTTCAATATTAATAGAACCTGCTTGCTGACGGTATTGTTTATGCATAGGATTATTAAGTTTGTCTTAACTAAAGACGGAGCTCTAACTTCACGAGGTAAGCGGAGCTTTGCCGGCAAACTTTCAGCATAAATAAATTGATCCAAGGTTGAAATGCAAGATGCATTGAATTTATTAATAATTTATTAGAAGAAATTGGCGTCGGTTAACTTACAAATAAAAAAAAACTATCAACCAGCCTATAACTTCTCAAGCCGCAGTTTAAGACGCCGAACGTTACTTCCGCAAAATGTTATGCCAAAAAATCGTCACTCGTTTAATTACATTTTCTCAAATAGTTACTTTTCCACAATGCAATTTTCCAAATGGTCACTTTCGCATATTGACTATGTCTAAGTTAAAGAACGTAATGTTCGCAAAACGTCACAATCGCAGAATTTTATTGACTAATTTATTAAGTCAATTCCCTCGAATAGTTGTTATAAGGCAGACCATAATATCGGTCACGGAAACCACGGTAAGTACTATTCTTTTTTGTAACCTAACTTTGAGAACAAACGCGCGACACTGCTGGACCATCACCTCTCCAAATTAGAAGAAGGGATAAGTCGGATTAACTGAAGGACATACTGGGGTTGTCTGAAGTCCGAAGAGAGGGAAGGATTCGAGGTCTTTGTACCTGCAATATTGGTGTAGCACTGGAACGCCATAAAAGTGGTAGGGCCCGGCTGATGACGGTATTTAAACAGAGCTCCTAAAAGTCGGTGGACAGCCCGTCCTTAGAACATTATTTGAGGTCTTTAATGCCGTCATCCTCCAGGGATCTACACCGGAAACGTGGTCTAGAAGCGTTGTCGTGTTGTTCTTAAGAAAGGTTGATAAAACTCTTTAAGAATTATGGTTCGATAGCGCTTCTGAGCCACGTCTATAAGTTGTTTCCCAGAGTTGTAGCGAACCATCTCGCCATCAGACTCAACGAATTCCAACCACCGGGGGGGTTTCTAAATGGCTACAGCACCGTGGACCACATCCATACTGTTCGGCAGCTTATACAGAAGATCGAAGAGTATAACCAGCCGCTGTGTATGGCATTTGTGGACGACGAGAAAGCCTTCAACTCCATAAAAATCTGTTCTGGAGGCTCTGTAGCGATGCGGTATAGACTTGCGATAATAGAGGTGATAAAGTGTCTCTCCAACGCAGCGGCGCTGACCGTTTAAATCCAAGATCAGCGGACAAGGCCTATCCAATTATGTCGTGGTGTGGAGCAGGGGAATGTTATATCCCCGAAACTGTTCACAAACGCATTGAAAGATGTCTTTAAGACCCTGGTCTGAACGAGGCGTCAACGTCAATGGAGAGTATATTTCTCATTTGTTTTGCTGATGATATCGACATCTTGACAGATTCATCGGAAGAGCTTGCCGTGATGCTGAATCAATGAATTTTCCCGACAAGTTGGGCTTGGCATGAATTTGGACAAGACAAGACTCATGTTCAATGACCGTATCATACCACAACCGATATGCGTCGAGGTCGCCCTGCTCGAGGTTGTGCAGGAATATATCTAACTCGACCAAACCATCCCACTTGGCCGATATAACTTCGAGCGGAAGGCTAGTAGGAGGATTCAGTTGGGCTGGACGGCATTCGGTAAGCTACGTCATATCCTAACGTCAACGATTCCTCAATGCTTAAAGACGAAAGTCTTAGAGCAATGCGTCTTACCCGTGCTAACATACACAGCTGAGACATGGGCACTGATTGCGGGATGGGTTCGAAGTCACTCAACGCGCAATTGAGCGAGCTACGCTTGGGGTCCCTCTTAGGGATAAAATCAGGAACGATTCCACCAGTAAGAGAACTAAAGTTACCGACATAGCCCCCGGGTCAGCAAGTTAATGGAGCAGTGGTCTGGTCACGTATGTCGCAGAACCAATGGCTGAGGTGAAGACCACGTCTTGGCAAGCGTAGCGTCGGACGCCTACCGGTCCGATGGTCGGTCCATCTTGCGAAAGGTGGAGGCTGGATGAGAAAAGTGGAGGACTGGCGCAAAATGGGGGAGACCTATGTCCAGCAGACCACGCGAGTCCAATACGGGTTAGTGGATGACAATAGTTAAAATATAAAGATATTTTAAATTAAAACTTCACGAACGTTTCGTCCTTCATAAATTCTAAAAATGTCATAGTAACCAATGAAGAAGCGTAGGTATATGAAAAAAAAAACTTAGGGAACCGTACCGACCGTTTGTGCTTATCACATTAACATCTGCCACTAGCGGTTTTTTATAAAGAAGTTTTGGGGTGTAACCGACTATGGGAGCAGTCTTACCATGTTTTTAAAGGCGGTAATTTGAATTTTAGAATATTTTACTTGTACGCCTATTTAAGAAAGGAACTAAGATACGTTGCATGGGTAATATCAGTAAATACTGTGTCGTGTTTATTTTTATAGAAGACATGTCGGCTTGGGCAACTTAGTAGCCTTTTTCAATACATAATTTTCTAAACATAAAAGAACTAAACATTAATTGCGTACAGTTTATGCCAGACATTGTTCCATGAAATATGAGTGTTTTTCACTCCAGTGTTTCAGGAAGTAGCTTGTAAAATTACCGGGTATAAGAGACCTAGCATCTGTCGTCTTTGGTGACGGGTGCAGGGCGATGTTAGCAGAAAATTATGACAGGTTCTGATATTAATTTCCACGAACATTGAATCTGTCATGGTCAGGCGTTTCAGTTACCACCAGTTAAGGGAACTGAGGGAATGATCACGTAAAAAATGCAGTTAATCTACGTAGGGAATACCTTGTGTTTACTAGAATTCACTACAAAGGTATAAAAATAACTTAGTTAAAAAGATATGCTAAAGGAAAATATTATTCTTCTACCGAGAACCGTTACAGCTAATCATCGTACACAAAAGAATGTAAGAAAAATTACATTCAAATAATAAAAAAAATGTGCTGAATATTGGGCCCTTTATTGACGACTCTAAACTCTGCTACGTCATTACCACTTTGTTTGAACGTCCTGGCATTATCTGTTAGTGAAATTAATTAATTTTAACACGTCAATCATGCAGGTTCGCATAAATATTAATTGATTTATAAATTTGCGTTGCCTCTTCCGCAAAATGTTACGCTAAGAGTTAATTGTGATCGACTGTTTATGTAAATTATACAAAATTCTAGGAATAAAAGGCGTATGACAACACGGGGTATGGGTACTGTTTTAAATATGAATAGGAATTGGAGGTCTTATGAATGTACTTAATAACTATATTTTTTCGTTTATCTACCACGCAACACATGCAATGAACGATTTCAATTGTTTCTAAATCGTTAAGATTTAAAGCGTACTTAGTGGAACTTGTTTTTATTTAACAGTTCTTGTTGTTTTTTTTTCTATATCATAATAACGTAGGAAAATAATAAAATTGTGTTCATTATTTTCCATCCCAGAACATAGAGGCTTAAAGTTCTAGGCAAAGTTATATTGTGCACAATATAATGGTTTTCTAATTCAACAGTCGTTATAAAATGCATTTCTCATTTTGCCGTCGCTGTGCTATGCTCTATTATTTCTATTGGCAGAAATCTTATATCTGTCTCTAACATTCCGATCCTCCTCAGACGATGCCATTTCTCGGTTCATTATTTAAAAGCATTAAACGGTAAAATAATAAGGAAATACCTTCTTAAACCCAAGATCCGGGTAATAATGATTATATAACAAAAATCTAGAATTGTCTTTTCTGGATTGTTTTATTTACGCTACTTAGTGAGAACTTTAAGGTACCTCTGTGTTGTTCATACAATAGGTATGATACTTGGTATTTTTAATCAATTTAGCCTGTTGTTGATAAGACTTAGGTGGAAATATTTTAATTAACAAAATGTAAGTTACTAATACAATAAAGTCACCGTTGATCTGACCAGCATGATTCAGCGTAATAATTATAGTATATTTCCGGTTTGAGAATAAAAGTATGTCTCTACATTAGAACAAAAAATGTGAATTAATGTTAAAACAAAGCTAAAAGTAATTAACAAAACGATAGGAGTCCATTTGAATTCTCTATACCTTAGAAGTTGACTTATTAAAACGTGTATATTCTTCAACTGTTTATGTTAGTTAAGAAAATTTCACCTCAACAAAGGTAAAGTCGCTAGACGGCGAACCAAACTATCCAATCTCATACCATGGAAATTGATATTTGCGGCGAGCCGGACGAAGGAATTTATAAAGGTTGTGGAAATTAACCACGGCGCGCTTATAACGACTTCTTTGCTATTAACTCGACAAGCTTTGTTGGTACTGACAAGACACTTAAAAGAAAACTAAAGCTCTAAGAAAATTCATTGTTGTATTCGCTTCCCAGTCATGATTGAATTGAAATCTATGAAGGAGCGTGTATAAGGCTTGTAAAATAAGGTCGCACGCAGTCCAACTAATAAAGGGTCAAATATGTTACGCTAATTTAATTGATGCTTGTTGAAATACAATGTAACGCGCGTAAGATTGAATGATTGACTCATGTCTATTTGTTTACGTTTATAGGAGACGTAATGTGATTCAGTTTGACATAGTGCTAATGCAATATACAGTGAATACAAAACATAAAAGACAGGTCCAAGTAATAATACAAGTTTTTATTCTTCAGCCGCATCTTTTAAGAAAAAGTGATCATGTCAATTTTTGTAATTAAAGGTCCAGATAAAGCGATGTTTACATATTATGGTATGTAGTTCTGAGCGCAAAATAAAAATACAATATTTTTATGGCCATTTTCTAGACGTACACAATTGTTTACTTAATGTTCACTTTCCTCATCTTAATACATTTTAATTAGGGAAACGTCTCTTTCCTAACAATGCTTGTCTTAGTTAACAATAAAAAGATGAAAATGCCCAGTTCGATAAATCGTGGTAACCTCTGTTTTTATTGAAATGATTTTAGGGATAGCATAATATGTATTTGGGATTGTTTTACATTTAAATAAATAAGATCGTCGGTGGCTGGAAAGTTTGTGCGTGAAGTCGGCCATTCCACATTGGGCCCGCGTGGACGACTAAGGCCTATATACTATACACCCTTAACATGAAGGCTTGTGCCCCTCGGTTGAATGAGCTGATGATGATGAAGGTATAAAAGAAAATTAAAACCTTTTTGCTACTACTAGTTATTAAATAATTGATAAAAGGTAATTTCTCCGACAGCAGACTGCGAAAGGTTGAAAAGAGAGAGGGAAGTCAATTTGTGAGTTAATTTAACTGTGTAAGCGAACAGAGTTATTAGGAGTATAAAAGTAATGTATATTCTACAACATCCTATTCTTTCCATCGCACTTTAGTTATTATATTAATAATGTATTAAATAAATTTAAAGTAAAATATCATGATATGCACAAGTACAAATAACTGTCGTTTGTGATACGTATTATGACTTTATGACATGCCCCTCGACCGGCGGCACTTGCAAACCGTCTCCATCGCTTCCGCTGACCCCGGCTACTTGACCATTTGAGCTCGGCTCAATCATATCATAATACATATGTGCATCATTATACACACACATGAGTAAAGTCCGACTAGACTATCTATATAATTCTGTTCAATTCGGTGTCTTTCGGTTTATAAGTAGCAATTGCCATTGTTCCTTTGAAATGAATTATTTTATATTCCAAATAGTCATTTACCCCGAATGATCGACACTGGTTCATATTACATAACATATTTTTTTATTAAGCAAATGTACTGCTACAATCCTTGTAAGTTGGTACAAAGAGATGCATTCGAAATTACACTTGACAGTAATCAATGAATAGCATACATATTTGAAGCAAGCAAAGTGAATGGAAATGTTTGATACTCATTGTATAACGTTTATACCTTAAATCTGGCATATTTCATCTCAATTCGTTGCATGAAGCTGAATTATACTGTAAAAGTTGGCCCGATAGTTGAACAACAAAGCAGGTATCGTTTGCTCGGGACCGTGTTGGCATTGTTTGAGTTCGAATTCAAAAAGCTTTTAAGCACGTTAGGAGTATTTCGTGAACTAACTTTATGTTTTTGGAATGATTTTTAAATGCACAATGTTTCTAATCTGTGATCAATATATTTTCGTGAACGAATTTCGTCTGATACCCACTTTGCATACGGAGTGAGGCAATAAGCCGAATATGACTGATTTATACACGTAAATATCTTTGCTTGTCAATGAGCAACCTTTCATTATGAACACTATAAAAAAGTGTACGTGATGTGTTTGTGCAAAGTGCAAGGACCGGCCACAATGTATCAAGATTGACACTGATTGCGATTGCCGCTTCTTAAAAAGGCAAGATGTAAGAAATTGTGTGACAATAGAAATGGCGGGCACTGTTAGTTGGCGCGTCCGTCGCGGGCTGGGCCCCCGATTGTGCTTGCCCCACGAATGCGGTCACCCCGACTTGAGAGCTAATATATAAAGCGTAGGTTCACAGCCAATCAACAACATATTCATATTACCAATAATCGACATCAGTTATCATAGATGCTTATCGTACACCAAAGACTTCCAACACGTCCGACCATTAGACGTTTTGAATTGAGAATTGACATAAAATCGTTTGATCTCAACCAATCAAACATGGTTCCTATAATCAAAATCTGTTTTTATTTTAGGTGCAAATAATACTTTGAAGACTGCTACGTCTAGCAGCCAAAAGGGATCGAATTAACTTGCAATTCAAGACAAGTGTACAGACTCTCAGACTTAAAAGATGCCAATGATTTTGGTTGTCCTAATTTCGGTTAATCATATTTGAGTTTTAATTAACAATTTGAAGGGCATAGCCTATCAACAACAGAATCGTATTACCAATCATAAAGTGCACATATTACTCCAAAGCCTTATATTAAGTACTTATAAGTAATAGCATATCATGCGCGACTAGTGTATGTTGAGTATTAGTGCATTGCTTGTTTTTATGCATATTGTAAGCTAACAAAGTAGGCAAAAGTCTTGATTTTGCTCGGTGATCAGGCCCGGTCACATCGAATAGGACACTTATACAAAAAGAGTTGATTCACAACCAATTCAACACATTAAACAACAATAGTCAATCATCAGTACTTATTACAGGTATACAAATATTTCCCCAAAACTCACCTAACAAAGCAGGATACAACATCCCGCAATTAAAATCGGCCTAGTCGACGGCTTAGGTGCCCCTCGGTAGAGACGTTTAATGAGCTGATGATGATGATAAATTCCTAATATCAACCTATTTTTCGGACACAGACCCGGTTAAATGTCTGCATTTTTATGACTCCGTTGTTTGAATGCACCAGAAACTTTTTGACCTACATAATTTCTCCAATCGAAGTCCACTTTATTAGATGCGGTTAACCGCTCGATTGGTTAGAGACCAAAACCCGATATTGTTCTCACGGTGCAGCATACGAGCGGGTACTAGTAGTTATTTTGACGCTCTCTTTTATGATTCAATATATTCCATGACACAGAGTATTTCAACAAGGAGTGATGTCGATGATTAAACATTGTGTGTGACGGTCGGGCCCATTGCGGTTTGTTGTCCGTAAAGGACCACCAGTAAAATTGCAGTACCGTGCCCTCAGAACCAAGGACGGAATTATTTATTTTTCGGACAATGAGGTGATTCAGTCTGCATGGTACTATGCCTTGTATTTAACTGGAAAGTGAAACTCGCTATGCGGTCTTGCCTTTTATCCTGAATTATTAACCCCTGAAAAGGAAAACATTTGAAAAGTAATAAAATAAACGTTGTTCCTTTACTATTTGTAAACAAAAATTCGGCTAAAATAGGTAAACAAAAAATTATAAACACAAAAATAATTGGAGCTTTATTATCTGCTTTTACAACAAAAGCTAAAAAGCAGGGCCGGTCAAAGAATCCGTCAAATAGTCATGTGAAAACTAAAATAATAGGTGCAAAAACTCAAGAGGCAACTTTACCAAATGTTACGTGGATGGAAACTTTGCATTATCGGTCGCACATTGTGGACCTTATGGCGGGTGGTGAAGGCCCAGGTGCGCTACCTGTTAGCGAGGGTGCGCGCGCAAGCTCTCGGGGTGGCTCGCCGGCATAGCGCCCCGGTACGTCGTCGCAGCCGCTCGCGGCCACCTCGTGCATTCCGACCCCGCCAGCCAGGTATAATCACAACTTTCTAACGGTATTCCTTTTTTTTCAATACTTCCTTTGCCTTCGGTTCGAGCGTAAACTTTCGGCTTGCCGTTTTTAAATTAGGAACGTTATTGCGTCATAGGATTTTTATTGTATAATGTTAGTCAAAGTTGCGATTTTACTGTTGAAACTTTATCGTTGTTTACGAAGTATTGTAACATGTTTTTTATTTTTATGGATATCGCTGTGCCACTATTACTTTCTCAGAGTCATTAAAAGTAATTAAATAATTTTTATTCGGCTTAATGATTTAAGTTTATGAAATATATGTGAGGTGTTATTTGCATCATTTTAATGCTTTTTCATCATACATTCATGACATTAATATTATGCTTATATGAAATGTAATTCTGATTACCGATGTTATATAAATCATCGTCTTTCTAATGTTTTACTATATGGTCCAAATACGACCCTAATTAACTGCAATATGTGACAACTATGCTATTGTCTCATAGTAGTGCTATTTTAACACAACGCGCTTGTAATTTAGTATTGAGATGAAGTTAGGAGCGTTTTGACACCTCGCGGCAACATTCGCTGCTTTGATTGTAGTGCCAATCTCGCGATGAAACAAGGTAAACACGCGGCGTTATCGGAAAAGCACTGCAGAATCAAATGGGCGAAGCGTTTGTTTCTGAACGCATACCATTACTTTAAAATAAAAGCCGTGACGTGTGTTCGTCGGCTTTAGAAAATGAAAATTGAATTTTCCGTAGCTTCGTGTTTGCTTATGTGCAAGTTTGGAATTGAAATTGGATTTGGCGGTGTCTAGCCGCCGAAAATTCAATCCGTAAAATAGAGTCCCTCATAGTGGGCTAGAGATAAATCCCTTTCTCAAATTTATCAATAAAATTTGAGAGAGAGTAAAAAACAGATACGATGTTTTTCTTGTTTGAAAAACAACAAACAAATTGCATTTAGGATTTTTCCACTTAAATAAATGCTTTTTACATTTGTACAATTCCTTGGCCGGTGTTTAGTGTCCGTTGATAGTCGTAAACTGCGTTCCTGAAATCCTTTTGCTTCAAAGTTAACGTGAGTAAATGTTAGTGCCACTTCATTTCAATAAATTCACTCAGACTCAACTAAATATAAACGCTATAGATTTAAAGCATATTGGATGGAGTTGGTTTTGCACTATCCTTAATTGGATCTCTGTCGTCATGTAGGTATTGCCCATCGAATTGTAACAATGCCTCTCAATATAATAATTTGAAATCAGATACCCCTGATCCCTGCTATATCCCCGGGCATCTCTAATGTCAAGCTAATTAGCTACTAATTGTGTTGTCCAGCAAATGTGTAAATAAATATGTTGTGATTAATTAATACTTGTTTACTGTTATCGTATACTCTTGTTTACTGTTATTGTTTATGTAAGTATTCTTTTTTCCACTTATTTGTACCAAAACAATAATCTTATTTAGTAATTGCGTTTTCAAAGATTTTTATACATAGACTGACGTTTTATTCAAATTTGAAGACATTGTTTTTTTATTATGAACTCTAAGACAACTGTTAAATAAATAAAAAAGCAGGTATTTTTTAATGGAAGTATCATTATAATCATGATGGAATTAGAAAATACAGGCAGTGATACTGTAAAAGCTAATTTATAAGTTATATTTATAGACGTTAGTCCGGGTCTCGTGTTGATTATACGCAATCAATGTTGGCCACTTACGTTTCGCGTATATTTACTTTACTATTGTATCCCGTTTATAGATTTTTTGGTAGAGATGACATTCAATATTATCCTTTTGAAAAAAAAAATTGAGTCAGAGGGACGACGATGATGGAAAACTTGACTAATTTGGATAATTGACAAAATCGCAGCGGGGGTTCTGACTAGTACTCGTTCACTCGTACTCAAAGGGAGTGATCTTCATTAGAAATATTTCGGATCCCTTTTTTCGTTCGATCACATACAAAACCCGGTGATTTTATTAATTGAATGCTCGGTCTATTTTCCCGTTACCCTTGCCTCGTGAGGGTGGATTTACAAATGTTTAGGTGACTAACATTATTTTTATCTTTAGTCATTGGTTGTTTGTAATTAGGATATTTTGCGAAAATATATTTATACTAAATAAAAATGTTAGGTAGTAATAGTAAATGTCATAGGTTCCTAAATAATATTTAAGTTGGTAGTAGTCGGGGCCCATAGTTTTATCAACGGAGTACTTTGGATATCTTTTATTGGACTTAGTTATGGTTATTGCAGTCGATCGATGCAGTGATATCCCAGTTTTTTTATGAACTTTTCGCTGTTAGTAGCTGATCCTTATTTCACCTTCACCGGCAAAGTGGCAAGCGCAAATGGCTCTCAGCTCAAACGTAGATATAAACTTATCCGCGGCCTGCATTCCTACAATTGCCACGGCCACATTCCATACTGCGACTGTAAATTTGAGATATGCGTATCGGAATATCTAGACTGACAACTGGATACGTCACCGATTCACTGAGTTTACTAAGCTCGCTCAAGTGACATAATTTGAATAATCACTTGTGATTCAGAAGCACTGGGAATTTGCATTTACCATAATATATTAATGTTTACCATAAACTGTTTATTCAGTGTACAGTGTTAGGTATTATTGATTCCGTGGACGTCACTCGAGAACCTTCCCGAAGATTAGGTAGTCGAGAATCCGTCTGTTACACAAGATTAATACGGTTTTATTAAACAACAATATACATGCAAATTACAGATCGTTATATAAAGTATGATTATATATTTTGTGTTAATTCTAAATATTTAAGAAATTAATTGTATATGTAGGTATGGTTAGTAGGTAGTGCAGTTTCGCAACACGTCACGGAGGATTGCAGTACGCACTGGGCGGGTCTTACAACTGCAACAGGTGGGAGGGATGCGTGCTTTTACCTCTACGCCCTTATTTTCACTCTCTCTTTCACTTTTATTCTAGTCTATCAAACTTTTAAATATACGTCAAAGTTTATAAACAGATGTTCCGTTTCGATTCACGCGATACACTGAATTGAGCAGTGTAAACGGCGCAGTTATCGAGATGGCACATCGATTTGGGCTCTTGATTGGAGCGTAGGCATTTCGGCGCGAACGGCCGCGCCTGTCTGTGCCCAATGAATTCATCTTTTTAAGGATTCGCTGAATGCACTATTTACACAAATCGGTAAACTAACTGGCTATTATTGATGTATAAAGTACAAACATTCGGGTTAATATATCTCATTGATCCTTTAACCTCTTTGTCAGCTAATTCTCTGTTCACAATAAATAATTCCCAAGTTGTGTATCGAATTTTATTATTATCTCTTTTCCAATTACAAACTACTTTTACAGCATATACTTTTTTGTATTACTAAATGACAAAGATCCCATGAATTAAATCATGGCGTTAGTAGATCGTTCATCCCCCTGATGTTACATCATCCATCCATGCCATCTGAACGTACGTATCTATGTTGGCGCCGTGTTTGTCTATTCTGCGAAACAATACAATTCGCATATGTATATAACCATGTTAACTAGCTTAATCTAAACAACGTCGTGTACCATTGTCGAGGTTGGACGCAATTGCTGACACTATCACGCCTCGGTCGCCGGGATTCGATTAACTGTGTCCGTACATGATAGCTTTATTATGGTGGCGTTGGTAATGTTATAAACGGTATTAATTGACGTTTTCTTATAATTCCATCAATATAGATGCAAATGTTATAAATCTTAAGGTGGATGAGTATTTTAATTAACGAGAGGTTACTACTACCAAAAACAAACACGATTTATTAAATAACTGAAAGCTTAGTTAACAATTACAAATAAGGTGAACACTACAATCGTTTATTTGCAGAAATTGCAATTAATGTGTCAAAAGAATAGATGATAGAACTTTTTTATTGTTTTCTGGTTTTGCGAGTTAATAATTTCATGATAAAAATGAGGATAGAATATTTCAATTACATTTATGGTTTACTCAAATGTATTTGAAACGAGTTATGTAATTAATAAGGATTAAGCTCTTAAACTTTGACCTTTTTAGTCTCCTCCCACGCACAAGTTATTTATTTATTCATCTTTAATACATTTCCATACTGATTCCATTTTGATCGTATATTGAAGGCGTTTCAGTTTAGTATGTTCACTCTTCAAACTTAATGAAGTGTAACTTCGTAAATAATTAATGAGCTTACGGCCATGAGAATGTCATTATAATCATGTTAATATTTCTAGCGTTAAGAGTTTATTTTCAGTTACATGAAAAGAGTTTTAATAAAACGTGTACAGGCGTCGGATATGTCTTCAAAAAGGGTTCGTGCACATAACATAATTAATTGAATACAAATGACAAACGATTTTACAACTTATCTGTACAGGTGAAAAGATACAGCTTCTATTTTCAATTGTATATCCTGTGTTTATTGTTTTCTGTATGTTTGTATTATCATTTTGTATTCTTACTGTCTTCCATTTATGTAACCTGAAAAAATGCAATTGTTATTTACCATGTGCTATTTTATGCCATTAAAAATTGTATGTTTTTTCTATGTTTGTTTGTTGATTAACATGTTTTCAGGGCAAGTATAGAAATGCAATGTGGCCCTGCCATCAAAGTTGGTGTGTTATAGGTCATAACGTAGCTATCACAGCCAGCTTTGATGAGCATGGCCACATTCGTACAGCGCCCTGGACCTGCCGCTCCGGACCTCGCGCCACCGACGTAGACTCGCGACGATTCTCGAGCCTAGCCTGTCAAAGCGGCGGTGAAATGTCTACTCGTCCTCATATCACAGCCACTTTGATGTGGTCGGTTTACGGAGATGACAGCATCTGATCCATTCAGTGTTCGAAGGGAATCCGTGGCCCATTCGTAAAAATAGCTGTGCCATGTAGCCTCAAAATCATATCACAGCCATTTTTGACGAGTTGGGCTGTGCGATGTGACAGCAACTGTACGCATAAACGTCGAGCGCTCGCCGCAAGTGAAACAAGATGGCGGAGTGTTGTGTTGCTCACAAAGTGGTTGTCATATGCGTTCGCGGCCATATCACAGCCAGCTTTGATGAGCGACACGGCACGGCACACGTGACGCGGCCCTGCAAAAACCGCGGGAGGTGGCGCCGACAAAGTGGTTGTGGTTTGCTGCTCTCGACATATCACAGCCAGCTTTGTTGACTCCTTGCCTCCCAATTTCGTCAGGGACACCAACTTTTGTGATGCAATATTTGCTTTTACCTTTTTGCTCGTGAACCTGTATTTTGAATTTGTTGTCTGTATTTTTTTTCCACAGTTTTGTATGTTTAATGTAGTATGTAAAAAATTTAGGTTAATTATGCCTGTAAGTTTATATGATCATATTTTTTTATTGTGTTTAAATATTTTTTGTGGCATGTATGTGACATTTTTATAGTATATATTTTTCGTAATCTTGTATTTTATCAAAAAACGCTGCCGCTGATTGTTTTACCGGTGATGACATAAATCCGACACGATGAACGATATAAACATCTTTATTTCTCTGGTTTACAGGTCACAGCGACGCATGCTTCGACTGGAAACAACTGACGGATAAAACAATAAAATAATTGTATACTATCGACTCGAGGCAGTTTTATTTTGCTTTGTATTATGATTACTTATTTGATAGATAAACATGAAAATTAGCGTTAAGTTTAAACCATATTTCGGTCTTAAAACCTTTTTGCTATCAAACTGATTTAATTACAAAACAAGTATTGATATAAAGCAATATTATTGTGTTACCTACATAGTTGCGCGGCGTGTTGCAAATAAAAGCCATTGAGTTCCACCTTCCTGCAGTGTCCTCGGGGAATTGCGGCTAAAAATTCAATATGAATACATTTTGGGTGTGTCGGTATAGATAAACCATTTACAGGGTTGGTGTTGCAGTTTTGAACGGATTTCGCCGCCGCTTGCGAGCACGGCACTTTATAAAATATGCTCAAATGCCGCGTGTAGTAGTAATTTGATTATGACTCAACTAGTCACAATCAAATTACGATGATGAATAAGTGGAGTCACTGAAAGCGCTTTATTTCGGGTTTGGTTTCGGTGTCATTCAGAATCATTGATGAATACTTTTTTATATATATTTTATCTGAACTACTTTAGTAAACACAATGTGACTCTATTAGTCGGTTAGTGGACAAAAGTCCTAATGAACCGATAAGAAACTTAATAATGTTTTTTTGTGATGTTGTTAGTCTTTAGCTCTTATTGTCTCTTATTCCATTAAAGTACTAAAATAAATCACTGAGAGATAAAGTATTAATAATATAATAAACATTTATTTGCATAAAAACATGGTCAATACATTTTTCAGGTCTTATGAACTATTTGGCGAACATACATGTTCGCCAAATAGTTCAAAGTAAAATAGTTAATTTTACTTTTGGCATTAGGAATTTTGTTGATAGCTTAGATCTTTGGATAAGATTGTGTATTATAAAATGTTTTCATACTAAACGTACATATTTATATAAATAAATTGCCATCGTTTCGGTTACTTTCAAAACATAATATAAAAAAATATCGTGGCAAAAATATAAAAAAAAGCTTTCAGTTAGCATGTAGTTATTCTGTATTTAAACAACGTAATGACAGAAAGTCAATTGAGATTACTATTTAGAAAAGAAGAAAAAGATTGTTATTTTTTTTAGATATACATGAAAGCGTGCGTCGGTTACCTACGTCGTACATCCTTTTGTGCGGTGATCTCCTTAGACAGTGTGGACGATGTTAACGATATTGCGGGCTAGTGTGGATTAATGCCGTGAAAATCGAGTTAGATGGGGTTTTCAGATTGTGGTCGGATTGATTCCGTTGCTCGGCATCCATACAATCCAAATTGTTCATCTCCGCGTTTCCGACACCGAGAAGTAAATGGACGATTGAAGTATCCGATACTTGGCACATCGGAATGATGATTGGCGAGCTTCAGACATAGCGTGGCAATACTGGCAATTTATCGTTCAATTACAGGATGTGTTTGATGTAGCCATGTCAGATTTAAAATGGAATACTTTTACAGCTTCTCAATCCAGTGCACGTGGAACATAAGTATATAATTAGAAGAGGAAAAATGTCTTACAATCAAGAGTTTGTACGGTATCATTACGGTAAACGTGTCCTAAAGGAGAAACGAGTACATATTTATAACATACCTATATAAAATATTTTTATTCTGTTGACTACATGTACGGAGAATAGACAGATAACTCGAGCTGATCACGTCAAATTCTACTACATTGCTATGTACAATATAAACAGCCGATCAACTAGCTGATACCGTCACAGTCTGAAGGGCACAGGGCTTCCCTCACAGCATGGCCACGAGGATAAAGGGCCGCAATTGTAAGTAATACACCAATGCAAGTCTGTGATTGTTTACGACTGCCATCCTACGTTTAAGCGGGCAAACCGTTTTGTTTCGTATGATCACTAGCTCTTAGTCGTATATAAAGCTTCATCGGCAACTAAAGACCGCAGATGGCTCTCATCCTACGAGACAGCTTAGCCATCCGTAAACCAAGTAATGCAATAGCTGCTAAGCTTGCGTTCGCCAACTGAACGCAATAACATCAAGCCCTCATTTAATGATTCTATTCTTCTCACATCTTGGTGAGCGCACCATCAAATAACTTGTAACTCTGATAACCTCACTTTCACGTCGTGCACCGAATATCCACTAACCTGTACCTACTTACTAGACCACCGCAGCGCCACGATCCAAAATCCACCAAAATAATTTGTTTTGATGTACTGTAGGTACGTTTCAATCAAATAATTCATCGGCAAACTGCAAAATTCAGTCACTAGCCGAATCGGTCCAATAGTTATTGGTTTATAAACTCTTTGAGTTCCAGGCCATGTTTAAACATATAAGCATTATGATAAAAAGCAGTAGGAGTTGAATTATATTTTTGGAAACATGAATGATATGAACATCGCCGGTAGCAATACAAATAGTATGAGGGAAGACTAGGATGAAAAATAGGACGAAGAGTATTCGGATTACAAATCATTAGGAAGATAATTATAAAAATATCTGTCTCTGAAAAAAGCCTTGCCCGTTGAGCACATAACTTTCATTTTATTAATTATTTTGTGAGATGATTGTGACTATTGTAAAAATGCAGCCAATAAAAAACTCCCATTGATATGACCTGGTAACCTATACAAATGTGGTTAAATTGCATCCGGTAAATTTATAATGTCTCCACCCAGATATCGAAAGGTAAGAATACTTAAGCCCCATAATCGATTCCCTCGGCGATCAACGGTGTTCTAGTTAAGAAAAGTGTAATGTGACCACTGACGAGTCAAAAGACTGGTTTCCCGACTTGTTTATCAAGGAAAGAACACATTTAGTTATAGTTAATTAAAAAATAATTAAATTATAGTTCGATTAATCCTACGACTGAAATAAGAGCAGCCATTACCACAACCATAGGTGCATTTTTGAGTTGACGATCCACCTGAACACCACCTACAGAGCATTGCCATCCTTAAAGAGAAGGAAAAGGAAATATGGGAAACGATAAGGGGGCGTTTTGGGCTTTCAGTAATCTTCTAATTTCTGTGAGACCACGGTAGATAGATATCAGTCGAAGCATGGCTCTGCCGCCCCCAAAAACACATATAAAAGTTTTATTTTAAGCTAATCGTAAAATGAAACCTTGGGACACGATAATTGTCGAAGGGTATAAGTGGGCTATACATAGATAACTATTATCAAGGATTAACTATTGAAGGCAAAAACATTTTGTGTTAGGGAGGTATTGTAGTTATAATTACATCTTAAAAGGTCCACTGCTGAACGAAGGCCCCTCCTAATGATTTCCACTCGGACCGATCCCTAGCAGTTGACATCCATCTGCTACCCGCCACCTACCTTAACCAGGTCTTCAGTCTATCTGTCGGCCTACTCGTCTTTTTCCGCTACGTAAGCGCCTCTCTAGCCTTTCCACCATCGGCCATCGTTTCTATGCACTATGTGCCCTGCCAACTGCCACTACAACTTGCTGCGGGCATGTCGGTTACTTTAGTTCTTGAAATAATAGAATTGGCCATCTGTTGTCTTAAGCTTCACCAGATGACTGCTCCCAAGTGATTTTTAGAAAACATTGGACCCCCTGTTCTGCTCTATAAGGTCCTTAATGAATCTTGTATTGAAACAGGGGAGGTATTTGCGAAAAAGTTTTCGTATTCGCTTGGAAAGAGTCTGATATTCCGGCGAAGCAACATCAGCAAATGGCATCTCACGTCTCAGCGTCATCAGATCTAGGGTTTGAATACCTGCGACCCAGTGTGCACACCGTTTTCACCACGTTTTCGGTTATCTCGTCCACGTCGCCCGTGGTTTCCAGCAAGTCAAATCGATTTTGGAGTTCCAATTGGAAATGTTCGGACCAAAATTGTATTTGTGGCGACGTAGGTCAGAGAATATTATGCGGGACCTTTCGATCTTGAAGCATTAATTAAAAGTGCTTCTAAAAAGTCCGTGGTCGCTACCGGTTTTGAAACTATTGACCACTGAAACATCCTTAAATATATTATCCTTAGCCACCATAATAAAATCTATCTCGTTCCTTGCCACAGAGTTTAGGCTCTGCCAGGTCCATCTTTTCTGAGGATTTGGATTGAAGAAAGAATTCATCAAGAAGAACCTCTCCATATCGATGAAGATGACCAACATCAGCCCCCTGTGATTCCTGCGGTCCAATCTGTGAGGTCCGATTTTCGTGTCGTCGCTTTCTTATACTCCCACTTTAGTTTCTAAGTCCCCCATTACATCATTGTAGAAGGTTGAGGTTGTGCTAAGCATGGCCCTGGAGATATCCTCATACATAGCTTCAACCTCTACGTCAGAACGTGACGAGGTCGGCGCATATATCTACCACCTTTAGGAAATACCTGTCGGGTACCTGAGATTGAATACGAGTTACGCAACCCTGTTCGACACACTACTGATTTTCACAATGTTGTTAACAAGAGTCTTGTGCACCAGGAAACCGACATCACCTTGGGATATCCTTTCATCACCTTCTCAGAAGTAGAGATAGTGTCCGGAGTCCAGAGATTTTGTGTCCTTCTCTACTCTTCGGACTTTTGATAACCCGAGAATGCTCCAGTTTATCTGACTTAGCTCTTCTTCTAGTTCGGAGAGGCGATGATCCAGCCGTAGCGTGCGTCCATTTTACGTCCCCAGAAGTAGATTTTTATGGCAGCTTAGTCCGGGGATTCTTAGCACCCGTACCACACCGTTGCCGCGACCGTTGCCGTGGTCGAGAATGTGGGGCTGCCGGGAACTAGGAGCCCACGTGTATTGGCGCCAATCATGGGGGTAAATGTCCGTAGTCACCACGCAGAGCAGGAGGGTTGGTGACCACAGTACTATCCAGTACCTACGCAAGATGGCGCTGCTACCTACCATTTGGTATTATTCATTAAGTCGGCTCTTACGACGCCCTCGAGATTAATACATCGAGATAAATTGTATTTATGATATATTTATAAAATGACTATCAAAAAACATTTCAATCTGTTGTGCTAACTTATCGTAAGATGCTAGTAAAAGCACAATCATTCCATTTTGCATCACTATATTAAACTCGGCTTCGCAGTCGCTACTCGACATATCTGAAATCCCGGGATCTATTCCCGGCAAAATTCACTCGCGTCTGTTTGCCGTTTAAGTAAATTAGTTGTAATGTATGCAGTATGATCAGCTACATTATTTAAAATCGTAATAATTTAAGGTAGGATCAAAATAATGCGTAATTCAAAGTCGTTTGTTTTTGTTTTATAAAAAAATACTTTAAAACGGGCCATTATTTCTTTTTGCTGTTTGCCGCGGATGGCCTTCACAACTTCACCGGATAGGACCGCGGGCCACACCAATAATGGCGACGAGCCGCATGCTGCCCGCGGGCCGCAGTTTGACGACCACGGATCTAGACTCTTTCTCTCTACACTTTTTGCTATAGATGATGTACTCCTTTTTTAACTATGTAGTCCGAAGAGGGCTATCTGGCTCCTTTTCAGTGTCTTGAAAATATGTTTTACCAAAGTATGAAGTTTTCGCCATGCAAACAAATACTTTCTTGCTATTTATCGGTCACGAAGCCGTTTTTAGACGCTTTACGATTATTTGAGGATTTTTGTACAAAAAATCTTTTGTTGGTTATTGAAGCTCCTAGCGCTCCTTTAACTTCTCCTTAAGCCCCATTTTTAATACTTAGGTACAAACAGCTTCGAGTACAGAACTCCCAACGATATCGGTTTATCTGCAACATACCTATTACAGTGGAATCTTGGTAAAATTTACCTATTTTATTCATACCATTATATCTAGAGTCCTAATTTTTGTAAACTTTTACTTTCATTTAAATATCATCTATAACTCGAAATCTCTGCTGTTTCGTTCACCAAGTCTTCCCTCGCCACTTCGACTGACCGCTCGGGCTAGACCAATAACTAGGTAGCCTGCATTTATAATTCAAAATCACAATTGCCCGTAATACGTAGTAATCATACCTCCTTAAATAAAAGACGTTGTTGTAGCCCCCTGATAAACTAACATAGCTTAGCTCTTGGTTAACTCTAGAAAGAGTTCAGATTTAGGTAGGTGATACCTAAATAGGTCGCTTTTGCATATACATACTTGCAGTAATAAAGTACTTTAATGTTTAAATCAACTGTGTTTATAGGAATTACAAAATTTCTATGTTTTAACGGATAAGTGCCTTGACTTCCTAGATAATACCTATACATATACTATTATTTTAGGATTTTTATTCAATATCTTACAACTTAAAAAGAAAAAAAATGCGCTAAGGAAATGTAGCGCCAACAAATGTCGGCATTTATATTTTAATTTCAAGTTAAATAAACCATAATGGATGTTAAAATTGTATTAAAATGTGTATTCCAAGGTTACAAATTGTAAAACTAACTTATAAAAACACAGCGTTGTATACGACAAATATTAAAAATTTCTACCTGCGGAATTTGAAAGAACGCACTAATTGCCAAAAAAATGGTCCCTTGCGAACAGCATGCACATTTAGTTGTGCAACAGAGACTTATAATTTTGACTCTCACGGTGATGTAAAGCTTTTGAGTGCACAATACAGATAAATTGTTCGATGCGATGTCCTGACTACTTTGTGTCAACAAGGGCCCCTTTTGTCTTCGGACTCTTCGGCATAGGTATTACCTATCTACGTGTAGGGTGTGCTACCCGGTGATTTATATTTTTCTTAGATTTGAAAATTGCTCTATCCTCACGCTGGAGAGGAGAGATCAGATTTTGTTTATGGGTTCCGTTTTAAGAATAACTTAGTTTCCTTGCAATTTCACTACCTATTTTTGACGACTTATTTTATATTAGCAGGGACACTTGCATGTCACAGAAATTATGAGTAGGGTATGCAAGGTGAGTGACACATATCGCAAAAACAATAAATAATTTTCATTTTTGTCAAATTTAGTGCTGTTGACAGCAGATCGTCATTGGTTTCGAATCTGTATTTCCGGGTTGTCTGGACGCACAGGGTATGCACTGCTTATGCAGAAAAAAATACTACAGACTTATATATCGTATATATACTGTTTATACAGAGAGCAGTAAAGGTAGGTAGTTGACATGGTTTAATAAGTGGTAGAGTCGAAACTGAGTCGTCTAACTAGGTTCTACCGTAGTGCCAGACATGAAACAGGAGTGTAAGGCACTTTTGTTTTTCAGGATGAGGGCACTGTAGCTAGTGAAATTACCGGTTATAAGAAACCTAACATCTGTTGTCTCTAGTGTAGGGCGCAGTGTGGATTTGACAGAGAATAATAACTGTCTATCAGTTGTTGGTCTCCTTCAATGCCTCTCTATCATGGTCAGGCGTATTACTTACCATCAGGTGAGCGTCATGACCGTCCTTTAAACTTGCAACATAAAAAATAACAATTAAATGAGTATGATGGCTGGGTCCTGGATTCCTTAGATTTTTTTAATATTGTTATCTACAAATATGGGTTACAATTAACGATGTCCCATAAATAACTCATGTTTTAAAAAAATACTAGTCCTCAAATTTTATGTTGCCTTGAAAACCCCTAAATTGTACGTATCGGGAAACAGACGCAGGAAGGTTTTTCCACTGCCTTGCAGATTGGGAGATGAAGGAATAACGAAACATTTTTGTGCGAATAGATGGTATATCGACAACAAAGGAGTGAAACTCTTCCCTACGGCGAGTTGTCCGAGAGTGAAATGGTGCTGGAAGAATTAAATTGTGCAATACCAACACACACTCTCCACAATGCAACCTGTAAAAGATGGACAGACATGGTACCAAACGGTGATGTTCAAGACTTTGTAGCTTCTCGGCGACAGATTCATCACCGATTAGTCTTTTGCCCGTCGATCGATTAGTCTATAACATCCAGGGCTTCTCGCTGGTTTCGGGCAGATCCGTCCCATAAGTCTAAGGTAGGATAGGTTGACTGCTGCTCCACCCTGAGCCCAAGGCTGGCTACGCCCAGGATTCAAAACATTCAAAAGTATATGTAAAAATATATTTGAATAAAGATATTTTGAATTTGATATAATACAGGTATTACAATCAAAAGGGGATTTTATTTAGCTGCCCTGGGGTTTACGGATGAGTTTGTGCTTAGTTAACAGTTTACACAAAAATATAATATACATAACCCGCCATAGTTACCAGACTTCGTAAAGGGAGGCTTCACATTAGCAGACTTGGACCTAAGATCTCGGTGGTGATCCATACTAAGGAACTAATGATATTATTACCCAATGATTATTATTATAGTAATCTATATAAGAACAAGCTTTTGCCCGCGACTTCGCTCGTGTTAAATTCGGTATTTTCACATTTGATCCCGGCCAATTTGAATACCTCGCGATGTCAGTAATGATAGATTTTAATGGAGCATTTGGCATCACTTCGATTTAGGTTTACCTATAAGCAAGTAGGATGGATAAACCTTGTCCAAACTTTTCTTTTGAAGACATTAATATTATAAATAGAAAACACCCAGACCCACACAAACACACATGTCCAATATTATGCCTGTTGCAGCCGACTGGTTAAATAAGCTATCCTAGGCCATTCGTTAAACGCCGGCAATCAATTAAATAGCTGAAGAACAACTAGCCATGTCGTTGACCGGAACGTTTAACCAGATGGCTGAACGTTGTTTAGTCACTTTTATTTGGCACTGTCATGTAGGTATAATAATTTTTATAACCACAACACTTATTGCACAAAAGTAACAGTTAATCAGTCAAACCATTATAGACGGTTAAAGTATCGGTAAACTCTTCTATCAGTAAGTATCTACTGCCCTTATGTCAGGTCACTGCTGGACAAAGCTAGGATAGAGTTGCTCGGATGGTATAGTCTGTCGTTATTCAAAATAATATTAATTATAGTATCGATATTCTTCAGAGCTCAGTTTGAAACACACTCCCCGCAACACCCTAAGCCGAGGTTCGAGTCCAACTCTGGGACGCCCTTAGGCTCGTTGTGTAAATTTTTAAGGCTGAGAGCCATCTGCACTCGCCAATTGCCTGGTGAAGCTGTAAAGGTCATCTGCGGCCAACAGCAGTAGTCAGTTAAAAAAAAGGCGTACGGGTTTTCAACAAATGTGTTGGCCTAATGCATGTTGGCGAGTTGAGGTCAGTTTGTTTTGGCGTTTATTCCCATTTGTACCCACTGGAGACGAGTGAGAAAGATAAATTTTCTTATACGACGAATATTCTTCCTGAAAATGTTAGACACCATAAAATGATAAATAATACCATAAAAACTAAATGTAAAGGGATTTTCTGGGTTAGCCGTTGTATTTTGATAAATATGATTTGAACAATGAACTCTCGGGTCTCTCGGTCTATAACGGAGCGACTAGGAAAACAAAAGTTTCAATCGTCCCTAATGCGGACGAACGAAACGTATTATCTTCTACTCGTCTCCAGTGGGGAACGATAGGGAATAAACCGACTAAAGCCATCAATGAGTCATTTAATAAATTGTGCTAGCGCCTTTAACATCACTTGTGTAACATGAACTCTCTGAACACCAGGAATACAGACACATTACAAAATATAATGTTTCTGACGTCTTCGTTTGTCATTGGCTTTCAAACGGTTAAACGTTACGTCCCACTGCACAGTATGGAGCTTCATGTGCAGCTTAGCTATGTGGTGATTGTGGCATAACCTTCTCGCAGGCCCAGTGCAGATAGGCGAGTGTTACTGTTAACAACTATCATCATAGCATTGAAGCCGGGACCGACTGACTTCTATGTGTACTGTGTGTGATTCCCATGATACTAAAACTAGGAGAAGGTACCGATGGAACATTTGCATTTGGTAACCCCAGGACTTCCAGTATTATCATCATTATCATAATTACAGCCTAAAACGTCCACTGCTGAACGAAGCTCTCAAGCGCCACTAATTAATTCAATTTAAAGAAATGTAATAAGATTTGATACGTATTATTTGAAGTTGAATTCAATTGTATCCATTTCATAATATTTAATAAAAAATTATTTGATTTGTATTATGTACTAATATAGCCCTTGAATTATATTTCTAGGTAGTAATCACAATAAGTCCATGTTACTTCTTCATAAATAAATTATTAAGTATTTTCATAGTTTCAGCAGATACATATCTAATAGTTAGGAACCTAAAGTAAAGGAATTATGAAATGAAACGCCATTATGCCCATTTTATAATTTCCATTTATTAACCATTTGTGACACCGAATCACGACAGTAAGTTGTTCGATTTTAACTCTAAACACACTTGTTATAGTAACATGCATTATACATTATTAAATATATGCCATGGGAAAAATAATCATTATATAAAATTATATACGATGAGGTAAAGAGTGACGCCTCCATCGGTATTAAGGTCTCATCCTCATAAGCCATAGGCTCATCTTACAAGGGCATACATTGTATACAGATACATAAGAGTAAATGATGCACAGCGCAGGGAACAACGACGTAAGTGACATATATAATACCTTCATTCTGGTGCCTGCTGTTAAAAGTGCAACAATTTTCGTTTTATTACTAACAATTAATTATTCAGTCTTAATATTATAGGCTGCAGGTCGGCGAGGTGGAACTGCTGGTCGATGATAGCCGAAGTCCTATTCTTGACGTGTATGTTGTCCATTGTATCTTCTAAAATTTGTTGCGGCCTTACATTCATGAATTATATTGTCGTCATCGTTGTTTGAACATTGGCATACGCCATTAAAATGCAGTTACATATTAAATTATAATATAAAAAACAGATAAATGCTTCCTTTACAATAAGTTTCCATAGTATTACTGCTATCCATAAGAAAATATTTTTTTCACAATATATCTATTGGATTTATTTGTATAAATATATATTATATGTCTTTAACAATGATTCGCATATGCACTAGATCGACATCAGATATAGGAGGCAAATGTCAAGCCTGCTGTTGGTTGGTGTCGATTTATTGATAAGCGACGGTAAACATATTTCTCGTAGGTTCGCCTTGCGATCAACCGTAACAATATATACCTAAAAGGCCGACATCGCGATCGAACATTAAGAAAGTACCCAACTTTTTACAGAAAGTGAAATCTTAACTATCCATACCGACATACGGAGGGTTCACGAGTAATGCTATAGGTAAGAATAAGCTTATTACGTAGATATAGAAAGGACACAGACCGAACGAAGTGATGAAACATTGTTGTGTCTAACGTCTAATTACGAGTTTCTTTAATTGCACAGTATCCTCATATTGGTATATTCGTAAATAATATAAGAGTTTTAACCAATTTATTAGTATTACTTTAATAATTCTAATGAAATATTACTAACACTAACCACTGTTACCACAAAAAAATATTCTTACAACATTTTACATAACGTCAACCGAACCGTTCAGTCTGCACCTATTGAAAGTATGCAAAATAAAGGTTCGTGCACACAGAGCGCATAAATTAGCAAACTTACAGTTATTAGGTCCCAAACTCATTATTTACCAAGCGTAGCCAACAATTGTTACATTGCCTATACGCGAATACCCTTAACTAGATAACCACAATTGCGCATGTGTGCACGCCCCCTTATCATACACAGTTATAGGGGTTCAATGATTAGAATAAATATTGGTACAAGTATAATGTACATTTCAAGGCTAATTTTTAGCCCAACTACGTAAGTAATGTAGCAGCTCTTAATACTTCATGCCAACATCTCTACATGTATAATTGGTATTTTGCTATGACTATAAAATATGTAAACTTTTCTCTTATTCTGAAAGTTGTTTGAAGATCACGAAGCTGATATTGTTAAGATAACATGTACGTACTATAAGTTAATGTAAACTATGTTAACTTTTTAGGCTTATACTATTGGCAAATTATATCCCTATTAGGCGTCCAATCATTGTTTATGTGCAGCACACGTTAAAATGTGTTTGCTAAAAATAACTCCATATATTTTCATAGTACAATTTATTTAATTCTTTGATAATGGAGGGACTCGCAATTAAGGACGTTAGCAAGCTTAACATGTGAGTAGATAAGTGATCATATTAACACTAAAGAAAGTTTTGTATACTGATATGAACGTTTATATAATAAAATTGATTACTAATTTTTAATAACCACATAGATTATACTAAATCAATTTTGACATACCTGCAAACTACCAACAATTGTAAACGAGTACACATATATTCTAAAACACAGAAGGTGGTATTTTAATGCAGTGGTAAACACAACACCTTAATAAAGGTATTAATTTTTAATACTTCTTACGAAAACATTAAGCAATGCACAATCAATGTCTTTACCTATAATAATAAGATATGTATAGAAAGTAAAGTTAAAAAAAACTTAATGCTAAATCGAAGAACTCAGTAAAGAATCGATATACCTATCATGAACGTAATTTGTAAGTACACATCATGCCACGATTTTATTCAGATGGGTTATTAGAACAGATAAAGATTTCTGTTATGCTATGTACATACATCGTTTGTACGTTAAAGTGCGGTCAGTTACGGTATTCTTCAAAACAATAGTAATTTTGTTTCGTAAGTGACTTTATATTAAGTAATACAATTCATTATCCTCTTAATTTTCTGTACAGTGAAAGCCAAAATGATATCAGTAACATTCTATGCCTACCAAAATAGACACAGTTGTGTTTTCACAATCAGTAATGAATAGATGAAAATCTTATATTACATTTGTGTAGTTACAAATTAACACGATACAGATTACGATCCGACATTGCGCGCACATTGCATTAATATCAAATAAAATTAATCATAACCCTTAAAGAATCATCTATAACATAATAATTTCGAAAATAATACCGTAAAGTACCTATGTTAAATACTTCTATTTATAATTATAAAATAAAGTTTTTTGTAAATATAAAAATATTGAGCATTATTTTGGAAAAATAAAAAACTTTAGAGGTTAGTTACCGACATTCACAGGTCGCATGGCTAGAACTAATAATTAAATCAAAATATTCACTAAAATGGTCAATATTTACCAAAATAAAGACTATGACAGGAAGCGAAAATTTAATTTTAGATGATACACATTAAAGCAATTAACAAATTCTATACATGTACGTATACATATACAGAAGACCGAAGAGTATAACCAGCCGCTGTGTATGGCATTTGTGGACTACGAGAAAGCCTTCGACTCCGTCGAAACCTGGGCTGTTCTGGAGGCTCTGCAGCGATGCGGTATCGACTGGCGATATATCGAGGTGATGAAGTGTCTCTCCAACGCAGCGACGATGACCGTTCAGATCCAAGACCAGCGGACAAGACCCATCCAATTGCGTCGTGGTGTGAGACAGGGGGATATAATATCCCCGAAACTGTTCACAAACGCATTGGAGGATGTCTTCAAGACCCTGGACTGGTCTGAGCGAGGCGTCAACGTCAATGGAGAGTATATTTCTCATCTTCGTTTTGCTGTCGATATCGTCATCGTGGCAGAGTCATCGGAAGAGCTTGCGGAGATGCTGAACAGCCTTAATGAATCTTCCCGACGAGTTGGGCTTGGCATGAATTTGGACAAGACGAAAGTCATGTTCAACAGTCGTGTCATGCCACAACCGATATGCGTCGATGGCGTCTGTCTCGAGGTTGTGCAGGAGTATATCTACCTGGCCCAAACCATCCAACTTGGCCGGCATAACTTCGAGAAGGAGTCTAGTAGGAGGGTTCAGTTGGGCTGGGCGGCATTCGGTAAGCTACGTCATGTCTTAACGTCAACTATTCCGCAATGCTTAAAGACGAAAGTCTTTGAGCAATGCGTTCTACTACCCGTGCTAACATACGCAGCTGAGACATGGACACTGACTGCGGATTGGTTCACAAGTTCAAAGTCACTCACGCGCAATGGAGCGAGCTATGCTTGGAGTCTCTCTTGGGGATAAGATCAGAAATGATTTAATCCGCAAGAGAACTAAAGTTACCGACATAGCCCGCCGGATCAGCAAGTCGAAGTGGCAGTGGGCTGGTTACGTATGTCGTAGAACCGATGGCCGTTGGAGCAGACGAGTTCTGGAGTGGAGACCGCGTCTTGGCAAGCGTAGCGTAGGACGCCCTCCGGCCCGATGGACCGACGACTTGCGGAAGGTCGCTGGTGGGTGCTGGATGAGAAAAGCGGAGGACCGGGATATCTGTCGCAAAATGGGGGAGACCTATGTCCAGCAGTGGACTGCGATAGGTTGAAGAGAGATACATATACGTGGCATACGTGGCACCTTTACGTGCATACAATTATTGTACGAAATACTTGTTCGTTTTAACTTCGTATTACAACTAGACATAGCATTCCTTGAAAAAGGAACATAACCAAAAAACTCTCCTAAAAGATCAGTGGCGAAATCACGATTGCACGAGCTTGAAACTTATACTTAACAGCTACAAATAACATGCATACAACATTCTTACAAAATAATGCATTTTTAATCATTAAATAAAACCTATGTGAACATTAAATCAATCATTTTCACTTTTAACGTGTTGCTTTGAAATATTTTTAAAACCTAGGTCAAACACAAAGTCCATAAATCCGATGGCCAAAGCGGCCATAGAATATCAACGTAAGACAATGTAAACAATTATATCACATAATTATAAACCTGCATTCATCCAGAGCGCTTGCAATGTTGTCGGAATGTTCAAAATCGAGTCCGTGGTGAGTGAAGACTGTCCCTTGAAGAGTCCTAGTCGCGGTGATGCATCACCTTGGTGATAACGACTCGAGGGCGCACATCGTTTCCCTAAGACACATGATCATCATCATCAGTGTATAATGAGCCACAGCTGGATGCATACTCTTAAGGCTGAGAGCCGTCTGCGCTCGCCAATTGCCTGGTGAAGCTGTCAAGGCCATCTGCGGCCAACAGCTGTAGTCAGTTCGAAAAAGAAATGAAAAAAAAGGTACATACACGCCTTCCCGTACTGCATAGGTATGCGGAGATTGGTCTGCAACCCACCAAGCAGGCCCAATGTGGATTCGTGGGTGATTACAGAGAAAGGGGGACTTGGTTGATCGCTGGTAACCTCACTGGTGAAAATTTTTGAGCAAACAGACATGTTAATGCACACAAATGTTTGTACTACCCGGGAATCGAGCCTGGAACCCTTGGTGTAAGAACCGACGTCTCAACCATTACACTAAATGGGTCGTCAATAAAGGGAAGATATCTGAAAGTTCAGAGCGTCGGTGGGTCATTGGTGTGGACTGTTGCCTTCCGATTTGGAGGGTGCAGGTTCAAATCCACCACGCACCGATGTGTTTTCCAATTTTCAAAAATTATATGTACGTTCATCCGACGCTCTTAGGGTGAAGGAAAACATCGTGAGGGAACCTGCGCACGCCTGCGAAGGAATTCAAATGTGGTGTGTGAAGTTGTCCAATCCACATTGGGCCCGTGGACGACTAAGGCCTATTATACATTATACGGGTAGGTTCGTGCCCCTCGGTGGGGACGTACAAAATGTTGGATAGAGTTAGATAGAAAAAGTTTATTTGCACTAATAGACATACATGCTTAGTTTATCATAACTAAAATCATCTTATTAACAAATCAACACAATACCTATATAATATTTAATGATTCTATACTTTAAATAACATTTATTAATATAATAAATTTTTGTATTACAAAATGACAGTTTCCCGCGTATGCCAATGTCAAGATGTTAGTGACGTGACATCACTCTTCAATTGATTAGGGATGGGTAGCGTTATTCGTTTATTTTCCGTCTAACAATACACAGAACATTATTAATATATTGTTGTGATTTCTTTGAATGAAAATAAATATTTATGATTTTATTTAAGGTAAAGGGAAGGGTGGATTTTTTTATTTTTAACAATATATATTACCTGTCCATCATTGTCGGGGCTGGCACATCGTGGTGTCGGCGATTCACTGAGCGTGATATTGGGGCTGGAGACGCTGGGGGAGACCGACGGTCAGATGTCATCGCGCCGCACCCCCAGGATAGCGCCGCGGCACATGGGACACTCCTTCAACTGGTACGTGCAAACCGAGCAAAAGCCCCTGCGACAAAATATTCACACTCAATCTCTGATAAACAATAAACCTGGAAACCTGCGCACGCCTGCGAAGAGATTCAAAGGTGGTGCGTGAAGTCATCCAACCCGCACTGGGCGCGCGTGGACGGCTAAGGCCTAATCACCCTATGGTAGGCTCGTGCCCCTCGGTGGGGACGATTGATGAGCTGATGATGATGTGCACAGAGATTATGAGTAGGTGTGCGAGTCAAAGTAAATGACACTAATCGCCAAAATAAATAATTTATTTTTTTGTAAATTGAGTGCTGTTGTACGTCCTACCTGTACTAACATACGCAGCTGAGACATGGTCACTGACTGCGGGATTGGTTCACAAGTTCAAAGTCACTCAACGCGCAATGGAGCGAGCTATGCTCGGAGTCTCTCTTAGGAATAAGATCCGTAAGAGAACTAAAGGCAGTGGGCTAGTCACGTATGTCGCAGAACCGAAGGCCGTTGGAGCAGACGAGTTCTGGAGTGGAGACCGCGTCTCGGCAAGCGTAGCGTAGGACGCGCTCCGGCCCGATGGACCGACGACTTGCGAAAGGTCGCTGGTGGAGGCTGGATGAGAAAAGCGGAGGACCGGGATATCTGGCGCAAAATGGGGGAGACCTATGTCCAGCAGTGAACTGCGATAGGTTGAATAGAGTGCTGTTGATTACAGCAGGTCACTCAAATCTGCGGAGGAAAATGGGCTAATAAGTGAGAAATGTTTTATATGTTTATTTCCCGGGTTGTCTTGACGCACAGGGTATGCACTGCTTATTTGCATATATGGAGTGCATGCCACTGCAACAAACTAACTAGATGCACAATCTCACTCAAAAAGTGTCCGCGGCAAAATAATACCCATAAATACATACATATACTATGTTACATATAATATGATACATTTACCGGCGTATAAAATAGTATTTTAGAAACATTTTAATTATGATTTAAATATTGATTACAATTTAGATTTTAAATGAAATTATCATTTCAATATTTATTTAATTTAATTTAATCTATAAGAATTGAATGAAATTATTATTTTCATAATTGTATTAACAATTTTAAATTGGCAATCTTGACTAAATTGCTCTTATTGTAATTGACTCTTATACAATTGATGTTGACTGACATAAATGAATTATATTTATTAATTTACCGCCAGGTATCTAGACACAATGGACAATCTATTGTTTTGGCGTTCTGGCGGTCATAGGGTTAAATAGGCTCAAGGGAATGATGTAAAAAGTAAAGATTCGTGATATGTTCAACAAAACAACCGAAAAAAGTGTTCCGAATGCAGTGACAGCACACATACACATTTATTTCGAATGAGGTGGCGTATCTACCTTTATTTATACAGAATATCATTGGCTCAAGGTTATTCAGCGTGCTATGGAGAGGGCTATGTTAGGTGTTTCCCTAATAATATGTCGTTCCGTTATGCCTTGAAAGACGAACAGACAGACAAATACACATTTATAGGGTGAGCATGTATGAGCAAGCCATATTTGATTGCGATTAACATGTGTATATTTAATAACGTTACCTATGTCCGCATGGCTCCAAAACGCAGCAAGGTGAATCGTCAAAGCACAGCATACAAGAATCTTCATGGAGGCTAACGTTTTGCAGCTGCTCTAAATATACTCGCCGGGGTATCACCTGGAAAAAACATTGTTCACGATTAGGCACGGAATAATTATTGACCCATTTATAAGCCTCCCCGTATCTTCTAAAATATGAAATGGATAAAATTTTAAAAAAATATATAAATAATGTACATTACCATAATATCTAACAACGAAATTTAGTTTGAACGATATCTACTCAGTAGTTATTATTTATACGTCATAAGCGGTAAACCACTATTTAACAAATAAAAAATATTTTATTTTATGTTTATTTGATGCTGCGGAACCCTCTACGTGCGAATCCGAATAGCACTTGCAACAACACACCTGTGTTTTATTAACAAATGCATTTTTTAATTTTAAAAAACAGGTGACTGTTTTTTATAGGCTATAATGGCCGCGCGTCGCGTGACCTAACGAAGTGATTTTAGATTATGTTTTACTTATTATCTTATACCGCGGGGAATCATCCCCGCGGTATAAGATATACTAATCTCGCTAACGTCAACATCCGGGTATCAACCCGGATGTTGACGTTAGCGAGATTAGTGCAGCCCTGGGGCAACTTAGAAATGGTAGGGCCCCGGGGGATGACTGTATTACGACAGAGCTTCTAAAAGCCGGTGGACAGCCCATCCTTAAGGCATTACTCGAGCTCTTTAATGCCTTCATCCACCAAGGAACTACACCAGAGGCCTGGTCCAGAAGCGTTGTCGCCTCGTTCTTCAAGAAGAGTGACAAAACTCTCTTGAAGAATTAAACCGCTTCTGAGCCACGTCTATAAGTTGTTTTCCAGAGGTGTAGCGAACCATCCAGCAGTGAACTGCGATAGGTTGAAGAGCTTAGAGTATCATAGAGACGCCCTAATGATCTATATAAAAATGGCTTATACAAATGTTTATGAAATCGACACATTCTTAAGAAATATATATTTGTCTCTTTTTAACTCAGGCAAATGGCATATGAAAAAAGGATAAATAATATTGCTTAACACTAATTTTGGCAACATTTGTAAGTGACGTCACAAGCATTTCGACGCGTGTCAGCTTCGCCATGTTTGGTGCCGAGTTTTGTGGTAGTTCGTCTGTCAAATCATTATTGCCTCTAACGTTTTTTGTTGATTTCTCAATTTATACGCGAAAAAAGATATTTTAGAGGCTTTCAAAACATTGTGTCGCTAAACAAAAACATGCCTTCGTGTTGTGTTAAACAGTGTAGTGCAAGAAAAAATAATAATCAACCTTCATTGACTCTTCATAGGTTAGTTATATATTTTCCTTAGTATTGGTGAGTTTATAAGAATATCGTGTAATTTTATGTATCAAAACTATTTTGGAACATTATTGAGATGTGCTTTATTGATTTTTAAGATTACATTGTTCTTTTATTGATCACCAGAGTTATATTATTTGTAAACAATTAAGTGATGCGATACATTTAATTGAGTTATCGACTATCGATACATTGTGTATTGTGATATTTTATTCAATGGTATTTTGTTCAACAGATTTCCTGTATGTGAAACTTTAAAGAAGAAATGGTTAGAAGTGATTGGTCAGGAAAATATAAATTCGAGACATAAAATGTGGCATGTTTGCTCTATGCACTTTGACGAATCCTGCTTCAACAAATCTCTTAATGTATGTAGATTACGTGATGGCTCAATACCTTCCCCTTCTCTTCTGGTAAGTGTTTTGGTGAAATGGACATTTAATTTTATATAAAAATTGGTTTTAATATAATAATATAGTTTTTGCCAACTTTCTTTGTAATTAACCTTGTAAGTTATTTGTTACTAAATTGGTCAATCTATTACATATAAATAAAAGAGCGTCGGTGGCTCATTGAGGTGGACTGTTACCTTCCAATCTGGAGAGCGCAGGTTCAAATAATAATAAAAAAATGCACTGATTTGATATTATTTTTTATTTCAGCCTCTTCAAGTTATTAATGAACAAAATCAAATAAAAACGACTTCAAGCTCACTGCATACTATATCTGTGATGGTAAGAACTCATTTAAAATTTTTCCTATATATAGGAAAAATTTTAAATATATATATATCCGTCCGGTATCCGTCCGGTCCGGTTTATCCCTATTGAATGAACTGGTGGAAGCTGGATGAGAAAAGTGGAAGACTTGGATTACTAGCGCAGAAAAGATGAGACCTATGTCCAGCTGTGGGATACGACAACTTGAATAGAGAATCAACTGTTTATATTTTATTTTTCAGATTCGTAAAGAAAATAAAAACATGAAGCATCTCACAGAAATGTATACTTTGCTAAAAAAATAAAGTAAGAAGCTTAAATGAGAAGGTACACAGACGTGATAAAAAGATTGCGCACTTTTCTAATATGATCGAAGATCTGAACACCAATGATGAAAGTATTGTTTTGGAAGGTGGACTTCAATATTAATCAAAAGGAGTTATAGATATTTTGAACATTCTCAGCGTCATCTACTCCCCATGATACTACGATTTATAATGTTTATTTACTGACTTTTTTTTTATCTGATGGGCTTACTCTTGAGCACAGACTATCCTATAGGAAGATACGTGCTCTAAGATGGAGCGAGCTTGCCCAGAAAAAGCCTATTCACTCGTTTTTTGAATGCCACTGGCTCTGCGATCGATTGAGTCCAAAGTAGCAAGATGACATTTTGCTGAACCATCCCAAAGATGACTGCAGTACTCCATGCCAGGTCGGACTTGAGCTTTGTATAAAGTTAGAAGCTGACCTGGTTTGAAGTACCGCTTCACCCTATTTAGGATGCCCAACTTCTTTGAGGCTATTTGATCTTTGGACTCAATGTTTTTGCTGAAGTTAAGGCCACGCAAGCCTTTGCACTTGAAAAGTATCTCGCTGAGACAGTACTATCATCTGCATAGCCAACAATACCTAGCCTAAGTAGGTCATTGATGTGCAACAGGAAAAGCGTCCCAGAGAGAACTGATCCCTGAGGAACACCGGCATTAATCCAAAAATGTTCAGAAGAGCAATCATCTAGAACCACTCTGATTGAACGGTCATTAAGAAAATCAGATATCCAGTTACATAGGCCATCTGTTCATAGACTATCTGTTCCCCGGGGTCTCTCTTCAACCATTGATCTACAAGTACATGGATCGGGCATACCTACAAAATTAGCGTGGCATACCTATTCTTAATCTGGCACACAAAATGGCGGCCGTCCCTAGTGTTGTAACCTGCTTTACCGACATACGTTTTCATTGTATCGATACAACCGTACCTTACATACATTTAAAATTTTTAAACAAAATAATTATAGCTTGCTTAGTCTTTTTCTAATGTTTTTTATTTGTACTTAAATAAATATACACTGACATTCATCCAGTGCCATCTAGCCCTAAACTGTAAAACGAATACTAAACAATGGATAAACATTCTTACAGATAATACTTTTTATCCCTTTTTTTGTAAATAAATACATATATATTACAAAAATGAAATTTATTACATAGTATGACCGCGGAAGGTTATTACTTAGAAAAATACCGGTGTAGACACAAGATATGTGATTGAGCCAACGTTATTTCTTTCTGTACTTGCATGGTATTTGTTTAAAAATTTTTAACATGCGTGAAAGTCAGGGCTGCGTCTACCTATGGGCTGCTTTAGAGTGAGCCCAGGGCCCCCAAGTCACAAGGGGCCCCCAGAACCCGCTCTGTAAAGTCGGTTTAGGGGCCATATTTTTACGTGATACTTAATATAAGCAAAAAGTTATGGAATATTGCATATTTCTATGAATTAAGTGAAGATATACTTGTAAAAGGCTCTTTTCATGCTGAAGTAATCCTTTCACGTTCATCACAAGTAATCATACATTGTATCTATATTTGTACCTGGTGCTTATTTAGCAGATACAAATAGTAAAATTTAATAGATTATTCTAATTCCTATATATATCTTACCGTCAAAACAAGCAAAATAAAGAAGTTAGATAGATTTAAATATTACTACAAAAGAGTTAAAAATACAAGCTGACAAAATGATTACTATGTTTTAGGATCTAGTGGAGTACCTATTCAAGTTGTCGTATCCACAGCTGGACATAGGTCTCATCTTTTCTGCGCTAGTAATCCAAGTCTTCCACTTTTCTCATCCAGCTTCCACCAGTTCATTCAATAGGGATAAACCGGACCGGACGGATATATATATATTTAAAATTTTTCCTATATATATATATATATATATATATATATATATATATATATATATATATATAAAATGAAGCATCTCACAGAAATGTATACTTTGCTAAAAAAATAAAGTAAGAAGCTTAAATGAGAAGGTACACAGACGTGATAAAAAGATTGCGCACTTTTCTAATATGATCGAAGATCTGAACAACAATGATGAAAGTATTGTTTTGGAAGGTGGACTTCAATATTAATCAAAAGGAGTTATAGATATTTTGAAAAAAAAAAAACACAGAAAATTTGATCAGACCACATTTAGGACAGCAGCAGACACCCGAAAATTACTATTTATATATATTTAAATTTTTAACCGAGTATCACAGTTTTAGAAATACTTTATGTACATCATATGACATAGAACATGATATTAATCACAGATTCCTTCTTATTAAATCTATAATTAAAACATATTTAGATATACGGTTTTGATAGCATGCTAAAAGAAAAGTAGAAAAAGTATCTTACAGAAATTACTTTATGAAACTGATTTTGTTTAGAAATGAATAAACAAATAGCATGTTTTTAAAGTTTGTTTTCTTTTAAATCTAACCTAACTCGATTAAGTACACCACGAGGCCCAAATTCTTATTAACGGTCCGGGTGTACAAAAGGGGGTCCCATAGAATAACACTTTTTTTTTTTTCAAAATCATTAAAAACATACCTTTTAAAACAAGATAGATTGATTCCAAAAATTTTTTGGAAAAAAAATATTTTTGACACTTAGCCGAATCTTCGAGCGTATTTTGTATGGAGCTGGGACTTGTAAAATTTTTCACTTTTTGATTCTATCTTGTGTAGCAAAGGGGGTTCGGGACTTAGCCGAATTTCCGAGCGTGTTTTGTATGGAGCGGGGACTTGTAATTTTTTTAAAGATTCGCTTATTAAAAAATTTCGTATTATTAAATTTTCTATTATTAAAACATTTTGATATGGCGCATCGCCAGCCGCTTTTTCTTTAACTCTATCTATTATTAGAAGCTATGCGCTTTATATTTCCCCCTTTGCTACACCCCAACCGTCCTAACCAAACTGGGATTCAAACCTTCGACCTTTTTCCTAGGAATTAAAGTGCTTCTTTCACAGGTACTCTAGATCCTAAAATAGTAATCATTTTGTCAGCTTGTATTTTTAACTCTTTTGTAGTAATATTTAAATCTATCTAACTTCTTTATTTTGCTTGTTTTGACGGTAAGATATATATAGGAATTAGAATAATCTATTAAATTTTACTATTTGTATCTGCTAAATAAGCACCAGGTACAAATATAGATACAATGTATGATATGATGTATGAACGTGAAAGGATTACTTCAGCATGAAAAGAGCCTTTTACAAGTATATCTTCACTTAATTCATAGAAATATGCAATATTCCATAACTTTTTGCTTATATTAAGTATCACGTAAAAATATGGCCCTAAACCGACTTTACAGAGCGGGTTCTGGGGGCCCCTTGTGACTTGGGGGCCCTGGCCTGACTTTCACGCATGTTAAAATTTTTAAAACATACCATGCAAGTACAGAAAAAAAAAAATACCATGCAAACAAAAAAATAACGTTGGCTCAATCACATATCTTGTGTCTACACCGGTATTTTTCTAAGTAATAACCTTCCGCGGTCATACTATGTAATAAATTTCTTTTTGTAATATATATGTATTTATTTACAAAAAAAGGGATAAAAAGTATTATCTGTAAGAATGTTTATCCATTGTTTAGTATTCGTTTTACAGTTTAGGGCTAGATGGCACTGGATGAATGTCAGTGTATATTTATTTAAGTACAAATAAAAAACATTAGAAAAAGACTAAGCAAGCTATAATTATTTTGTTTAAAAATTTTAAATGTATGTAAGGTACGGTTGTATCGATACAATGAAAACGTATGTCGGTAAAGCAGGTTACAACACTAGGGACGGCCGCCATTTTGTGTGCCAGATTAAGAATAGGTATGCCACGCTAATTTTGTAGGTATGCCCGATCCATGTACTTGTAGATCAATGGTTGAAGAGAGACCCCGGGGAACAGATAGTCTATGAACAGATGGCCTATGTAACTGGATATCTGATTTTCTTAATGACCGTTCAATCAGAGTGGTTCTAGATGATTGCTCTTCTGAACATTTTTGGATTAATGCCGGTGTTCCTCAGGGATCAGTTCTCTCTGGGACGCTTTTCCTGTTGCACATCAATGACCTACTTAGGCTAGGTATTGTTGGCTATGCAGATGATAGTACTGTCTCAGCGAGATACTTTTCAAGTGCAAGGCTTGCGTGGCCTTAACTTCAGCAAAAACATTGAGTCCAAAGCTCAAATAGCCTCAAAGAAGTTGGGCATCCTAAATAGGGTGAAGCGGTACTTCAAACCAGGTCAGCTTCTAACTTTATACAAAGCTCAAGTCCGACCTGGCATGGAGTACTGCAGTCATCTTTGGGATGGTTCAGCAAAATGTCATCTTGCTACTTTGGACTCAATCGATCGCAGAGCCAGTGGCATTCAAAAACGAGTGAATAGGCTTTTTCTGGGCAAGCTCGCTCCATCTTAGAGCACGTATCTTCCTATAGGATAGTCTGTGCTCAAGAGTAAGCCCATCAGATAAAAAAAAGTCAGTAAATAAACATTATAAATCGTAGTATCATGGGAGTAGATGACGCTGAGAATGTTAGCGGTTATATTTATTACCTTTTTCTGTTCATCGGAGAGGCTCCCAAACTCATTGAAGGTAGTGAAGGGGCGGTCAGTGGGCGGGAACTTGAACGGTTCGCTGCCGAAATTGAACCGACATTGCTGGAACGCCATGAAGCTCGCCGCCGCGAAAAAACCGAATCTGTTAGCAATTTACAATTGTTTGTTCTCTGTTAGCAACTTACAAATTGGTGGTAAAGTTATTAATAAAATTTAATAATAACTATTGACGATTCAAATGTGTCAGTAAAAGATTATTTGAATAAAGTTATTTCGAGTGTTGAGTTTTTTCTGTGTTTTAACTGTAAAATATATTTCACTTGTGTGTCAGAACGACATTACAAATGGTAATATTCTGTTAGTATATTGTATACAAATATTTTTTAAGCGTGGGCCAAAACTATGTATGTATTTAATAAATATACTCGTAAAATATGTATTTATACAACTAAAACTGTAAAGAATCTTAGAATTTTTGGCATTTCCAGGTAATTAAAAAGTATAATTCAATACACACAAAAGAAGTTTTATTTGTGAAATAACAGACGTATTTCGACTATAGACGCGAACTAATGGAAAGAAAAGTAGGACTATTTAATCCGTCAAATAACAGTTTCCAAACCTGCTAGTGTCAAATATCTCCTTGCACGTAGGCAACCGTTGGCCGTTCAGCGAGAAAATGACCTCCTTAGCGCTGATGTCGATGAGGCAGCCGAGGATGTCCCCCGGCTGCCAGGGTGGGACCGCGGTGACGGCAACAGATTTCGCCTTGTACCACATGAGCCGACGACAACCGTCGTACGATACCGAGTAGGTGTCGTCGCCAATGCCGTAGCCCTCCTGGGAAAACGTTACGATACGATATGTTACGTTACGCGCTGAAACACTTCCTACATTAAATAATAAAATAAATAAATATCCACTGACACACAGCGCCATCTAGCCCCAAGTTAAGCGTGAAGCCTGTAGTATGGATACTAAACAACGGATAAATATACTTATGTACTTTTTTTGTAAATACATACATATTATGTTCATGTCGGTTTGTATTGGTTTGTATCGGAACCTTTGGTGTAGTAGCCAACGTCTCAACCATTAAACTAAATGGGTCGTCGAAACATTCTGTAAAACAATTTATTTTCTTTTTGACAGCTCACGCCTACAAAAAACTGTTTTGGTGCGTTTGGTACATTTATGTCGAATATAATTGGACATAAATGTACCAAACGCACCAACGTACTTTATTGACGGGTAATGCCCACTAAGTGAAGTGCCATGTGCGTAATAAAAAGATAGAGACTGTCCAAAATCATTAATTATCTTCTAATTGATTATTTGTATATTGCCTAAACTTACTAGACAATTACGAATATGAATTAAACAAAGATGAAGGACTACTAGGTGGTGTTGTACTTAAGAATGGTATTATTGGGTGTTACCTATTTCCTATTTAACAAAACAGTATTAGACCATATCGACAGTTAAGTATCTAGCTTTACATTCATGTTCATGTTTTTGATTTTAGACACCTACATTTTGTTCATCTATTTGCTCTATACATTACAATAATACTGCGATATATTCGGATGGACTGCAACAGGTTTTTATAAAAGTGTAAAATATCTCGCAAGTTATGCACTTACCAAATTGAGAAAGTGGCTGTTCTTAGTGGCCCAGCCTATCTGCATAACGCCGGGCGTCACCACCATCGCTTCGTAGTACCAACAGCCGTCGTCCACCTGCCACGTGCAGCGTACACTCTCGAACGAATAAGAATCGCAACGTGCCTCCAGCCCATTGCACGATATCTTCAAGTACTCGCTAACGTCACGCGAGTTCAGTATTACGTTGATACCGCTCATGTCGACCATTTCGTACGATAGTTTCCTCCCTTCGACTACGACTGGAAAATAAAGCCATATTAATAAATATCCAATGATATTCACACAACAACCTGATATCTCACTGACCGGGATATCTGGCGCAAAATGGGGGAGCCCTATGTCCAGCAATGGACTGCGATAGGTTGAAGTGAGAGAGAGAGATATTAACACAGCGCCATTTAGCCCAAGTTAAGCGTGAAGCTTGTAGTATGGTTACTGAACAACGGAACAACGTACTTGTATACTTGTCTTTTGTTGATACATACAAATTATACATAGAAAACAACCAGCCCTATATAAACAGACATGTTCATGCACACAAATGTTTGTACTACCGGAGATCGAACACGGATCCTTTGGTGTGATGGCCTACATCTCAACCATTACACCGAATGGATAATATATATATTTTAACTCCATATTGGTTACATAATACGATGGAATTAAATAATGTATACATAAAATGGTAAGATTAAGCCATAGCTATCTCCCCAGTGCAGGAAGGCCTTGTGCTCTGCAGTGGGTCTTGGATGATATGCATACAATAAAGTAGCATGAATATGTCTTTACCAACAAGATTTCCACTGTAGAACTAAAGCATCTCTCAATAAATTCCACTACTAACGATCATTCATTTTGACTTGCACACATCGCCATCTTGTCCCAATTTAAGAAAGATTTTACACTAAACAACAGCCTCTTGAACCAATAAACTTTATTTAACATTTGTTTGTAATATATACAATCACAGAGACAAATTTAAACAGCCACCATCACTACACCTCATGGGCTTTAATTTAAGATTTTTCACTTTCCAACATGTGGCGTCTATAATGCGCTGGGTTTAGCATGTGTGTACATTTCTATGTGAAATAACATATGCACTTACAAAAAAAATAGTTTTGTGTGGACATTAAATTGTGGGATAGTATTCAATTTCAATTGGGCCTAGACAGTGTTTTGAGAAAGTCTGTGTATCTTTCTATATTTTTGTGTACAGTTAATTAATGTTATTTTTTTATTGAAAAAAAGAGGGGAGGTTTTACGTAGAATAAACGCTATGCTGTTATTGACAGGCGTAATACGTACACCATCAGGAGAACGTGCCGGCCATCCTGTTCACTTTATAAAATAGCAAAATATACTTACAAAGGTTGTCTAGAGCCCATTGAGCGCAGAACCCGACCTGTCTCCACATGTAGTCGTCACTCTCTATAAGACGCTCTAACTCCAGAAACGGATTCGCCGGCTCCGTTGCAATCCGTTTTTTTATCGTCAACTTGTTCTCGGTGGTTTGAGAGAACTTTTCCAGGGCGATCAGCGCGAACAGCACCACACACGCTTCACGGCGGGTGACCTGAAAATCGATGTTGTTTTACTGACTTTAGGTTTGATATCACTAGCATGAGAAATACATATAACTTGTTGGCTGCATTATATAGATTACAAAGATCTTAAAGTTAGGGTATACAGGCGCCCTGCCTAAGACACAGAAAGATCTTACATTCTCATATATTCTTAAAGAGCGTACTTATAAATATAAATGATGAAATTAAATAAAAGAAAAAATATTTAATTTGCCTTACAATAAGATTTAAAACCCAGATTGATACCTTATCGGGTCTATCTTTTAACGCGGATTTTTTTATGTCATAACATTATTATGGACATCAATGGACGGCATCATATACACCAGCAGAAACTCATTAAGCAGACAAAAAACGCATAATTTTATAAGCTGGAATCATCTTTAGGCATACATTTGATTTTCCACAATAATTAAAAAGCAGAATCATCATATCGTCAGAATCATGTTTTGGCACACTTTCCAGAAAATTCAGGATTTTGTCCGACTTTATAGATTTAATACCATTTAGAAATAAATGGTGATTGACCAAGTGGATATTTTAATTTAGAGCACAACAATTCCAGAGAATTGGTGTCTCTCTACACTGCGCGCACAATCTGCACGAATCACTTGGCTTTATTATGCGAAGTTATCTTTACAGCTTAAACCTCCTTTTCCTACAATGTGTTAGACCATAGCAGAGGTCTGCAACAGGTTGATAACTGAGATTGATTATTAGTTTGATACTCACAAGAATCGTGATCAGGTAGTTGAGCGTGTGTTCACTGAGCACGGCGACGCTAATCGGCCCCGCGAGCTTTTCCGCTATGCAGCCGAGCACAACGCATATGTTGCGCTCAATGCGCACGTCCATATCCTCATCCAGCGCGCGCTGCGCCGTCAGCCTGAATATCTCCATCACCTTGTTACAAGGAATGCAAGTTCAATCAGGGGGGTTACCGCCATCTCTTAAAGCAGCATTACTATAAAGATACGCCAATGATGTAAAAGTATAGATTCGTGATAATTACGCTCACAAAACTATCACGTCATCCAACCCGCACTGGGCGCGCGTGGACGGCTAAGGCCTAATCACCCTATGGTAGGCTCGTGCCCCTCGGTGGGGACGATTGATGAGCTGATGATGATCCTCACAAAACAATAAAAAAAAGTGTTCCGACTGCAGCGACAGCACACATACACATATTTCGAATGTACGCTCATTCGAAATATGTCAATGCCAATTCATTTACCTAAACAAAGAGCCTACAACAGTATTCTCTTTGGCGGTTCGTTCGTTGGCACAGATGGCGTATCTACCTTTATATATACAGAATATCATTGTGATACGTCGGCATTTTTGTTTCAAAAAGACAAAGTAATATTATACTGTTATTAGATAATGTCTGTTTCTAGGTTACCGTCTATCACCATACCAAATTCATCTAAATCAATTCAGCTGTTTACGCGTGAAAGCGTAAGAAACAGACAGAAAAAGTTACTTTGGCATTTATAATATCTATTAGAATGGATTTTTATAATTAAGTAAATAGACTTCATGAAATGGTTCTATGGTATCGCTCAACTTTAATTTCCATTTGAAACCTAAGGAGAAAGCATTCCATAGATTTTTCTTAACAAGAGGCAGGTCATTAACCATTATGTATCCAACAAATTTTATTTAAGGATGTTTGGGGTACAACTGGTTTCAAGTGAGGCGAAATTCTGAGAGGGATGACCATCCCTCCATCATTCAGTTCACTTACACGAGAAACTGAGTAAATTATTCACCCTTAACAATTACTACAGAAGTAGGCACCATAAGTATTAGTCATAAAGAATTGAGGCCCCTGGGATCCTCAATTCTTTGAACTCCCTTCTAGATGGGTTCCCAGAGTGTGATATGTTGGTGGATTAATGGCAGGATATTTTATTGATATAATTGAAGATCTGTGGGAAATTTGATGAGTGTGAGTAAAATTTTTAGATTTAAAATAATGTATTAACTTCAATTATTGTAAGTGTTATTTAAAGTTATAATTAAAGTAAAATAGATAAATAGTAAATAAATAAACACAACTTGTTAAATCAGATCATTCGATGCGACTTTAAATCACCCAATTACTAATTCAACAGGACGGCATCCGTAATGAGCGCGCCCTTATCTACTCAAGGGCAATTTGCAATTCACTGTGTCGGTCGGAATAATCTAGTTTTCAATTTTGCTATTGAGTATTCACTTACAGCTGGATAGCCGGTCTATAAAATCTTTACCTTTATATTTCCAAAATTACCAATTTTGGATTTTTTTTTACAAAAATGCATGATATGTATTGATTGGATTATGAGCTATCAATTTAGTATTTTTTAATAGCATACGAAAGTCTATCGTACTCCTATATAGATCGTAGCCCAGGAGTGGCCTACGATCGGTCGTAGTGATTGTTAATAGTGTCTTTTATTGGCTGGGCAGACTTGTGAACTTTCCGAACATATGGATATTAAAAATCATCGCTTTGGAATTGTATGGGCTGAAGGAAAATATTTCGATATTTCAAAAGCCGGACAGGTCGCTGGGCACCGTGAATTTTGGCCAGCCTCGCAATAGAATTCTTACTATGTCCGGCTCAACCTGGACACCTGACAAGCCTTGTAACATCACATCAACCACCACCACCAATAAACCACCTTGTCGTAGGTGGGAACTGCCTATATTATACAAGTGTCACCGAAAAGAGGATATTAGTTCAATTGCTAACTTCTGAAGAAAATATAATAAAGTCACAGTATCCCATAATTTCAAACTTCGACCAAAAATGAAGTCCTTACTGATAAAGAAAATAATAGCGTTAAAACCACGTCCGTATATAGAAAACTAAAAGTAGACGTATGACTGGCGATGAAGGCAAATGAAATCGCACCATTGTTTAGTGCTCGTCACAAACCAGGTGTTGAATGAGAGCCGATTACCAACCGGAACGTCTCTGTGAACAATAGCCTAAGACAATATTAATATTAATCCAAAGAATGCAAACGACATGTTCATGCCAATTAATAAATAACCCGATTAGTGTAAAGCAGCAGCAATTTATTAGATGGTTTTAATTTTACTGCAGTTGTATTTAAGCGCAGCGAAAAAACTCTGCCTATCGTGTCATTTGTACAAATTTTTAATTTAGTTTCACTTGTCTTAATGACAAAGTAGTATGCTCGTGCTTTTTGACTTTGTACCTTTTCGGTAACGCGTTAAGGTCACAATTTAAATGAATAATTTTATGTTGTAGATCTATACGTTATAGATTATTACGATTATCTATCGATTATATATAATTTTCGAATTTATACGATTATTGTTATTCGATAGAGAAGTGTTGTGAGAGACATCTCTCACACGCTTATCCACATCACAACCACATATATTTTATATAAACATTTCGAACTCTTGCTATAAATATTAGCATTCCTTTTGTTTCTTTTTTATTTTAATGTTGTAATTATAAATATTAAAATCTTTCCAGGCGAAAATCTGCAGTACTAACAAAACTAGCTAGTAGAAAGTTTTCACACAGAATGAATATCACTGTGTTAACATAAGGCGGACATACTTTTATCATTACCCACGGACACCCGTTTACTTAAGTTATAACAGAGTGTTTGTGTGTCATAAAGTCTTATTTGACCAACAAATATGGTAACTTGTTGATGCTTATTTTAATTTTGTTAATATTACTGAAAACCATTGCTTGGAAAATAGGTTTCGTGTCTAATATTTTTAAATAGTTTGACTTAGGGAATAAAGCTGTTTGTTAATATTTTTTTTCAATTAAGTCATAATACTTTAAACATAAAAAAAACTTTTGAATATAATGCTACAAATATTTCCATTACATCTTTTATCAGTATAAGTTTTTGAAATTTTTAGCTTTTGTTTATTTTTGATAAAATATTATTGTAAGAAAATGTAATCTTTACGAACATTGCATGAATGAATTCGTTAATATAATTGTTCTGATTTAAAAGTTCAATTGCTCAAGAATATGCTTTCATTTCCACAATGTTAGGTTAACATTTATATTGTTAAATCTTTCACAATTATAAATATTCATTTCCATGATGTACTTAGTAAATAAACATGTTTTTACCTTCATAATAGAATCCTTGGATGGTAGTGGGCAATCGTCAAAGAGTATGGTAATGGCGCAAGGTCCGAAGGGATCCTCCAGTGGTATCACGTGCACCATGGATGACACAACTTGGATCCAGCCATCTTCCTTATCAGCGATCACCTGAAGCTGTACTTGGCTTACTGGAGATTCTTCGTCACTGAAATAGATATTTGAAACTGTTAAAATTGTATTATGTCCTCATTTTACAAAGAAAAACAACAATCCAGCTAGCATAATATTTGTATTAATTTTAAACATGCATATTTTAAAATTTATATTTATGTTATTTTAAAAGGTAAGTTTCATATAGAATGTTTTAATCTCCATCATAAGAACGCACTATGATTTTGAATTATAGATAAGTCGCCTGCAGCTACGCTAGCATTGGGCTGTAATTTCATTGAAACATCACAAATGCATTAGCTTATATTTTGTATATATGTACGTAGTTGCAATAAATCAAAGCATAGCCATATTTATAATCGCAATTGCACATTAGCTTATGCTGGTATTAAGTAAAAATAACAGTCTAAGTAAAAAAAAGTTTATTTCTGTTAAATAAACTGCAAATGATTTTTTCCTTACAACATTTCGCAAAAGCAGCTTAGACATGAATATGTGAAGAATTAAAGTTTATTTTTTACCCTCATTATTTTTGTAATAATTATAGGAATCTGAACTATTAAGATTATCAATTCATATAAGCATTATTATCTTTTTTTTACAAAAACCTTGATAACTGAATAATGTTTAAACAATTGCCTGAAATATATTATGACACTATATAAGGGTGTCAAGTCAACCCTAGTATGAACATATGTTACATACCGGAAGAATAGAGCGTGAATAATTATCAACTTGTGGACTGTCGCCTTCCCACCGGGAGGGCTGAGGTTCAAATCCCGACACGTACCAATGTATTTTCGAATTTTCGAAAAATATATGTACGTTATCCGACGCTCTTACGGTGAAGGAAAACATCGTGAGGAAACCTTCATGCACGCCTGCGAAGAGATTCGAAGGTTGTTTGTGAAGTCGTCCAATCCGCACTGGGCCCGCGTGGACGACTAAGGCCTAATCACCCTATACGGGTAGGCTCGTGCCCCTCGGTGGGGACGTTTAATGTGCTGATGATGAATTATCAAGGCAACCGCTTTGATTATACTTATATAAGAACAATAAAAGACTGAATTGTTCAGAAAATTCCTTCAATCATTGCAATGTCGTGATTGTTGAGTTGAAATCAATTGTGTATCCTATTTGAAAACTTCTAACACTCAGTTAAAAGATATTTACTGTTTACATTTGTATGTAGGTCTGTCATACTATTATAAGTCCACCAAAATACAAATATTACAAGGTCTATCCACTCACTATTTACAAAGGGTGTTAGAGTCATGCACGAGCTATATGATGGCAATGTCAAAATATTTTTTTTTGTAAATAAACATAAATAATAGATGAATTCATTGACAAGTACACAAAAAACATCTCATACTTATCAACATACGCGGCTATCAGAGCTAGCATTTCGAGCACAAGCCTATCGACTGTTACGGGGTCCACGCTTTTAGAGAAACGAACTCGGGGCTCCACAACGGCCGGAGACGCCGACGCTGTGCCCGACGACGGCGAGTTGGACCCATCTTCGTCTGGTGCTTTGCGTTTACAGCAACTAGCACCCATTACCTGAAAATAATTGACACTTCAAATATCTAGTTAATAAAAATAATTTTATTAATAACTAGCGACCCGCCCCTGCTTTGCACGGGTGCAATGGTGATATTTGTAATAGACACGCTCTCGCGTCCCCGGTCGGCCGCTGACGCTACGTACCGCAATTTTTTAATCTGTAATATCTTCGAAAATATTCATTTAAATCATATGCTGTGAAGGGCAATTTATATTAAATCAACAAATTATTTGAGGTATTTTATTGGATAAGTACAAATGCTTCATTGGTTAAAACCGCTTCGAAAATTAGCGGTTATTTGTCGTAAAAATAAATGGCAAAAAAAAATATTGTGGGATATCCATAGGAGATAAACATATACCATCGCGGACTTTTCTGTAGACCTTTTTAATGTATACAATAGTCAGTACATTATTTATATATATATCTTAGGGTTCTGCCTGCGTTTGCAATGTAGAAGAGGAAAAATGAAATTATTTACGACATCACATTAGAATCCTCAAAACTAACAGTAGTTTCCCCTATTTCATGGGTGTTAACAAATAAACCTTCCTCTTGAATAACTCTATCTATTAAAAAATACCGCATTACAATCCGTCTGAATTTAAAATAAGTAAAATAAATAGTTTAAGTCTTGAAAATGTATGGCTTAAGTAATTTATCTTATGGAAATAATACTCAAATTTGACAAAATTGCAATACTTGCATATTAAAATATACCATAATGTATAAGTAATACATTATGTAGGTTTTACAACTCTATGCACATCAAATAAGCTGGAAGGCTTAGTTCAGCGGCATATGCGGTTAGGAAAATAAGACTTCTGACAGATGTTGAAACAGCAAGATTGGTTTATTTTAGTTATTTTCATAGTGTAATGTCATACGGCATGTTGCTGTGGGGTGCAGCTGCTGACATACAAACCATTTTTGTACTGCAAAAAAGAGCAGTTCGCGCTATTTACCAACTTAAACCCCGTGATTCTCTTAGAGAACTTTTCAAAGAAATTAGTATAATGACAGTAGCGTCACAATATATTTATGAGAATTTAATGTACGTGCGTAAAAATATTCATATGTTTGATAAAAACTGTGATCTTCACAGTCTCAACACTAGAAATAGAAACAAACTTGCTGTTCCAAATCTTCGGCTACACAAAGTGGGTAAATCTTTTGTTGGTAATTGTATAAAGTATTTTAATAAAGTACCACAACATATTGTCGATCTTCCCTTACTTAAGTTTAAAGCTATAATTAAAAGTACCCTTTGAAAAAAGGATATTACTGTGTTAACGACTATTTAGCCGATAACATTATTTGGTCTTAATGTGATCGCATTGTGTTCCAAGTAAAAATAATGTAATTAGGATGATAATATAGAATTATATAAATTAGACATATTACAGCTATGTAAAAACGAATAGTATTATATAAATTTTGACTCGAAATGAGAACATTGTAAACCCCATTTTTTGAAAAGAGTAACTACACGAGTTTCTTGCCGGTATCTTCTCGGTAGATAACAACCTCCCGAACCGGTGGTAGATTCATTAAAAATAACTTCTTGACGATTCAAAAGTGTCATGTAATGATTTATTTGAATAAAACATTTTTGAGTTTGAGTTTGAAAATGAGAGAAGCCGTGTTCTGGGGGTGTTATTTTTGTTACGGAATTTCTGGATTCGGTCTCCACGCTCAAGGTCTGCAATAGAAGCTATGCATACAGTACATGAATATGAATAAATAACTAGTATTCATTTTAGAAATGTAATGTCTTAATCAGGAACTGCACTGTTATTTTCTATATGTATTTACCTAACATGGGCAACATTTACCTTTTACCAGTGGGTCCATACTTACGACTTAGTGGGCTGCCTAATCATTTAGGTATTTTCTATTTGAATGTTTTTATACTTTTATTCCACAAAATTGAACTACAGTAATAGTGTACCTTAGTGATGGGTAACGCACACTTAGTGAAGTGCCCTGTGCAAAATAATGAAACACAGACTACTTAATTACTAATTATTTCTGAATTCATTATTTGTAAATTTGGTTTCTTGTCTTTTTGACAACTGCCGTGGATTGTAAATATGCGCACATTAGTAATTTNAAATCAGAGTTAATACATATATATAAAATATTAAACATGTATATAAAATCAAACAGGTAATGTTCAAGGGCAACACTTTAAACATAATTTCTCAAACTGTTAAAATTAAAGATTACACAGAATATAGGAAATTTATCAGCCATCTTACCATTGAACAACTTTCTAACTTTGATAAATCTTTAGATGATTAATTTAAGAGTACATTTAATGCTGTAAGTACAGCTTCCAATAAAAATATCATTATTCCTCCAGTAACATAACCTACATAGCAGCAGTCAACTGTAAATCTACAGTTGCTGCTGAAATTAACATATGACTCATCACTTTAAATAAATCATTAATATCCAAGCTAGAAATATATGTATTTAGTGAAATTAATTACATGTACCCCTAATGGATAATACAAGTAAGTCAACATTTAATAATTCAATAATAGGCATAATACTTAATGCAAAAAAGTTGAAAGGCAAACAGGAATAACATAAAACATTTCCATTTCTAAGGACAATATAATGCATACTGAAATCCCTCAAAAATGTTTTATTGAGAAATTAACTATAAACAGTTATCATTCATTACTTGATGAAGGATTGTGTTTAGGGTATATTTGACTGTACAATTTATTTTACATTGGTCAGTTACACTTTCATAAAATTTTATGAGTTACAACAAAACTCTGTGATTCAAGACTTTCCTTCTTTGTATGGGCAGTTATTGCCAGGATCTGGGCAAGCAAATCACTGAGTTTGGTGAATTCCTTAGATCACAACTCTACATGGATACTATGATTTATTATATACTATGTATTAGGTAATGAATTAGTATTTGAGAGATAAGAAGTTTTTATGTCATTAGTGAACTGGACGGTCAAGGTTTTTTCCGAATGACTTGTCAATTTGACCACAGCTGGCCTTCACAGCTTCACCAGACAATTGGCGAGCACACATAGCTCTCAGCCCAAATATCAGGGTGCTCATCTGGTGGTAAGTGATATGATTGTCTGAACAGATACAATGATGATGAAAATTATTAAAAATAGATAGTAATTATTTTTCATCAACACTGCCCTGCACCTGTCACTCAAGACAACAGCTGTTAGGTATGTATGGTCTATAATAGTAATTTTCCTAGCTACAGTGCCCTCATCCCGAAACAAAGAAGTGCAAAAAACTTCTATTTCAAGGAACTATATCTGGCACTGTGGTGGTACCTACCAAGATGGTTCAGTACCAAGTCTACCATCTCGTAAAAATGTACTAACCTAGTAAGTAATTACAATGAAAATAAATCTACATTATTTTATGATCTAACAAGACTGTCCCTCTTTGTTAAAATATACCTATTCAAGTAAATTAAAATTCACAAAGTCCAATCTCTAAAGGTAGACTTGTAAGCACAACAAAGGAATCATATTTTTTCTAGATATGATAGATAGGTGAGACAATCTAAGGAAGCGGTCAATCGCAATAGCATTCGTATTGTATACATGTAGCTGCCCACGCAATGTAGTCGTAATCACATACATAAGTTAAGAATTATGAGTTATACAATGATCCAAAGATGATTGTTTATTGATAAATTAACAAAAAAATACTATTTCATACAAACTCATTAATTATAAATGATGTCTTTAATAGTTTTGTGGTATAGGTAGTAGGTACCATCTGTTATTTAAAATAAAACATTCATAAATTACACTCACCGCGTCTATCCTCTCATTTCATATTGTTATAGAGTATCTAGCGAACATGTGTTAATATTAAGAAACACCACCCGATTGTGGGACCATGTATTAAATTTTGGCGTTATGAAAATAACTTCATTTTTGTAAACAGTTTCTCGGACATCATGTCAAATCACAAATATTTTAGTCAGTCAAAGAAGACGTATTAGTTTGTCTATGCTTATTGCTGCATTTGATTTGCTAACAAGCGTTCGGAAATTGGTAGTGTGTCCTATTGCTAAAGTCTGTTTAACGCGTTGAACCATAAAGTCTATGGAAGCGGTGCATTTGACAATTTACTTACATAGATTTCTTTGATGATGAATGTGGCAAATTCGCTATTTGTGAGTTACATTTTGAGTGACAGTTGTGCTGTCAATGTGAGTAAACAAATAGTGTTTTTTTACAAAATCTCTCAATTATCCTAATTTTTTTGTGAAAAAACTCAACGAAAGCTCAAGTTGGTGTGCTAAAAGGTGCCTGCATGTTGTATTGTGGGATTCAGTACTAATTTAAGGAAGAAACAACCAGATTTATCTTTACATCGGTAAGATCTGAATTTTACTTCGAAATAAGCTTGATTTCCAAATGATTTCTAAATCTAGACGACTTTGATTTTTAAGTATGATCCATTATAATAGGTTCTATTAAATTTACTCTCTACTTTTCTATATTTTCTATTTTTCCCGCAGAAAAAAATAGGGAGTATTCTTGTATGAAAAATAGTGCTGTGGCAGTGTCGATATTTTTTGTTGATGATTTTTATACTTAATTTCATTTCGTCACTTCTGAAGAATTACAGTGTTGATTCTTACTTTTAGATTGCTTTACACTATAGAAAAATGGCAGATATGGATTGATACCATTGGTGTGGAAAATATTGATATGTCAAAAAAAGATGTTAGTTACCACCTCAACACAACAAAGTTACCCTTAAAGAAACTGGAGTCTGAACATTATCGAGAAGGTGTTTGAGATGTGGGTAGTCAATAGTTTCACCGAATTTATTTCACTTATTTTTGATTTTGATTTACAGTTATATTCGAAATCATAGTTTCAGTCATTTAGAATAGAATGGAACCTGTGCCTATGAAAACAGCATTTTGTCTGCGACATAACAGGAGAATATAAAATCGTTTTTAAGGGTATTTAATACGATTGAGCAGTAAATGATAGAATCAGTCCCATTTTCTAAAGTTTGTGTTCAAGTCCAAATGTATTCAGTTTATTTATAAACAAATTACACACTTTGCGAATACTTATTTTTATATTATTATTTTACGGATATTTCGAAGACTTCTTTGCAAGTCCATTAAATGATATTATTAAAAGAAACCGAAAAAAAAATGTGAGATGGAATTCGCGTCATAAACCGTTTGGTGTGTTTCATTTCGTATGAAAGAGATGAGCTAAAATAGAAAATTTATATATACTATTGATTCCATAAACAAAATGAGCTTTATTTACAGGTTTGTTACGCCATGGCCCAGGGAATCGATGATCGTGCGCCGTCCCCAATTTTCATACGAAATACGGATTGCGGCAATCGACCGCCCAAGGAGCCGACTCAGCACAGGTGCATCGCCGGCCCGACCACCGCGCCGCGGAACTTAGCAAGATCACTCTGTTTCTAACATCGAACATTGTCGCGTCTCAATTAATTGTAATTTCTTTTATTTTAATAATTTGATTATAAGTAATTTCGTTTTCTTGGAATCTCCACAATCATATTAAAATAAAATGCTGTTTGTTGGTAGTCTTATACAGAAATCGAAACATGCATTATGTTTCGTGTCTGTTATTCTATGTCAACCGTCTGGTGATTGATGGAGTGAAAATTGTTTCGTCTGGTGATTGGTGGAATGAATATTTATGTTTACAATGAGGCGTAAGTGACAAACACTAGTCGTCTTTTTTATTCTGAATGTTTATTGTTTAGCAAGTAGTGAAATGTACGCAAAATATAAAAATGTGTATGTGTGTTGCTACTGCATTCGGAACAGATTCTCGGTTATTTTGTGAGCATATAACGTAACGATCAATACTGTATTAAATCATTGTTTACAACGAATATGTTTTTGTTTACTTATTCTCCATAATTACTTTCCATAGAACAATGATTCATCCATCTATATGTCATTGTAAAAGTCGGAAGTGCGATAAGGCATACTAACACATTCTTGTCATCCGACTGAGATATGGCGGTGCACGGTCGAAACCTACCATGGCCTTTACAGCTTCACCGGGCAAGTGGCGAGCGCAGATGGCTCTCAGTCTTAATATTTACACAACGAGCCTAAGGGCGTCCCCGAACGGGTCTCGAACCTCGGCTTAGGGCGTTGCGGGGGGGGGGGGGGGCTTGGTAGCCTAACATATGTTTGGGGAGAAAAAGCGGCCCGCACATGCCGGTTACGCGAATAGGGACTGTGCGAACCTACAGGGACACGCGACGATGGCCCCCGTCGGCGGGGGCGAAGTCTCGGTTGACGATTTGTGGAGTGTAATCTTAGTGTTTTAGCTATTTCGGCCGCCGATGCGGCGGCGACCGTGGTAGGGTCGTCCGGATCGTCTAGCACGTCCCGTGGACGCCGAGTTTACGCGCGCGATGTGAATATTATTATGCTGCTGTTGTAGAATAATCAGCAGAGGAGAAAGAGCGGGTTTGAATGCGCTTTGCCGAGTCGAAGAAGCGTTTGGACGCCAACTTTAGGTACTGTGCGAAATCGTAGGCAGCCCTAAGTCTAAATGAAGGTTCAAGTTGCGTATGAACCACGGCGCTCCCGTGGCTTTACGCATGAACTTGTTCTGAATGACTTGTAGCCTATGGACGTGTTTGGACGCAGCGTGTGCGAAAACCACACCGGCATACGTCATTATGGGCCTGATGCACGCAGTGTAGATTCTCACCTTATTACTAAGGGATAATTTACTACGCGTGTTTAGTAGGCAATGGAGGCACCCGAGTGCGAATGCAGCCCGGTTGCGCACTGTTCTGATGTGCGGCCCAAAGGTTAGACCACTATCGAGAGTGACACCTAGGAATCGGGTGTTCTTTTCCCACGGAATAGAACGCCCGAATAGCGTTACCTGACGTGGGAGGGATCGACCGGACTAAAGTGGAACTAAATTTGACAGCTTGGCCATATCGTCGTTTGCCAATTCTATGAATTGGGTTGTTGTAATAGGTTTCGGTGAGTTTTTAGCTCCATCAAAGTAGTATATGGATTGTTCATTATACCAAATAACGTGAAAACGTTCGATTTGAGATATTTTATCAACGTTGAAACCGTTATTGTAAGCGGAATAAAAAATAAGGTAATTTAATACCAAACAACCATTTTTACATGATACTCGCCGCCGTAATAGGTACTTTTTAGAGTTGCCATATAAATATTATTTGCCGTATTGATTGGATTTTTACTTTTGAACAGTCTAATTTATTATAAGAGACAACTTTTATCAATTATTAAGACATTATAGAAATGAGCTATCCATAGTAAATAAAATTATTATTATTTTCGTAATTTAATTGCTAATGGGCCAGATAAAAGATACAAGTAACACAAAAAGTAAGAAAGCGGCATCCGGTCAAATTCATATTTAATAGGTTCTATATATGCAAAGACACAACCAACATTACGTAAATTATGGGCAAGTTTAGAGCCAAGAGCCATGCTATAAGTAAAGGTAGATAGATCGTTTTATTGCACTAAAAGTTTTATTTATTCCTTCTGCTCCTCAGTACCTTAAAGAACGATTTCAGTTCCTGGAACCCACAGCTAATAAACTCCATCTTATATTTCCTCCTCATTCTACGCATGTGTATACTCAGTCCTTTACTGTGCAGTCTGTTCGTTTATGGAATTCTTTACCACTATCGATTCGTAAATCCAAAATCTTCCTATTTTTGAAAAGTCAGTCAAGGATTATTTCCTGGCTTAGTGGATTATTTCATTGTCCTTTTCTGCCTGTCACTGTTATTTAAGTTGAATAAATCGTAGTATATTATTTTGTATATTATAAAGTTTGTATATTTATTTATTTTTTGTTTGCAATATTATACTATGTATTAAAAATTATGCTAATGTATTTTCTTAATATATAAGGTCAAGGTGGCTAATTCCGGCATACTTTATTGAAACCTAATTTTGTTCAAGTATATTTAAAAAATCTGTCGATACCGGCCAAATGTTAAGCAAGTATCAAAATTTAAGTTTACATACCTTCCTATTAACGTCGTAAGTGTTCTTAATCAAGAATAAGTTTCCAAGATATACGGTAATTTTTAAAACCTCCATATTAGACGGATTTTCCCGCAATTCGAGGTAAATCCGTCACGTAGAGGTAATTATATAAAGATCTAATATTTTTTTAAAATACACATAAGTCATACATGTATTGGTTAACGAGAGGCAATTATATGTCTTCCACTAATAAAAATATGGTATAGACATAGATATAGTATATACAAGATACACAAAGGCGGCTTAGAGGCATGACAAAAATATTGAAGTAAATATGTGTTGGTGAATGTCTATGTGTAAGTTCCAATAGTGTTGTCCACGCCAAAAGTTCTTATTATCGATTATGATGTAAATCAACAGGCGGTCTCTTTCGTACAGAAACAAGAAAATCATGGGTATTTTAATCCAGATGAATCTGAATCAGCAAACCTATAATTGTTTACAACTTATAACGACGGTGACCGATGGTGGCCAGTACTTAGTTACTTTGAGCTAATATCTGCGATACCTCTGAGCTCGGAGGAACTGAGATATTAATTTAAATTAAATGCTGTGAGGGGCAATTTGTTTCAAATGAAATACTCGTGATAAATAACATATTTATTTGCATAGGGATTAATACTATGTTTATGAAAACACCTTCGCAAATAATGCATTATTTTAGATAAATATAAGAAGTTATTGTGAGCTAACCTTTAATGATATGACATTCTGTCATGCTGTCACGGTCTTTTTTAGAACTCTCATACACGACTTTTGCGAAACTTTAACCGTTTTCACAGCGCACGCAGCGGAAAGCTCTATGTAGGAAAATGTTCAATCATTATTTCTTACTGCTCCACTACTATTGTTTTCAGTACAGCGTATATTCTTTATCGATAAATAAGAAATCTAAAACAGAAATATTTTTTCTAATTGGTCCAGTAGTTCCTAAGATAAGTAAGTTTAAACAAACAAACTCTTCAGCTTTATAATATCAGTATAGATACATTAAATTAATTAACTCAATACTTTTAAATATTTTATTTATTACCTTCTCAATATAACACTTTTTTGAGATGTGTTCGTATCGTTTCCTTGCTTAATTTACAATTCATTTACAAGTTTAATTCTAAGATAAGCATAGTTTCTATTAAGAGTTTAATCTGGTCTATTTTAAGTCCGCATTCATTTTTCCATCAATGCTGAACTGTATGGAAACCTGAAAAAACGAAATTTATTTACCAATATGTATGTTTTAATCGATTGTAATGACGTCACCGCTTTGTCAAGCACTAGCGTAAACAAAGAATTTGTTATTTTATACATTATTTTCGCGAATTTAAATAAAAAACACTATTTACTCAAATATATAAATGGACAAAATATATATTGAAAACTCATATTTATAAGCCAATTTCTAGCTGAAATTAGGTAAAAAATGGTTCGTAAAATTCCAATGATAAATCGTATTTACCAGTAAATATGTATTAATTCGGATTATTTCGCCTAGTAGCGTTGCATCCAGGTACAGCACACGACACCATAATTGTATTAAGTAATAATTACAATATTAATAGAATAATTAGCAATAATATTTACAATTTTCACTGACACTGACAACACACCGGGCGCTTTGGGCTCTTAGTCGCGAAAAACAATAACATATTTCTATATTTTCTCTGTCTCTTTTCTCTCGGGCGTTCAGAATTGATTAAGGTCTCTCCACGCTTTGTGTATCTTGTAAGCGAAGCGCGCTAATACTAAATCTATGGGTATAGACCTCATTTAAAAGTTAAAATATTTTTTGGGGCAATTCCGGCATACTGATAAAGTCAGGGGTAGCAAACCTAATTTATGAGGTTTATTGGTAAGGAATAAAACAAAACAGTTCCTCCAATGAGATTTGTTTTCTTTTCTATTTACGTGATCCATAATTGTCATTCTTGGGATTTTATACAGCTGTGAAGCTTTGTACCCACTTAATGCACCATTACGTACTGCTAATATGGCTTCACGCAAATCATGAAACATTATTTCCTGATTTCCGGACGATCGTTGGCTGTGTTATGCCATCTGTCAATTTCGTTCTGACATTGAATTGTCTATGGATTGGATGTTCGTCGCGGCGCAATTCGTAATTTTTTGGAGGTTTAAGTTTTAATAAAATTTAATGTACGTTTACTTGAAAATAGCCAATTTAGTAAATGGCATTATTTTAAGACAGTACAAGACATATTTAATTTCAAAAGTTTACTTGAACAAAAATTTAAGAATTATTTGAATATTCATCAAAGATTTTTAATACATCGGTCTTAGCGGCGATAGGCGAAAAGGCATCGAAAAGGTTAGTAATTTAAAAGTATAAATTAATTAAAGAGCTTTAAACATAGATGCAGAGAATTAAAAAGCGTATTATGAGTCCAAAGTATATATATATATATATACCTACTTTATTAAAAACTTAAAAGAAAGTTAGGGGTAACTAAATAACACTCAAGCTGCGCCAGTCTATTTTAGTAGTTACGATCTTAAATAAAACAGGCTTTTATAACTTTGTTAATCTTTATATATATATATATATATATATATATTATTATATAGTATATATATATATATAAAGGAAGAAGCGAGTGATTATTACGTGTGTGTGCGTCGAGTGTTGTGTTATAGTGTGCAGTGTTAATTACGGATTTTAGTGCGTGCGTTAATTGATTAATTAGTACGAGTGTAAGTGTAAGTAGTGTTGTGTGTGATTTTTATTGGTTAATTAATGAAGTGTGTTACCGTGTTATTCTCCGTGTTTGGCAATAATTTATCCGGAACCCCCAGCTCGTAACAGTACCGAGACTTTGCATGCATAAATGTACTATGACGTAGGCATTACTAAGAAAGGATTTTGATAAATTCCACCTCTAAGGGGATAAAATAGGGGATGACCATTTGTCATAAATCTAAATATAAATCTTAGATTTTCGACTGATTAACTTTTTAACACTCGCTAAGCAATAGTAAAGCCGCAAAAACTATACCTATACTTCAAAACTCGAGCGAAGCTGCAACTCAACGCTAGTTTTACAATAAATTTGGTTAACAATAAAACGTTATAGTGAGCTAACCTTAAAAGATACATGCTGTCGCAGACTTTATTTCATAATTTTTGAAGGGGAACAATACTGTCATACCAACATGACTTTTGCGAAACTAACCGTTTACGCAGCGCACGCAGCGTAAGCTCTGAGTGGAAATAAACCTCCGATTTCGAGCTATTCTTCCTTGCTGCTCCGCTCCTATTGTTCATATAATGATGATAAAGCAATAGCTTTCTTCGATAAGGGGCTACTAACACTGAAAGTATTTTTAAAATCGGTCTAGTGGTTCCTGAGATTAGCGCGTTCAAATAAACTCTTCACCCATTATAGTATTATTAGTATAGATTGTGAAACTATTTAGTTTCAAGGAATGTCATGAAGAAAAATAGTTTGAATACTCAAGCAGTATGGGTATCATGGAGGGACGATTAGTATTAGTCGCGACGCCAAAATGCAAACAGTTGAAAATTACGTCCATAACCACAATATCGAGTGCGCTTCGACACTAAGCTCTAGTGCACACAGACTGGTTGGCGGTCGTCATAAGGTAAACAATAATCTGTCGCTCATGCAAAGCTGGGTGAGGCCAGGTTTTGAATAGATCGTGGCTTGTTAGAAATTCTATGAAATTATAATGAAGGAAAAGTTATAACCTATCTTTCTTCAATCTGTCGTCTATCTGTCTTGAATCAATATCTGCCGAACATAGGTTTCCCCCATTTTGATAATATATTCCGATTGTTCGCTTTCCAAATTTAGTCACGACCAGCGACTTTCGTAAGTCAACGGTCCATTCGGCAGGACAGCATCTGCTACTACGCTAGCTAGCTACTACTAGCTACGCTGGCCAAGACGTACTCAATCATATTTTAAGACTTTTATAGACAACTAATTGTAACTATAGATCACAGAAATACTGTGAAAATTTCATACCAGTCAAAATATTTTGTTTTTGAATTCATTATGTTTAATAACAAAGGCACATACAACCAGTATAATTTTGTGTTGGCTTGGCTATTACTCTTAATCGTTTAATTAAAGGTAAAATTTGCTGAAAGTGAATTGCATGTTACATTTATAGTGGTTAGTATACATTTTCTTTAGCATATAGTTAACGCTGCTTGAGCTGAGCCAGTGGACTTACATCCGTAGAGTTGCAGTAAAGTTGCAAACTCCATATTGATACCAGGTGTGACACACCTGGTATCTTGGTATTTTGGTGCAATGGCTAGTTGTCTAAAATCATAAATATTGACTGTACCTCCATAGAAATATAAAATATAGAAAAAAAACCTTTTTATCATCTTCAAATAAAGAAATCAGCTCAGATTTGTTTTCACTTCGTACGACTAATTTTTGGCACAAACTTGAAACCGAAAAGCGTAGTCGTTTCGAAGACTGACTCTCCCAAACTAAAGTGGTAGTACTTTTTTTACTTGTGCGACTATTGTCAAAATTGCAGGACTATTTTTTGGCGTTGTCAAAATTCGGTTTCATTGAGATTTCAAATATGAGGATAATAGTTTGAAGCGCACTTCAAAGCTACGGCAATACACATTTACTAAATTTCAGGAAACCTGAAATTTATGTATGCTATTATTATTTGGAATCTATATTTACAAAAGCAGACAGGCGACTGCAGGCAGACGTTAGACAGACCTACTTTTATAAATGTTATAGATGCGATAAAAATATCCTCATAAATAGCAAAAAATGTGTAATCTTTGTCGTTCCGGTTGCAAAAAGTAGCTAACGTAAAAAAAGAAATATTTATTTTGTTTATTCTTTATATTATATTATTATGGTTAGGGCTTGTAAGATATCCACGATAAATAAGTGCGATTGTCAGAACACTGTTTAGGACCCCACTGTATCCTGATTCCCAATATTCACGCTCGGTCACGTATGGGGCCATTGTGTTTTCGTCAAATGGGTGTTTGGGTTTGCATCGCTACTCTACCTCAACCAGGTTTTACAATAGCGGTGGTGGAATAAAGACGTATGTCCAAACGATATGAGGTTGATAAACTGGATAATAAAGTAATTTATGTGGAATGTTATGAGGAATATTCGCTGTGACTATTCTTTATCGTGCTACGCTAGCAATAATAATAAATTTCTATTTAGTCGTTTGATCGCAAACTTATTATTAGAGATCTCAGAATACAATTTTCGTAGGACACCTCTTCTCAAGCAACCTAGCTTACGTTGCCTGAGGTCCATGCAAAGATGTGTCTTACTCAATACCATACGTCTACGTATGCCAGCACGTTGCTCAAATACTTTTATCTTAAAAAAAGCACGGAATGGTTGACGTGAAGATCTGACGTATTTTGCCTAATGCCACCCAATTCAACTGAATTCGCGTACTAGCTTGCCTCTCGAAGCTATTGCCGGCCATGTTTGACAACCTATTCTTGTACAGTCTCAGAGTAGTGGGACGCTATTTACACATACCTGTTGTGGCATGACATGGTTATTAAAAATGTCTTTCTTCCTGTCCAGATTCATACCAAGTCCAATTCGTCGGGAATTGAGGTTGATTTTCATTAAATTTTAATCAGGGTACTTTTGAATTGGAGTTGGTGTGGACGGGTAATATTGTTAGAGGTATTATTTAGTGGAAAATAATATTATCTTCTTGCACCAGTCCTTTTTAATTTATTCTGTATTTAATCTTTGCAAGCGTAGCTTAGAACTCTCCTCGAGTCGATAACATGTCGATCGTTGGTTGTGAAGGCTGGATCAGGAAAACGAAGACCGCAGAGTTTATACTGTTCTAATATGTACGTTTTATTTAAAGTTACGATTGGTACTCATTAGTTGCAATTGTCTTAGAAACCTACTCTTACTTGTATTAGAATCTACGAGTATTTTGGTGACCTACACGCGAATAATAATAATAACGTTTATTTCTATAGTATTCTATAGAAATAAACGTTATTATTATTATTATAGAAGAGAATAGATAATTATATAGCGATTTATAAGATAGCGCACTAAATACATAACAACCGTGCCGTCTCAGTTCTCAGTTTTACTAAAAGTACGGGTTGTTACGCTAACTATTACATAATATCATTAGTACTGTATAGTGTTGCAGAGCGGTCGCAAAGTGCTTTCTATTGAAGTTTTGTTCAGCATTTAATTTTAAGGTAAACATTGTCCTAAAGGGGAAGTTTGGGACCGTGTTTCGTTATTAGTTACATTATTCGATATTTCCCGTTTATATGCTTTTGCAATCAATGTCCGCAATGCACTTTGTTGACAGACACTTTATTTTTAATCCTACGTAGGTTTGTTCGAACAATCCGATTAAATTATTTAGAAAAGCAGATTTTTCGAATATATTCCTGCTCAAGATATAATTATTGGGGAAAATTGGTTCTTTGTCTAGCAGTAAAAAAAGTTAAGTGATATAATAAAATATCGTCTCGAGTGACTGGCGCAGGACGGTGTTCATGAAAAAATATAATTACCATCTAAACATATTGGGTTTCTTCAATAATGTGCTGGCATGTCATATTCAGGTGAGCTAATTGTCCTTCCCTTCACAACAGAAAAAAAAATGCCCGGTGAAGCTGTGAAGGCCATCGGCGGCCAACAGCCTATTGTTGACCTATGTCCTTTCATGTTTCGGACCGACAATAAATTCGTTAGTCCCCGACTCATTTATAGTATGGTTGTCTTTCAAACACACTTTGTTGGTTACGACCGAATCTCTCCATAAGGCCTGAACTCTGCAGTGGGGTAATATAGTCTAGACTTCTATGGCTTCACTTCTTTTTAACATTATTTAGTCTACTACTTGATATACTGAACTTTCTTCATCATTAAATCCGATCTTTTCTATCTTTAGACATCATAGATCACTTAGGTACTGAGATCACAAATTTTATTTGAGTCTTACAGGCCATTCATCCTTTACACAGCATCATAATTATTCGGTCTTAAAAGTGTGAGGACGCCCTAGTAAGTTTGCCATGATGACTCTATCGAAACTGTAAATTTTTTATTAGTACCTATATGCGACGCTGGTGAGTGCCAATACATGAAAGAAAAGAAATTGACTTATACGGGTAGGTATATTATTCAAAACCGCTTGAAATTTGTCACTCATTTAAATTAATCATTTAAAGGTATTTAAGTATTGAGTCATAAAATAGCAATAACATTTAATTTTATTCCCTAATAATCGTGAGGCAAAATCGTGTCGTGGGGTATTGATGTCTTTTGCGGTCGATATATTGAGAATAGTTTAACTACGAGTTCTCGCATAGTTACGATAATCTTTTTAACAAATGTTTTGAATATATGTATGTTAATTTAGAGGATTTAAATAAAATAATAAAAGTGTACCCTAATAGAATAAAAGCAAGCACATTTTCATATATATATATATATATAAAATGTGCTATATATATATATTTAATTTTTAATCACAATTTTTGTAAAAAAATATTGGGTCTATAAATCAATACGGTGAAAATAAAAAAAAAACTTTTTTTTTATTTTGTGTCATGTGTAATGTATGTGGGTGGGCGCGGTGATGAATGTTAAGGGCAGTGTGTGATATCGGTGGCGGTGTTTTGTGGCGATGGTCGGCGTGACGGCGGGCACCGTGGAGTCGGGCGGCAACGATCGATAGGCGGGCGGGCGCGGCGCTGCAGTCGGCGAGCGCCTCCCGCTTGCTGCCAGCCGATGCCTTACGACACTCCGGCGACCGCCCGCGCCGCGACACCACGCGACGATGCGCGGCGACCGCGCCGCCCGTGACACGCGCCACAATAAAGATCACGATAACTTAAAATCTTCACTGAAAAAGGGGACAAAACCCAAAAAACATAGGGTTGTCTTCGACGAGAGCGCAAATGAGTTCTTCGAGGCCGATTATATTATTGTAGTACGCGACGAGTGCGGGTATTCCGACGAGGGAGAAGGCGAGGATTGCTCAGGATGCGGAGCGTGCGAGCGCTATCAGGAGCCGGAGCCGGGCGCCCTGAGCCCGCCGGACGGGTACAAAGACATGGGACTGTTCAACCGCGACGGCACGCTGCGGGAGCAGGCATGGTGGGAAGCCGGCGACGTGGTGCTGGTCGGCGAGCGCTCCGGGACCGTGTTCACTCCGCAGCACCTGCAGCTGTTGCGGCGGCTGCAGCGCGAGCGAATGCTACGCTCCACCATCTGTGCCGACTGCGACGCTCACGCTGCTCTCCACCAGCCGCTCGGTGAGTCAACTCTGCCCTTGCCAAGGACGACGTCCCGGTGGCCTTGCTTCGCTCACATCTCATATTTCTTGTCTGACGAGGCTCTGCGCTTGTTCATCTGTAATCCGTGGCGAAGCGAGCGGACTCCGCTCTGCCACCATGACCGTTACACATTACGGTGAATCCTTACAACTTTTGTTTTTCCTCACGCTCCACAGCTAATAAAAAGTATCTACTTGGAGTATCTTCCACAGTTTTATTTTTGAAATAAGTTCGTGATTACGGCGGCCAATGCGAATTTTATGTACAATTTCTTTTAATGCCCAGCGATTTTTTTACATGTACACATTTATGTTATTAATTACACACATATATTTATGTTGCTTTGAAAATGTAATACTATTATCTGCATAATGAAGAACCTGAAGCGAAAACGAGAGTGGTAAGTTTCGCTTAAGCTAACAATGGAACGTTTAGTTCGTGTCAACTAACGTATAAAACCATTCAGGTCATTATTAGAACAAGTGACGTAAGCGGCGTTATGTTTCAAAACAGCTGGGATTCTATTGTACTCATCTAAAGTGAGAGCACTCGATGGCTTTAGCCTTGTTTAAAACATTCACGGTTGAGCGATTCTGCTTAAAAATTGACTACCAAATCTTGCGATAAGCCGTCTTCGTTATACAACGGCGTGTACTCACTGCAGCACTAAACACTTGAGCAAATAATTACTGAGACCGTACACAAAAATAGCAAACAAGGTCCTAAGACCTTTATAATGTTGCCATTAGTGGCACATAAGACATTTTAATGGTTGTAATTAATGTAATAGCGTTAGATGAAAGTGACAATAAAACAAGCAGTGACCTTACGCGGCAGCTATAAGAAGAGCCCTCATAGAAAATGCATTATTTTAGCAATTTCAGTTATGAGCACTATCGGAGTGACTTCAGTTGAACGCCTAATTGTTCATTCTAATTTTAAGAATGTGCAAACCGTCGATATGTTTTAAACAAACATAGGTATAATTTAGGCAATTTGTTACTGTTTAAATATAATATAATTAACTTCATTATATTTCATTGAAAAATTTTATGAAACTACATTTTAAGTCATTTCGAACTGACGCAAATGAAATAGACATGAAAAATTAAAATTCATTTATAACGCCTTGGTAACTAAAGCTACTAAGGTTTAAATTACGAATAATATTAGAAATAAGGCAAAGTCAAATCAACATTATAAATTTATCAATATCTTGGTGAATCTATCTTGGAAAATCATAAAATATTTTTTATCTTGTAGTGTGTTAGTAATTTTTTTTTAAACATGTTTATATTTAAAATAAGAATTCGAAGTGCTCTTTCGCCCGATAGAATACTTCACACAATTTTGGTGCTATATTGCAATCTATCGCAGCACTCATATAGTGCTAAATAGCAATTAATGAAGATCTATTATATCTTTTATTACGATAAACATTTATTTTTGGTCACAAATACCTCATCATCATCATCAGCCTACTTCATCGTACTGCAAAAAACAGGCCTTCCCACAGAGCATAGCCATCGAAGAGATGGGGCCGTAGGCTACCACGCATGCATAAAACGGATTGGTATATAATTATTCCAAAATAATAAAACAAACCAAAACTTTCCATTGTTTACACATACTCGTAAGTTCAAATAAATCGTGCTATATTCTCCCGAAATAAAAAAGTATTTATTTTCTATTTTATTTAGTAAAAAGTGAATCAAACTAAGGAATGTAAATTAATAAAACATATTATTTTGGTCAATTTATTACTATACTTGGTAATAAATTGACCAAATCCTACTTGTTCTAAGTTACGCTTAATCACAACCGATGCCCTACAAATTAATTTAAGTTTGGTTTAGAGTGGCCGGCGTGATCATATTGTATAACAACAATTATTTTAACGAATCATCCATACGCTATACTAAATGGGCCTAAAATTGATATTGAAAAACCTGAGGACCCGATAAAATTTTCGAGCTATCCATTGAACTGAAACAAGCGTTTAAAAGATTTTCTTATTTGATTTTTTTAAGGCTGGCTAACTTTATACGAACAATCCGTGTTCAGTTAGACAGTAACCGATAGACAGTTCAGTTACTGGATATTCGAAAATTAAGAGTAACGTTCACTATGGTGCTGAGCTTTCACCAGCTATAACGTGGAGGTCGAGAACAGGATTCGATAACGGAAAATGTTACAATTTGACAGGAGTGCATGTTAACAGTGGGATCGCATAACAAGTTAAGCTAGTGACAAAAATCATAGCTTTTACTAACATAAAATATTGATTTTGCAAGTGCTTTATTCTCTGGGCAATGTGTTGATTATTTTTAAACACCAGTGCCACGCGGTGTTACCTGCTATTTTAGTTTTCTCACGCAGTATAACGTAGGCTGCGGGAAAATATCGTATCCTGTGGGTAGCACCGATGGGCTCAGCTAGTATTTGTTATATATCTGAATAAACTTTTAAATGTTCACTACTAAATCAACATGCTAGTTCCAAAAGCGAGAGACGGACCTAAGCTAAAATCCCTAGAGCACTAAAGCCGTCGCTCTTCCTGCTTCGATGGAATCTACGGGCAATTAACTGGGAGCTTAATCTCATCATGTTTCAGCGGCTAATACTAACTTATACTTGAGGTTGTAACTTCAATGGCTTCGACTACGAATAGATTATGGGTACTAATATGATAATTTGTGTGACGCACAATTTATTTTGTCTGATGATTTGTGATTGATGATTTCCACGCGGACCAAACCCTTACACTAGACGTCTATCTACTACCCGCCACCTTAATGAGAATGGTGATAATAATTGTATACGTATAATTACCGATTTATACATTCGAAAAAACATTACTTATGTACAATTTCACGTTGCTTTTCAAATCAATCCACTGAAGTGGAAGTGGACTGGTCACGTCTTAAGACGGTTTGATGGTCGAAGGGTATCATCAGCTCAAACGTCTCTATTGAGGGACATGAGCTTACCCGTAACCGGGTGTATAGGCCGTTGTCGTACACGCGGGCCCAGTGCGAATTGGCCGATTTCACGCAGAACCTTTGAATCTTTTCGCAAACGTGCGCTGGACTTCACGATGTTTTTGTTTAACTTAAGAGCATCGGATAAACGTGCAACTAAAAATGTTCACTTTTCTGTTTGTTAGCTTATATACTGTTTCCATTTCTTGTAATTGTGTAGTTTTTTTCAGTCAATAAACTTTCTTTTTCATCTTTATTATTTACACATAATTTCGAATTTTTTTAAATATATTGGTACGCGGCGGAATTTGAACCTGCACCTTCGAGATCCGAAGGAAACAGTCCACACCAATATGCCACCGACGCTCTAATCTATACTAATATATAAAGCTGAAGAGTTTGTTTGTTTGAACGCGCTATCTCAGGAACTACTGATTCGCTTTTAAAAAATTCTTTCAGTGTTAGATAGCGTATTTATCGAGGAAGGCTATAGGCTATACACGGTGTTAAATAGGTGAGCAATAATAATTGACTAGGGTATAAGTTTGGTAATTAAGTAATTAAGGGAGTTCTAAACTTATTTTAAATCGTAATAGTTTCGAAGAAAAACACGCTTGAAAAATTGACCTACTTTTTAAAAGATCAACCCTGTTGAGTGTTAATGACCTCAAAATAATAGAATATCAAATTGCAGATTGACACACATTTTCTACCTACACTAGAATCTTGAACATTTAAAATACATATTCTTACCTACTTGATGTATTATAAGTACCGCGACTTCTTATTACCAAGCTTAAAGTTAATGTGTTCACATACATCTTAAAGTTAACCAAATTCAATATTTAACAGAAATGACATTCCGAATATTGTTTAATAAAATATGGGATAATCGTGCCCATGCTTCATTGGTTCATTTATTTCTAAAGGTACACATTTAAATTCAATAAATTAATAAAAATAATAGCTAGATAAAACAAAAATCCCCAAATGTACAAAACCATGACGTTCGAACATTTTTATTTCATTAAAACACAATTTTGTTATTTTTTTGCTAATTATCTGACAATCTCTTCAAGAAAAGAACGTTAGTAACTTAGATTAACAGTTAGTTTATTGTTCATCTTAGGTCAATAGTTACCGAAAATAATTTGCCTATTTGTGTTTGCGCAGTGACAGTCTGCATCAATAACTCTTTGTTTTGTAATAACAATAAAACAAAAAAACAAGTCGCGTCAATTAGCATTCAATATTTATTCTTATGTTAAAGGAATAAAGTTGAAAATGTTGCTTCTCACGTAAAAAGATATGTCATTTTTCAATTCATTAATGAACATTTTGCTACTTTTTGCTATTCGCCGCTAGATGACGCAACTTTTCTTCCTCTAATGTGATTATAGCTTTTATAACAAGCGTTATAAGATACAAAATTGCGCGGCACTGTCTCATTCCCTTGACCTTGACGTTAGTTCTAGCCGCTCAGTTAGAGATGTGAAATTAATGGTAAAGAATCATTCAAATAAACATCGATTTCAATATTTTTAATCGATTCGTTTACTTGATCGTAAAATTGATTTATTATTGAAATACAAGCATGCTTTACGCCATACATTCAATATGCATGTATGGTTCATATGAACAATAAATCAACCAACCAATATAAAACGAAAGCTTATAATCTTTTAATTCTTTAAAGTATTTCATAGTAAAAGCACAAGGAAACCAAATATTTGGTAACTATTATTAATACAGAATTGCATGCTCTTTTTTGAAATAATCGATTAATATTACTGACTACTATTTTGTGGTCTGAGAAACAATGATCCAAATCAAATTTAAACAATAAAGTGCCATTTAGCATTTGAATGCCCAATAAATTTATGTTATCTGTGATAAAACGATAATTTTTAAACATAACGACTTCGTTTTGGTCTCGAAAACGTAAGTGAAAAAGGATTTTTATTTTAATTTCAAAATACATAAAATAATAATGGAGTTCTTTTTAATCCACTTTTACACGATTTTTAAAATATTTATTTAACCTATGTAAATCGATTAAAAATAACCAATTGAACCGTTTTATAACAATTGATTATTTTTTAACAACCCTATTCTACCTACCGTAAATTTAGCCATGTTCACCATGTTGCATCATCCATATTTTGAGTCGAATTTGTCTTTTTTTAACCTCAAAAAGTATTTCTCCAGGGAACGTTATGAATGAAATACATGGCTTAATAGTTCGTAATATTTTTCACGATTACTAGTAGGCTCTATGTTTATTCGTGATAATAGCGTTGGTAGCGGTATCGAGCACAAATACAATACAACATGTGGATTTATAAGATTCTGCCAGTGACGAAAATGGAGCAAAATTTGTGTTCCCAATGGATCTCATTATCAATATGGTACGACGGGGTCGGAAGAGGCCGCAGCGCTGGCGGTGCCTTACCCAGCACACTCCGGGGATCAGTGTCTAGTGTTCAAGAATAGCCTTGTGAAAGTGATTTGGTGAAATGATAGGTGCATTTAAAATTAACGCCAGTGCCCCCGCCTTCCCTGTAATTTTTTAAAGCTTTTTTAGGGAAAAAATGGACGGTGTGAATGAAACGAAACACGTAAATAAAGATCATTGAATCTTAATCGTATTTTTAATTTTCCTTTATTTTATACGATCATGATTGATGTGATGAGTCAATATTAAAAAATATTTACAGTGAAATACAACCTAAGATTACATGTTAAAAATTGCCGCGTTTCAACCGCAGCGACATAGCCCGCTTTTAACTTAGCAGATTCTATTATTATTCTAAAAGGTCAATGACTCTACGCTACTTATCGTTCAGGGTTGTCACAAAATCTATTGATATTTTAATTGAAATAAAATGTATGTACGATGAGAATTGAGCCTACGCACCGGATTTTTACTGTCGTGCATTTTAAATATTATAAGTATTGTCACCCTTCATTATTATTGCTTACTTATTTAACACCGTGTATATCATCACGCTACAAGCAATAGAAGCGGGGCAGCAATGAAGAATGTTTCAAAATCGGAGGTATTTTTTCATACTTGGAGCTTCCGCTGCGTACGCTAAGTAAACGGTTAAAGTTTCATAAAAGTCATGTATGAGAGTATTGTTCTCCTTTTAAAGGTCTACAAAAAAGTCCGCGACAGCATATGTCTATCTTTGAAGGTTAGCTCACTATAACATATTTTTTTGCTAAAAAAAAATCTGAAATTGACCCCGAAACCTTTAAAGTTGGAGGAAGGGGGAATCCTATGTATAGTGATGCATATATATATATATATATATATATATGGATTCCTATGAAATATGTATCTTATTATCCAAATAATTATAATTTAAATGAAGTGGTGCCGTGTCATCCCGAATTTAATGCGAGCGCAGCCGCGGGCAAAAGCTAGTAATAAATAATTTATCGTTTTTATTTTTTAAGCAGGAAATTCCTGTGTCATGTTACTAGGAAATGGGCCTTCCTATACAACATAGCGTGGGAACCTGGGCCACAATTCGGCTGGGACCGATGCCTTGACGTGCCCTCCGAAGCACGGACTTACGATTCCTTTCAGATCATCAGGTATTTCAATCTGTAATGGCCTAACCAAACTGGAAAGAATACAAGTACTTATTGTTTCCTTAGTATCTGATAAATAAATCGGAATAAGCGTAACCGCAACCTGTTACTGCGCAAGGCTAATGTAATTGTGACGCAGCCCTGATTGTTTAGTAACCCCCGGGGTGTAGCTTATTGCCGTAGCAGTTAAAGTATCAAGGATTTTGCTGCAGTATTTAAAGGAAAATATTTAATATAATTTATTTTTAAAGACTACTGAGGTCCACTGCTGGAAAATCCTCACACAATGACTTATCATTTGGAGGTTCGCTAATTGCTTAAATAAATAATGAATAAATATCCATCCCTAATTTTAGCAAAGAGTACAAACAAAAACTATGAGTACTAAACAACTGGTAAACATTTTTATTAATATATCTTATTTTATAAATACGTAGTTATTATACATGGAAACGCCCAGTGGTGTAGGCATAGATTTAGAATTAACGCGTTAATCCTATACTATGGGTGTAAGTAATAGCCGTTTTCATATATATATATTTTTTTAATTTATTTATTCATACACAAAAAAAACAAAGAACAATTATTACTATCTGCTAAACTGTAAAACAGTTTTCGGCGCAGAGTTCTCGGACCTCAGTTGACAGTATGACCTTACACTTAATATAATTATAAAATAATTAATTAAATATAATCATTAATTATAATACTAACAAAAATCATAAAGTAGTTAAGCCTAGTTGAAACTATACAATTCCATTCATACATTGTTTATAGCCATTTAAATATTAATTTTACGGTATGTATGCCTAAGACACAAAGATAAATAGTGTCTTCTCAGTAGACCATATATTATTCATATAATTATTCTTTATGTTTCAAATTGTACAGTACGTTTAGGATGGTAAGTGATACGCCTGACCATGACAGAGCAGAATCGAATGAGACCAACAACCGATAGACAGTTATTATTCACCATCAACGCTGCAGTGCACCCGTCACCCGAGATAACAGATGTTAGGTATCTTATACTCGGTAATTTAACTAGCTACAGGGCCCTCATATACAGAAGTGCAAAACACTTTCTATTTCACGGCACTGCGTGGTACCTACCTAGACAACTCAGTACCGAGTCTACGACCTAGTGATTCATATAGGTCGTAGTAGTATGGCGTTTGGGTGGGTAGGTTTGCTGTTCGGAACATGATCTTGTCATACAAACTACAATATAACCAAATTCTTAAGGACAGCCTTACAAACTTTCACTATTACAAGCACATAGATATGTCGAGAATGCTTTGTGGTTAATATTTCTTACCGTTAGAAATCCTCCTTAAGTCCTACTTCGTGTAAATTTACTCTATGAGTTGGTGTGGATTGTCAATTCCGAGATGCAGGGTGCAGGCAATGATGTAAAAAAGTATTTCGTGATATGCTCACAAACAATCGAAAAAAAGTGTTCCGAATGCAGCGACAGTGTATGTGTACACATATTTCGAATAAGCGTACATTTGTGTTCACGAATAATGTCTGTTGTATTGGCCTGAGTATGTATGTATATATTTAGAAAAAATATATATTTATCTGTTATTAGTACCCATATTACAAATCTTGTTTTAAATTGGGTCTAGATGACGCGTATATAGTCGCTGGTTTTATTTTATATAAAATACGTAAACTATTGCCAAAGGTAGAATTATGAATTTAAAATCATACTTAGTACTCGAGCGCAGCTTAGACCTCCGAAGCTAGAGAACCTTCACTATAAATAAAAAAAAACATTAAAAACAAAATTGGTCATCCATTCATCGATTTCTGTTAACAAGTTCGCGTGTTAATTACAAAACGATATTGGAACTCGATGGGTATTCGTTTGTGGCTTGTTTTTTAAATATTGAATATCAATAATTGTTATAGCAACTAGGTTTTTTATTTCTTGGGTCTGAAAACGAGTCTACGATTCATCTGATTCCAAGTGAATAAGTGATAAAATTCTAAGTGATAAAAATGACATTGCATAAAATAAAATATTTTTTATTTACGTTGTCATCACGGTACCGTTCCGTAGCCAAATGGACAAAAACGGAACCCTTATGTCACCCCATTTTTATCCCAACTTTAAGCACTAGACAGTTCACCGCTATAAGGTTTTGATATTCATAATTTAAAATGTTATTATTTAAAAAGTTATTTAGTAGCTTGCATTTTATGGTATTATTAATTTTTCAATATTTATATAACATATACCTCCGTGTTTGTCATAGATATATTAATATGCTATTTGTACAATTGTACTATAATAACGACTAGTTAGGCATTATTAATAAAAAAGGACAATTCATTCATTAAAAGCTTATATGCGATTTTGCCCTTTATTTACTGTACTACTTATAATATAAAGATTAACAAATAATACAATAGACGATTTGCCGTTCGACAAAAGTAAACGGAATAATAACTAGGTAGCAATTTAGTTTTGTTGCTTTTTACAACGAGCGGAATTAATACGACCTCGTCTAATATTGCAGCCGACCATCGTCTCTGTATCCAACATTTCATGCCATTAAATTAATATTCGCGATGCAATTTAGTTGAATATTTATTTGATTATAGTGAGTTTTAAAGACACTGTAAAAATGTTTGCTTTGAATTTGTTTTCATACTCCTAGATGAATGAATACAGATAATCTTATAACCGAACCCGAATAATACGACAAGCTCACGTGCGAGTCAATCTAATGAAAACATGATACTTATCTTATTACTCATAACAGAGCTTGAAAGCTAGATGGTTTTAATGGGGTAGTTTTCTTCGAGTATAGGTGTTAAAATACGTTTAACGCTTGTCTAGCAGAAATTGTCTATAGAATTATAGTGACATTCACTGGTGAACTTGCGTAAAACTTAATATGCATCTTATACGATATAAACTTATTGAAAGCTAATATTAAAACAATAATAGGGAAAACTTTACATATTTATGGATCTAGGCACTAGACGCACTACGAATAATGAAAAGAATAAGTATTTTCGTAGCACAAGAGTGCTACGTACATGGCCAAATGCTGGGGTGGAGCACGTTTTAGGCCATAATCCGCCCTAATTTGTGGTAACCACTCACAATGTGTTTAATATTAGTTTCAATAGGTCAATTAAATGCTGATTGGCAAGTAATATTGCCAAATCAGAATATTTGCTCAACTGTACATTCCGTTCGGTTTTCAATTGCAGCATAAATTAAACCGGCCGGCATGTCTGTTGGGAATAGTGACCGTATTAACGACTTCGGTACGCCATTTTCACTCGTTAATACCACAGAATCACCTTAGTCGGCATTAATATATTGTTTGTAATAAGTCTTTTGTTTTTGGAATATTTTGGTATAGCAATATTAGATATTATCAATAAAATTAGCATTACAATGAAATTACGGATAAAGTTACAAAAGCAACTGTAAACTTTAAAGCTTATAAATATGTCAATGTATGCCTATACAAAACCTCCTTGGTTTTGTATAGGCATACATTGACATATTTTTGTTTTATCATCTTAGGGATGGAGCAATATTCGTACTAAAGATACTATCGATAGGCCGATCGATACTATTGCCTTTGCCCAACTATCGATAGCCTATCGATAATCAACTATCGAGCGGCAACACTGTAATAAAGACAGTTTGCGTTTATAGATGTTTACCATAAAACCATCGTTTTCCAGGATTGAGAAATCAGTTTTGTAATTTTCCTCAAAAATGTTTAAGGATCAATAACTTATATTTTTTATTCCTATACAAGATATTTAGCAACCTGCTCATAGCATAACAAATAACCTGCTTACTTTCAGCTCTGAGCAAGTATAACCAATACAAATACAAGTCTGTTCATTCCAAAAGCAGTGCTTTTGGAGTATTAAATCCACCTATTGATGCAGGAATTGTTCGATGCGTTTTTGAGTATAGCGAAATCTTAAAATCAGTAAATCTTGTGTTGTCCTATAGTAATACAAGCAATGGCGGATCCAGGGGGAGGGTCATGGGGGTCATGAACTCCCTTGAGCTATTTTTAAGTACTATACTAACGTACATTAACAAGATACCTTATAAGGTAAGCTTGACTACTACTATGTGACCCCCTCTTGACGCCTTACCTGGATCCGCCCTTGGATACAAGAGGACACAGGATTTTTGTATACTTTAGGTTGACTAACGATGCAGGCATAGTTCTTTTTTATAACCTCGGCAAGTAGGTTGATGATTTCTTGTGTTTACTATAAAGAAATAAATGAGTTTTTTATGAGATGTGCTGAGGATACGCTTGACCATGACAGAAGCAGTGTTGAAGGAAATAAATAACCGTAGGTGCGGTAGGAGTGCGAAGGGATTATTGATTAATCGATTTTATATCACGCATAAGAACGGATCCTATTTTTTAAATTTTTTTGTTGATATAATATACAACACAATATCGATAACAGCAACATCTAGATAATTGTGGCGATTCAATTTAAAGATTAGTTGGGCCCTGGTTGGACTATTATTTATTCAATATTGAGTCCCGAATTCTAGAAACAAAAGCTGGTACAGTGATTTTCTTGCCATGGTATTGCATGAATACGAGTGCTCGGCCCCGGTAAATCGAATAAAGCCATTAATAAAACCAGAGCGGACACAAATATGTCCATACCTAGTACTGGGAAACCAATGTTTATTCAAAAAAGTCAAACCTAAATAATACCACCTCCTTTGAATTATAAATATTCGTATTTCAGCAAAGTCAATAACACTCGACACTGAGTTTTTCTTATGGTACCTAGTACCTACCATCTATAACTTGATTTAAAATATACATTTATATTACTAACTTAAATTATTACAATTATTGTTATTTGACAAATAGTGACCTAATTAGCATTTTACGAACACGTTGTTGAATAGTCTGTTTTTTTTTCCCTGATTTATTTTCCATGTAATCTCTTTTATAGAAATATTTTTGTTCCCAACGTAGTTCTATTATTTATAATTAGCTGTTCCTCAGCTGTGTAAGCCGCGTTATAAGATATTCTCCCGCATTAAAAGATACCTAAAAGACGCGCGGACTCCGCCGTCGCGTGAGCTGTGAGCTGAGCGGTGAGACATTCCTTTATTTTTCTAAAATAACTTTTATTTTGCCTATGTTTTTCCTTTTTACATCAGCTACCTGGCCAAAAAATTCCTGTCCAAATCCATAGCCGTTTCAGAGATTACCCGGAACAAATAGACAGACAGACAAAAATATTTTAAAGTGATGTTTTGGTGTTTGCTCCGTATATATCATATGCATGTAGTAAAAAACATTCAAAGTCAAAGTGAAAAACATTTATTTGTAATTAGGCTTACAAAAAACATTAATTTTAATATTACAAACAGACACTTCAGTTTTATTTATATGTTATATGTTATTATGAGAAGAGGCACGCTGTGCGCACGATACGTCGACTCAGTTAATTTCTCGATTAAAAAAATACAATTATTGTGGATACATACCACGTAATTAATCTGAACTGTAAATAAGTCAATCAAAGTTCACTACAATTGAAATTAAGTGTGAATACTAGTGAATTTAAAAATTACCAGTGAATTTGCCGTGGTGTTTATTGTAAAAATAAGTGACGTAAAGTGGTGTTTCGGGAAAAGTTGACACATAACTGCAAATTTAAAGTGGCATATTACAAACGCATGGTTACGCTCAAGCACTGTTTGGTGATATTATTATAATTTTGTGCATCATAACCTAAAAGTCTTCCAAAGTATTACTCATTGATACTATCAATAGATCCGCATAATATAGAAAATAACGCCATCTGGTATTTTATGGTTGAACTAGATTAGTAACCTTGTTCGCTGAGATTTGTGTGGTGTTAACGAGCATTATTGAATATAGAGGGCTTATAATTGTTATAACTGTGTTGGCTAAAGGCAATCCTTAACAATGTCTCCTACGGACCCATCTATTCAATGCTCTGCATGTAAAAAACCTTTACCTAAAAGTGAATTTATGCGTTGCATGTCATGTAAAGCTTTTTATGACCTAGATTGCATAAATATGAGTTCTCAGCGATTTTACTCATTTTATAAGCATGAAAAAAAACGCCGTGATGGATGGAAATGTCCTGAATGTTTGTGTAAATTCCCAAAAATAGATAATCAAAATACTCCAGTGCGACAGATGTCCCCAACCGAGCAGTCCTGTAATGTGACCGTAGGGTGAAGTCTGCAGTTGTAGATCGCTCTTTGGAAATTGAAGTCTCTGATAGCGTATCGGATAATCAATGTGAAAGTCCACTAAGCCCTAACATGGAGTGGAAAAGATTTTGGGAAGAGATACGTGCTATGCGTTCAGATCTGAGTACATTCCGTACGGCTGTCTCGGAGCTCACGACCACTATCAAGATGCAGAACGTCCGTATCGAGGCACTGGAAGGCAGGGTCAAAAAACTGGAGACGGGTGGTGTTGATAATGCTGTTGTATTGAACATGGAGCGAAAGATCTCTCAGTTGAAGCTTGAGATTGAAGAACGCGATCAGGAGATATTGGGAAATGATATAGAAATAAGCAGCTTTCCTGAAATTCAAGGCGAGAACTGTACACACATCTTGCTTACAATAGCTAATAAGTTAAACATACAAATTACTGAGCGTGACGTGGTGAGTGCACAGAGACTGGGTGTACCCCGTGCCGCTGCCCCGGGCACTGGGGGGCCTGGGGGTAGACCACGCCCGCTGGCTGTGCGACTGGCGTGCCGCGCGCAACGTGATGCGGTGCTTAATGCAGCCCGTGTTCGCCGCAGTCTTAAATTAGACGACTTCAACCTGCCGGGAGCCCACGCTGATAACGCTCGTTTTTTCTACATTAATGAGCGACTGTCGCGTCGTAATAGACAGCTATTCCAAAAATCTCGAGAATTGGCAAAGCGCTTGAATTGGAGTTACGTATGGACACGGGATGGTCGAATTTACACGCGACAGGAACATGGTAAAGCTCGCTATCGTATACGCTCGGAGAATGACTTCGTGGAGGTTTTTGGGGTTGAAGCAGTTGGTAATGGTTAATCACAATAGTTATCATACTATGTACTTTGATAGCTTTGCTCTCATTGTATTATTTTTATGCTTTTTAGGTTTCCGGGTTTTTAATTGTTTTTGCTTTATATCATTTGTTGAACCATATAGCTGTTTAATATTGCTTTCAATGTTTTCTATACGATTGTGTGCTTGTCTTTCCGATTTTAAGTGGTGTTTAAATTTTATTATGAGCTCTTTTCTTTCTGTCTTGGCTCTATTTATTGCTGGCTTATGTAATGGACTTATAAGGCATTTACAAGTTAACTTTTTTTACTGTTTAAAGAGCGGTGCTACGCTGCAAATGTGTGATAACTATGCTTATTTACTACATTATAATATTTTAGTCAATTGTTATTTATATATTAATAAACTGTTATTATTAGTAATAATAAATTGTTATCTATATATCTTGTTTTGTGCTGTTTTTATGAATATTACGTACATTTTATTTATATTATTAAAATGCTTCATACTGTACCGGAGTAAGTTATTACGTGAATCATGCTATAAATTATCATTGATTATTATCCATCGTCTTAAAGTAATTGTTTATGTTGACTATAAAATAATTAAAGTAGTGGGGTCTCGTTGTTATGCAAATAGACGACATCTTACGATTCTTAAACAAAAATTAATTAACTTAAAAATTATATTCATATCATTCTCTTTTGTTTTACAATTCAAAAATAAATTTATTAAAATTGGCTTCTTAAACCCTGGCTCCCTTGGAACGCGACATGAAGAATTTTTGGTGGCTCTTGAAACACGGGTGATAGACATCTTCGCTATAAACGAAACTTGGCTAAAAGACGGTGAGGAAAAACGTGCACCTATGCCAGCCGGATATAGTTTTCGGCACATTCCGCGGCCATCTAACGTTCGAACGCGTGGCGGGGGAGTTGGCTTTTATATACGGAACGGAATTAATGTTAGATTAATAAAACCACCTCAGGTTTCCACAGTTGAACAAATGTGGCTTCGTTTAAATATAAACGGGATTAAATTGGCTATTGGTACCGCATATCGTCCCCCATGGCTGTGTATCGATACTTTTTTGGATGCTCTTTCGGAATCGGTAATCACCTTCTCCAAATATGATCATATAGTTCTAGTTGGTGATTTTAATATAAACCTGCTTGCTTATAATGACCCGAATGCAATAAAATTAAATGCGTTTCTAATAAGCCTAAATCTAGAACAATATGTAACTCTTCCCACACATTTCACAAATCACTCTGAGACATTGATTGATCTTGTTTGTAGTACAACAAAAATCTCAAATTTAAATATTGATTATATACCTGATCTTAGCAGTCATGCTTTACTTACATGTGAAATTAGAGTAAAGAAACCCAAACCGTCGCCGAAGTGGATACTTTACAGACCGCTGAAGGATATAGATATGTATGAATTTGAAAGGTTGGTGCATGCTATTCCTTGGGAAAGACTACTTGGTGAAACTGTTGATGTATCAGTTTCCTCATTCAATGCATATCTATTATATGTTTACGATATCTACGCACCAATAATAAAGACACTTATTAAGCATCGTAGTCTTCCCTGGATAACGCCAACTGTTAAGGAAATGATGAGGTTAAGAGATGCAGCTCATGTGAAAAGTCGAAAAACTAAACTTGAGACCGATATACATTATAAAGAACTAAAATCCATTGTGAACAGAGCACTTCAATCCGAAAAGTCTGCATATTTTAAACAAGCAATAGTAAAATTTTCAAAAGACTCTAAGAAAATGTGGAAGATGATTAAGACTGATATAGCTGATTTTAAAAACAAACACGCATCCATACCATCTTGTTTTAATGATCCAAACACAGTTAACAAACATTTCGTAGATGTGCCTGGAAGCAGTTTTTTCCGATCTCGGACTTAACATATCTTGAATACCATCGTTTTACATCTGAATCTTTTAGCTTACATCCAGTGATCAAATTACAGTCTTAAAAGTCATCACGAGTAACAACTAATGCTGAAGGCGCAGATGCATTACTCGTGAAATGATTTGCTTACCTTGCCCCGAACACTTGAAGTAATAACTAGAATTGTTAATCAATCTATCCGAACTGAATATTTCCTGAGATCTGGAAGGAAGCTTTAGTAAAGCCTTTACCTAAGAAAAGCCCGCCCACTGAATTGGATGATCTTAGACCAATAAACATCCTTCCCTTTTTGTCTAAAGTAATTGAAAAGGTAGTATATCAACAGCTTATCGTATTTCTAGAGAAAAATAAATTATACCACAAAAGCAATCAGGGTTTCGCTCGGGACATAGTACTGCAACAGCGTTGCTTGATGTGTTTGACGATATTCTAACAGAAGAAGATCAAGGGAATGGTGTCTTTTAGACTTTTCACGCGCATTTGATACAATAAATCACAATTTGTTGTTATCTAAATTGGTATATTATGGGTTTGACTGCAGTTCGGTACGTTGGTTTTCCAGTTATCTTGGTGAACGTAAGCAGCGTTTCAGATTTGTAACGAAAGTGGAATAAAATCTACTTCAGATGCCACTACTCTATCTAGAGGAGTTCCGCAAGGATCAATTTTGGGCCCTATCCTTTTCGTTATCTACAGTGCTGATTTGACCAAATACATAACTAATTGCAGTTTTCATATGTACGCTGATGACCTTCAGGTATATCTGTCGTTTAAACCTTCTGAGATATTGACAGCAATTAACAAGATAAATACTGACTTGCAAGCTATCCAAAATTGGGCTAATAAAAATTGTCTAGTTTTGAATCCGTCCAAGTCTAAGTTTATGGTTCTGGGGTCAAAACTCAGGTAAATAAAATAGTTTCTTTAAACCCACAAATTAATATTGAAAATGCAAAATTAGAATACGTAACTAATGCTCGTAATCTCGGTGTCCTTATGGATAGTAATTTGAAATTCACGAACATGTTATAAAAGTCGTCAATAGCTGCTTCTACAGACTCAAGTACTGTATAGAATACGTGATTGTTTGGACATAGGTACAAGAATAAAGCTTTGTGAAAGTCTAGTTTTATCAAAGTTAAACTATGCTGATACAGTTATTGGGGAGTGTATTTATGGTTACACCAAGAAAATTATTCAGCGTGTTCAGAATGCATGTGCTCGCTTTTGTTATAACATTCCTCGTGGAACACACGTTACTCCATTTCTTAATCAAGGAAACCTACTTAACATGAAGTCTAGACGGGAACTACATTTTTCCGCTTTGTTATTCGGTATAATAAAGACTAAGTCTCCATCGTACTTATACGAGAAACTTCAATTTTCTGCTCGCCCAATTAGACATGCCATTTTGTTGCTCAATCAGAGACATACCACAGCGGCGTTTCGTGGTAGCTTTCGATACTCTGCCACGAGATGTTGGAACAATATCCCACCACCCTTTAAACAATGTCGGACTGTGGGAAGCTTTAAGGGTAACTACAGAAGGTATCTCCTTAGGTCACAGATTGAGCAATCTTAAAATTATCTGCTATGTCAAATGTATAGTTTAATAATTTACTGCAATATATATTCTACATTTTTGTATGTATATGTATGTAATATTGTTGTATGTGTACGTGCATATGTATGTGTTTATGTGTGTGTATGTATATTTGTGTATGTATTAAATATATATGTTTTTTTATTTTATATCGTACTTGTTTAATTGTATCCACAATATGGTATGATTATATATTATCTTGTATCCGCACTGCGTGTAGCTCTGTCTCTTTCAAATAAGGTATCTACGGAAGATCAGCGTTTCGGTACGTTTTCGTGCCGCGACACCATGCTGAGTACATGCCTTTTCGGTCCCTTATTTCAACTTTTTTACTGTTATATTAAGTTATAGAATTTGATTGTATTTGTAAATTTGGTGCACCGAATAAACAATTTTTTTCTTTTCTTTCTTATTGAAGATTCCACATCTGGCGTGTAAATGGCGAAAATAAGCTGAGATATGTTAAAAGGCGTAGTCCGTTTATAAAAAAATACGATACTCTTGGATGAAGAGTTGTTTTTATTACAGTTTGCCCTATAAAAGTGCATTTCCATTGTACCAGAAACCCACGAGTTCCGTCAATTACTTAAAATTTGTGTATTTTAAAAATATTGTACTTCGAGGTAAAGTTTAGACTTTAAATATTCGTTTTAAAAAACGTTTATTTGATTTAAGTACTTACATCAAATTAATAATTTAGTACATTTAGTTTGTTTCACATATTAGTTTACGCGACGAAGGATTTAATTGGCAATTTAGCAAATTTGTTTATACATTTGAATTCGAATTGGAACAAAGATTAAGCGGGGGTGGTCGTTTAGGTTACGCCCCACTCCCGACGTTCGTTGACTTGGCTCGACCAAAAGTCGCTGAACTCTCGGCTCGACTAAGGTGACCGCATCAGTTCTAGTCGGGTGACGCACTCACCAAAATACTAGTGGTTTTATCTATATAAGCGACCTACCCCGCTGATGTGTACTTAACGAAATATGTTGCTGCTGACTCGACCGGGCGTTTAATTAGAATTTATTTCTGACACGTGTACAAAGGCTAGGCCATGTTACAAGTAGTGCGATAAAGCTTACTCTAAGCTAAAATGTATTGCTTTCCATGAGTAACTAACGACTACCGCGTTAATTTGTGTCAATACATTTATTAAAGCATCTGATCATGTCCCATAAATATTAAACCTAATCTATACACGAACGAACAAACCTTACATAACTACATTAAATTATATACACGTATACATTCTAAAAAATTTGCCTAAGTAAAAATTTTGTTGTAAAATAATAAAGACTTGCGTGAGCATGTCTGGCTTTGCTAACACTGCATTAACATTACGATTATCTCTAGACATCTGCGTAGACTCTTGTCATAACAATTACTTTTGTCTATCCAAAGTTATTAGAAGGTTTTTTTGGTCATATTGACTAAGGGCATGAACCTTGGGGGTCGAGTTCTCAGCTGACATTGTAGTTAGTTGACTTAAATACAGATTTGGTCAAGTTAATAGACATTCTAATTATAGAATTACAATTTACTGAATTATAGCATTAAAAGTGTAAATTGCAACTATTTTTGTCGGTCAAGTATGGTCAACATAAAAACTGAGTTATAAAGTTCGTCGTTAAAATATACCCGACATTAATACTCCAAACAAACAAATTCATAAAGATTGCAGTTTGATTGAAATATCTGTGAAAATGCGCATTATATTCACAGACATTGGAATATACAATTAGTCTGGACAAGTCGCCACTTTTATAGGCAGTCCCAGTGTCGCAATTTCTTTTCGGTTCTTACCTGTGAAAAGTTAGTATATTTCTTGGAAAATTTACTGATTCATTGCGATGATGGCATGTTGCAATTGGGAAAAAACGGTAATTTCTTCTAATATTCGTGCGTCTTGACTCGTCTCACAGAGCGTAATCTGGCAGCCAGTGTATGCTCGTTGAGCTTACATTTGTCGCACTTAAAAACGCGGCTTGCCCCATCTCCTGTATTGGGAAATCAGTGTATTCATGGATCTAGCCTGAAAACTAAGCTGGTGAAATTAAGGTTTGATATAAATATATTGTACTTGCACAATAGATATATTGATTGGTTTCAAATAGAAGCACGTAGTTTTTATGTATCTGACATGCAGGCTACTGCTAGGCTAACTTAGGCCACAACCTAAGTGCAAAACCTACAAAACGGACCTAAAAAACTACATGTAAAGAACTTAGATACATACAATGTAGCACTACAAAAACTAAAATAGATTTTTTTAGGTATGAGTAAGTATTGGCCAACGGCTACGCAGTAGTAAACATCCGTATAACTTTGCTTTGTGATCTAATTGGTACATCTTGGTGAAAAATTTGACAACCAGTAAGTACTAAATTTATAATAATTTTGAAGCATGTGATGTAAGCAGTATTTTTGTGTAAACCGTTTCTTGATTGATGCTGTAATACCTTAGCTGCGAATAAATATATCTGAATATAAATATCCGTCTGTAACGTACGACGAAATCTACGTGATGGAAGGCAATTTGTTAGGGTTGGTAAATTTAGATCGATGAACTATTATACTAGATCTGGTATGAGTCAGGGTCGCTGGGGGCATTACTTTTATTGATTTTCATTAAAGACCTTCCTGAAAATAAACTATTTTCCAAGTGCCTGTTGTTTATGGAAGACCTCAAGCTAAGTCTAGGAGTTAATGAAACTTCGGATAGTGAAGCTTTACAAAAAGACGACGCGATAATGAGTTGAAGTGAGTTGAACCATCTCCCGTTCAACTTTAATCTCAGTTTAGTAAATTAGAGGTTGCCATACAACAAAAAAAGTATCTGTGGCCACGACAGTGACTCCCCAAATTTGAACAAATATAAGTCCGCAAGACGGTCCTTTTCTCGATTCTCTTACACGGAATAAATGGGGTCATTGCTCGGTCGGCTGCAGTCGGTTGTTGGGTATCTCACCTGACGCGTCAGTGGGCCAAGTGACTTCTTCGCATTATCGCATAGTTTTAATATTGTGTATTAATATGTTTGAACTTTATATTAGAAACAATAATTGTATTGACATAAATGATTATCCGGTAGCCGAAGCTCTTTTGATTATTTTGTTGGATAGAATCTATACAAATATTAAAGCTGAAGAGTTTATCTCAAGAACTACTAGTCCGAGTTGAAAAAATATTTCAGTGTTAGCTTATTTATCGAGAAAGGCTATAGGCTATACATTTTCACGTTACGAGCAATAGTAGCGGAGCAGCAATAAGACAGAAAAAATTCAAAATCGGGGGGATTTTTTACATACTTGCAGCTTTTGCTGCGTACGCTGCGTAAACGGTTAGTCTCGTAAAATTCGTGTATAATCGTATTGTTCCCCTTTTAAAGGTCTAAAAAAAAGTTCGCAATAGCATATCTCTATCATTTAAGGTTACCTTAAACCGCTATTACCTCATATTTACGCGCGCAAAAGCTAGTCTAAGATACAATGTGGAAATGATTTAAATTTCCAATGACTAGAAGAAAGAAAATCCAAAACTATAAAAAAAAACGTTTATGGCTTTGATAAACTTGCTTATGTTGTATGTTCGTTGAGAGGTTATTGGACCGAGTTCAGTAAAATCGACCGTTTATACCAAAACACTCTTAGGATTTATGCAATAAAGGTGCAATTAGTGTTTTACCAAATAAAGGGAAAGTGAAAAATCCTTTTCCTTGAAAAACAATACACATTAGTTATGTGAGAAAGATATGTGTGGTGGTTGGTTATATTAGATTTTGTTAAGTAAGTATATAAAGTTTATGACTAAAGGTAATGTTTGTCTCCGTTACAAATTGAATAAATGTGGTCTTTCCCCAGGCGAAGGAAATTTGTTTCTGCGGTATCATTTATTGAAACAACTCCCGGAGTCTCCACTCCAATAATTTCAGTCGCAACTGCGCACTCACTGAAACTTTTAGCATATACAAGGCAATACACCCTATACGGATAGCCTCATTGTTCAGTTTAATAAGGTATACACCCTATACGGGATAGCCTTGTACCCCTCTCAGTGGGGACGTACAATAACCTGATGATGATGATGATTAACATTTCCTATTACTTAATCGTATTTTATTAAGTACTGAAATAAATTGTGTGTAATCGTATTCTTTGCGTTTCAATTTTTCATTATACAGGTTATATAACCAGTTGTATAATTATATATAAATGTGTTCGTCCAAATCGAATTAATTTGGTAACTTTTTGGAAAATAGCTTTTCTTTTATCGTTATTAAAAAATTAATCCTTTACAACATTATATAGAGCGTCGGTGGCTCAGTGGTGTGGACTGTCGCCTTCCTACCGGGAGGGGAGGGGAGATTCGAAGGTTGTGTGTGAAGTCATCCAATCCGCACTGGGCCCGCGTGGACGACTAAGGCCTAATCACCCTATACGGGTAGGCTCGTGCCCCTCGGTGGGGACGTTTAATGAGCTGAAGATGATGAACATTATATATGATACTTGTACTAATGTCCAATTCATTAGATACTCGTCAGTGTATTTTACACCAAACACCAATTTTTTTCTACCCAAAGTGTATTTTAGTATTCCATAGTAAAGTATCATTAATCTAGGACTGGAATTTATTAATTTTGTTAGAAGTCAAACAAACAAAGCCTTCTATATATTTTACGTGTTAGCTTTGAGAAATAATTTGATCAATTTGAAACGAGTTTTGTGGAATGTTTTTAGAAAGTTTAAGATACATTAGTTTTACGTTAATGCAATAACATACACCATCCCAGTGCATTTATGTCAATCGATTTATGTTTGATTTTTTAAGTATTTATCAAGCTTTAAGACTTTTACTCTAGTTTTATACTGCCACAACATGTATTACTTACACGTGAATTGCATTGCATTGGCAGTGACGTAAAGTCCTCAGGTATGCAAAGCTGTATTTTTCCGTCAGAGTTGTTCGGAGGACAGGAGAGTACTTCAATTCCTTTATGTTCCATGCATTTATACAGAGCTTTTATACAGTCGAAACACTTACTGTCATTTATCCAAAGATCCGTGTATTTTGACGTTATAATTTCGTATTCATAAATTCATAGATGCGTGTTTTAATAACGAGGATTTGTATTATTCGTATATACGAGTCATTCTTTTTACAATTTAGGTATTTCAATTTAGGGTAATACTTGATTTGCCTGCAACTTTGTCTGCGTGATCAAAAGTAGTCGAAGTTACTTCTAATTACTTGAGCTCTCTACCATTGAAATTCAGTTCAGCCGTTCCAGAAATAAGCCGAAACAAACTAAGCAAAACCTATTTTGGTATAAGTTTCGTTGGGCTTTATTGATCGAATCAGCACTGCACTTTATTAACTTGTATAGATTATACCGATATGAAAATTAAATTCACATCAGTAAGTAAGTAGGTACCTACGTGGCGGCGGTTCACGGCACGTGGTGTGGTAGAGGGCAGCGCAGGCGCGGTGGGGTGGGCGGCGCGGGCGCCTTGTGTAAATTTATTGAATTACTCAATGCATTGCGATAATTTATTTTTTCATCATTTATTTTCTTATACTTTTATGATAAATCTATATGGTATTAGGTTCCCATGTATAATGGGTTAGTACCCAATGTATATAAGTGTATAATGTATATAAGTATGTTTATCCGTCGTTTAGTAACAACGGATAAACATACTTATATACATTTTTTTGTAAATACATACATATTATACATAGAAAACACCCAGCCCATTACAAACAGACATGTTCATGCACACAAATGTTTGTGCTACCCGGGGATCGAACCCGGAATCCTTGGTGTTGTAGTCAACGTCTCAACCGCAACACCAAATGGGTCGTCAAGTATGATCAGCCGTAATAAATAAATTTACAATGAAAGATTAAAAATGCATCTACATCACTTAGCTATACTATACATGTAAATATTTATCCATGTACGTAATACAAGACAGGACGCAGGAAATATACAAATGTTTGTCGTATTGATCTTTACAACCAAATTTGCTATCGAGTCCGTCCCGTTAGCTTCGTATACGACGAAGCAAATGTCTACGACGGTTCCTGTTAAGCGAAATATTTTTATTATCAAGGCTATACATAACATTCGATTTAATGTGATTAACGCAGAATTCCGAATGTAGGTAAGCTTTCATCCGGGACGGTGCGGTGCACACTCCATTACCATCGTTTATCCTCACAACTGCTAGGTCGCTCGGTTGATAAATTAATTTGCATTGTTGTTAAATCTACCCACTATGCAAAGTTTGCATAGTGGGTAGATTTAACAACAACAATTTTGCACTATGATTCCCAAAAATATTTGAAAAGGGAAGCTTCTTATATAACTACTACTACATAGTATAAAACAAAATCGCTATGTCCGTCTTGAAGAGAAAAAAACACGCTATGGCTCAAGTTTGTTTAGTGAAGTCAGTTTTTGCAAGCAGACATATATATTAAAACCGGCTTTATTATATAATCCAATAAAAAAAAAGACTGGATATATCATATTAAAATACTCTCAAAGCTAAGCATTAGAATCTCATATGCATGCACATACACCATAATTTTAATTTTTGTTTGTGTTTCATATTGTTTAATATTGTTTTGTATAAAACGTTGATTAAGATAAACATTTCAATGTGCAAGACTATTATCTTATGGCAGACCACTTTATCTTATATCTTATACTGGTGTATTTTAATGGAGATTCCAGTCATAGTCATATTATGTAAATCTGTGAGAACATGTGGTATTAATGACATTGATATGTTGACATCGAGACTTGATAAAAAATGTAATATTTTAAAAGCCACCTTATGCCTATTATAATATCACAGATATGAATATTCGCACTTTTGTATTTATCACTAACTCGCTTTTTTTACATATTAGAAAGGTTAATAACATATTTATTTATTTTTTATGGGTATTCCAACGGTACATATTATACTTAACTTGGAAATCACATTTTTTAAAATTAATGTTCTAGTACATGCACTAATACCTGTATACTCAGCATTCTCTAGTAACGAAGAGCAACAAGAAGAAAACAAAAAATAATGAAGATTACAATATTAGAAAAAATAAAACTATTTTGACTTAAAACTGCTTAGCAGGTAAGCTTAGCAGTTCTCTTATGAATTTCTGGAAGAAGTCGTGGAAAATATCAATTATTGGGCAAATTTAAACTATATTCGTCATAATATCTTGGTAGTGGGGAATGATAACCCAAATAGGTTCGAAATCGAGGTTTATGGAATATCTTAACAATGGGTTTTCGTGGCATCGAGAAAGTAAACTGCTGGGCAGTGGTCATCTTTCATGAACTGTAATGTACGTTTATAAAATGTTATTAGCCTAGGTAAAGATATTTTATATTGTATCTACTCTTTCCTTTAACACAGAAGTTCTACCGACCTATCAATAAACTGATAATTCTAGATCTATATAAAACTATTAAGAATATACCTACTCAACCAGTTTTATCCTATCTGACAAAAAAACCGACCAAACATTTAAAATATTTAAGATAACTCATAGCTCCTTGTTTCAAATGTTTTTGGGTATCATAGTGAAATTTGTTGGGGTCCATCATTTTTATTGGTGGTTTAAGTTTGAACTTTGCACGACACGTTTTTGCATTCCATTATACTCAACATCAAACTTAACTTTGCCTAGTGGGCAGATTTAACAACAATGCAAATTAATTTATTAACCAAGCGACTAGCAACAGCAGTTAAACGAAAACGAAAAACGATGGTAATGAAGTGTGCACCGCACCGTCCCGGATGAAAGCTTACCTACATTCGGATTTCTGCGTTAATTACATTAAATCGAATGTTACGTAGCCTTGATAATAAAAATATTTCGTATAACAGAAATACGTACATAGGTTAATATTTACTTATTGCTAAGACATCGCTTACCAAGCGAAGCATTTTTTACCTTTCTTTGTAAATTTGTTAATTATAGCTGATACATCACACCATCGTACTATTGACCATTTTCTAGTTCAATTAGAATTATTGATCTAAATATTATGTCGACTTTTGTTGGTAGGAAGAAGATGTTTTTGATTAAAGCAATGTTAGTGGTGCACAAAAGATCAAACTATATTATTGCCGGATAGTTTACTATGATACATAGTATTATGGGTAATACCCATATAAGAATCACTACACAGTATAAAACAAAGTCGCTTTCTCTGTCCATCCGTATATATGCTTAAAAAACTACGCAACGGATTTTGATGTGGTTTTTTAATAGATAGAGTGTTCAAAGAGGAAGGTTTATATGTTTAATGACAGCATACAATCTCCATGCATGGAGCATAAAGGAATTGAAGTACTCTGGGAGTTGACACTACTCGCTTCCGTAGGCTATACTCTCGAGACCCTACAAGTGACCCCCGGGTTGTGCTAAACGAGTAGTACTCTGGTGGTAGCTTCGGCCGTGGCTTGTCACCACCCTCCAGGCAAAGACGCGTCGCCAAGTGGCACCTGCCGTGTTCCGGCGCGATGCCTGGAGTAGCCAATAAGGAGCATGGGTCTGGGCAGTTGTGGTGTTCTGTGTGACCGAATTTGGCTGCTGGCCATTGCTGCATCTGGGGCCTGCCTTCGGAGGGTAGCGGGATCCGAAGCACGGTGCCGCCGCTGGCCGACCGTAGGAAGTTGGGGGCCCAAGTAGCTGCCTAGCCGACAGTGAAAGGCTGCCCCGCCACCTGACGAAAAATCCCAGAATGCTCTATCTTGCCGGTTGGCGACCGGATGGGAGGACCAGGTAGCCACTCGGGGGGTTCGGGCGTCCCCGCGGTCTCCGCGGCAGGCTCCTTCCCGTGCAGTTGTGTCCAGATTGCCTCCTGGTAGGCAATTCATCACCTCGTTCAACTGCCATTTTTTAGCCTAATTCACTCTCTCTTATTTATGAAGAAAAACGTAAAACGGAAAGTAGTTACACAGCGGCTGCACGTCCTCCCACTCAAAGTGCACCTCACAAACATCCGAGGCCTGCACTCAAATCTCGTCCCAGTCCACCACCATCTCGAGACTGAAAAACCGCAGCTGCTGTTCCTCACTGAGACGCAGATCGGATGTCCAGCTGACGTAGCATACCTCACCTACCCCGGATATACGTTAGAGCACAGGTTTTCCCCTCGTGCTGGTGTCTGTGTGTATGCTCGTGATGACATTTGTATCAGGCGTCTCAAGAACCTTGAGGACTCCAGTTTTTCTGTTCTTTGCTTCAGGTGGATACTGGCCTAGAACAAATGTTGTATGCCTGTGTCTACCGCTCGCACAGTGGAAACCAGGAGACAACTCTATTGTGTGACTATCTCTGTCAGGCAGCGGATGAGGCTCGGGAACGGTACCCTTCAGCTCAGTTAGTCATCCTGGGGGACTTCAATGCACACCATCAAGAGTGGCTGTACCCATACCAGTGACCGACCATGCGGGAGAGAACGCGCAACTGCTCTAACGCTAGATCTTACCCAGCTGGTAGATTGTGCGACAAGGGTGCCTGATGTCGATACTCACACCGCCAATTGCCTGGACCTTCTGCTGACTACTGAACCAGACAGATATTCTGTATCGGTTACCGCTCCCCTTGGTTCCTCCGACCACTGTCTGGTGAAGTCTGTATCCGTATATTCCCCAACTGAGAGAAATCCTAGTGGTCCTCGAAGTTGTGGCGATACAAGTCAGCAGATTGGGATGAGATGCGTCACTTTTTGCATCATATCCTTGGCGTGAGGTCTGCTTTTCTTCTGTGACCCGTCGAGTTGTGCAGAAGCCATTTCCGCGGTTATTCGCTAGGGTATGGAATTTTATATACCATATTCTGACGTGGCGATGAATGGCAAAGCTCGTCCGTGGTTCGGAGCTGACTGTTCTCGTGCTGAGGCACTTAAACAATCAGCATACTCGGCTTGGGCTGAAGCTCGAGCACGTAAATCTCCGGATGCACCGGAAAAGAAAAGCCTTTAACTAGCCGCTAAATTGCAAAAGACTACGCAGGGCTCGATTTGACCACATTAGCCAGGTTGGTGCCAAACTAGCCTCCTACCCCGCAGGGAGTAAGGCGTTTTGGTCTTTAGCAAAAGTGGTTGAATCAAATTTCACACGGCCATCCCTTCCACCGCCTGTTTTAAAACCGGATGGTACACTCGCTCACACCGCTGAAGAGAAAGCAAATTTATTTGCTTCGCTTTTGCGGAGAACTCGCGTCATACTGCAGGGAAAACTCCATCTATCTCGCCCCGTGCTGACTGCTCTATGGCAGAAGTACATATTCACCAAAGAGAGATCTTAAAATCCTGCGGTCTTTAGACGTGAGTAAGGCTAGTGGCCTGATGGTATACCAGCAATAGTCCTGCGTACCTGTGCGCCCGAGTTGTCCCGCCGCTAACCCGCCTGTACCGCCTTTCACTTGAGACTGGAATTGTGCCTAAGTCGTGGAAGCTTGCTAACGTGCAGCCTGCCTAAAAAAGGTAGTCGAGCCGACCCTGTCAATTATCGACCCATTTCAGTCACCTCCATACTCTGTAAGACTATGGAGCGTGCACTTAACAATAAACTTACCTGGAAGGTAACGATCTCCTCAGTGACCGTCAATACGGATTTCGCCGAGGCCGGTCAACTGGGGACCTTCTTGTGTATGCCACACACTTATAGAGTGAGGCCATCGAGAGACACGGTGAAGCTCTTGCCGTGTCACTCGATATCTCTAAGGCTTTTGACAGAGTTTGGCACGCTAGCCTTATAAGCAAGCTTCCTTCGTTTGGTATTCCTGATGGCCTTTGCACCTGGATATCGGATTTCCTGAGTGACCGGTCAATACGAGTAGTCATTGATGGCCACTGTTCTGACCTCCAGCCTATTGACGCCGGCGTTCCTCAGGGATCGGTCCTGTCCGCAACTCTATTTTTGCTGCACATAAATGATCTGCTTATGCCCGGTATCATTGGGTATGCAGACGACAGCACAGTTACGTATAGATATTTATCGAATGCAAGGGCCAGTAAGGAAGAAACCCAGTCTTGTCGAGAGGCCATGGTAAGCCGTGTGGATGCCTCCCTTCAAGCAGTCTCCAAAACACAGGCGTGTCTGTTCTCCACGAAACGGAGCAAATTCGAGCTTGCTCCGACTTTCCGGAATGTACCTGTCGCAGTGACTGATAGCCTAGCTTCTTGGTTTTCATCTCACTGCCAATCTCAACTTCGGCCAATATATCGAGTCCAAAGCAAAGACTGCAGCAAAAAAGCTTGGGATCCTTTCCAAGGTTAGGCGGTATTTCACCCCAGGACAGCTTCTAGCATTATATCAAGCCCAAGTCCGGTCTTGTGTGGAATACTGCTGCCACCTATGGGATGGATCAGCCAAATACCAACTGGCTGCTTTGGACTCGATTGAGCGGCGTGCTGAGCGGCACATTGGCGACCCTACTCTGACTGACGCTAAGCTGTAAAGCCTCGAGCATCGTCGTAGAGTTGCACGGCTGTCGGTTTTTTACAGGCTACATTTCGGTGAGTGTGCGATGGAATTACACGCGTTAATTCCACCAGCCCCTTTTCACCATCGGGATACAAGACGGAGGCGAGCGTTCCATCCTTACGTGGTAGACATTCCACACATCCGCACAGCCCGCTTTGGTGCCTCGTTCCTAATGCGCACCGCAAAGGAATGGAATTCTTTGCCTCCTTATGTGTTCCCCGATCATTACAACCTGGCCGTCTTCAAGGCAAGAGTCAATAGGCTGTTTCTAGGCAGGCATGATCCATCTTAGGCCACATCATCACTTACCATCAGGTGAGATGGTGGTCAAATGTCTGCCTATAAAGGATTAAAAAAACTCTCCTGACGGAAAAATACAGCTTTGTTTGGCTGAGGACTAATAATTTAAAAAAACCGATTGACATAAATGCATTGGGTGTGTGTAACGAAAACGTAGGTATATTAAACGTTCTAAAACAATATGAAATTGAACAATAAAAAAAATGGTTCAAACACAATATGCCTTGCGAAAAACTCGTTTAAATTTGATTAAATTATTTCTCAAAGCTCACATGTAAAGTATGTAGCAGTAACATTTATTTCTGACTAGAAGATAGATGTAGTTAGATAGGAGCATAGACTAAATAATCTATGTACAGTGTACAATAATAAACTTTATATATACGAATATTCATAGCGTGCCGTACATAATACTCAAGACAGTTAAAAATCTCAATTCCTTTAAATGCCTTGAGCTCGTGGAACGTATCAACTTGGCGGTTACTTTCTCGATGCCTCGAAAACCCATTGTTAAGATATACCATAAACCTCGATTTCGAACATATTTGGGTTATCATTCCCCACTACCAAGATCTTATGACCAATATAGTTTAAATTTGCCCAATAATTGATATTTTCCACGACTTCTACCAGAAATTCATAAGAGAACTGCTAAGCTTACCTGCTAAGCAGTTTTAAGTCAAAATAGTTTTATTTTTTCTAATATTGTAATCTTCATTATTTATTGTTTTCTTCTTGTTGCTCTTCGTTACTAGAGAATGCTGTGTATACAGGTATTAGTGCATGTACTAGAACATTAATTTAAAAAAATGTGATTTCCTAGTTAAGTATAATATGTACTGTTGGAATACCCATAAAAATAAATAAATATGTGATTAACCTTTCACAGGAAAGCATAAGATCGGTAAATTTAAATTCAACGAACATTTAAAGATGTACATATTAACTTTGCTGCTCAGTACGATATAATCAGTTTAATACATTGGCCTCGAAACAAAACTTGGATAGATGGGCACATTATGATATAATTTATATAGATCTAGAATTATCAGTTTATTGATAGGTCGGTAGAACTTCTGTGTTAAAGGAAAGAGTAGATACAATATAAAATATCTTTACCTAGGTTAGTAACATATATATTAATAAATATAATAATAATAAAAGTCTGAGAACATGAAAAATATTTCTGCTTCCATTCTATTTCTATTTGATTGTCGACGCGCTAACTGTAGCATAAAACCTTATATATATATACATATTTAGGATAAATAAAAGCTAAATGCCATGCTAAAAAATAAATTCTCGAAATTGAGTCCGCATTCTATAGTCTTACAAAATAATAGTTTCGGTATGAATTTCATTCCGTTGTCAGTATTGTTATAGCTTTCGTCCGTTGTCGGTTTATTTACATTTTGCCGAATGAACAAACGTATTCAGAGCGGCTGCAGTAGGCACACAGCCAGTATGAACTAATTCTGAGCAATGAAGCCGAAAGAGAATTTGTACCGAGGCCGATGTACAATTAACCTTCAAACAAATTTAGGGCTAATCGCATCGCTTGCTTTAGGGCTGACCCTATGGGTCCATATTACAACAAAAGGCAATATGTATTCAAATGAACTGTATTTACTTTTAATTTAAAATATTGATTTCGTTTATCAGTGATATCTTAACAAAGTTATCACTGATAAAAGGGGATGCACTTATGAGGGCTAAATCGATGGGTTCAGATGGCATTATAAATTACAACACCTAATCATTGTTTTTGAATATCTTTTAATGTACCTAAAAAAACTAAATTTGCATTAAAAATATGATGGTAGTAGACGAATCCCTGCTAAGTTACTCGCAGCTGGTCTAAAATTGGTAACAACCTAAATTATTATTTAGCACAGCATAACGTCGTTGATTATTTTAGTTGTATTGGTATTTTGGGAGCTTTTAGTTCAAAAGCCTGGGTACTTACAGCAAAACCAATTGTTTTGCCCTTCCATTTAAGTAAATCTACAATGGTTCTAGATAAGGCCCACGGCTCTTCATATTGTTCTTTTTTCAACGGGCATCTTTTTCATCGTAGTTTGTACAGAATTATGTGAAGTATGAATTGTACACAGAAGAACAGATTTGTTGGATGTCTTGAGAAGATAATTCATTGTGGAGAATGATTATCACTCATTTCATTGTGTTTTTTTTTTACTGATTTTCAATGTGAATTAATATGCTTCTGATACAAATATGGTATCAATGACATTGTTGTGTTAATATATGAGTAGGTAAGCTTATTTTTAATTTTGTTTTTGCTTAATTCCAACTGATTGAATGTTCAAAACATGCGTTTCACGTTACCATTTGGTTAAATATGATATACGACCAATATTGGGCCTTTCATTTGCCATCAAGAGGTCCTGAAAACCACACGAAGATAGATAAACAGTACGGGCAAGACAATAGGTGTTCAATTGTCTGAGGGGCTCCACAGTCACACAGACTGCTTCTAGAATATACCCGGCCAACACCTGCCCGTAGCCTATTCATAGTTTTAGAGACCTCTTAGGGAAGATCACCGCCAGGAGGCAGTTCTTCAGCCAAACAGGGGTGTCTCGACGAGGTCAGGAATAATTCATTCCACCACATCAGCCTGGCCTTAGAGACGGCTCAGCTGGGTTTAAAATTTGGAAAGCAATTGTTACTCCTGAGACGCAGCGGATGCGTAGCTCTCCCATACAAAGGATGCCTAGTTCCTCCATCTGTTTATATTATTCAATACCGGAAAGCACCCTACGTCGATATTAGCTTAAATAATATGTGTGTTTAATAAATTAAATTGATTATCAACAAATAATCAAACGGTCTTGTAGAGGCAGAAGTTAAATAAAAACTTTTTATGTGAAGATTATATTTATCTACGTGGATACCTTGATCTTGATCCCGCCCATGGTTGTGTCAAGGGCTAGAGTAAGAGGTAAAAATGAACTTTTGATCCAAAGCTGACCATCTTCCTTTATTATTCCAAGACAAATATAAAACGTGAAGACAGGTTGCCCTGCGGTTATAACTTCATCAGTATTTTAATTATGCGTCTTCTTAATCAAAATAATGCATAGTCCGTCTTGCTATTATTTATTATTATTTGCTTCAATGTAAGCCCGAGACGGTGTATGTATGTACATAGGAAATTGAGAGATTCGCAGTAAGGATAAACTATATATAAACTTCACCAGTGGAAGCCGGAGCCCTAGCCGACCGAGTTAATACTTTGTTCATTCACTCTCGCAGCGTACAATGTATCTTGTCAAAGTTATTTTCAACTTTAAATGGCACACCTTACCATTCTCGGTGTGCACTTTGGTCTTACGCTTTTGCTTTTGACAAATTAAATAAATCAATCTTTGGAGATTAAAAAGATTTCAGTGCAATCGTCTGTAATCAAATGTAAGATATTTTAAAAATGTATTTTGTAAACGACAAGAAAATCTGCGTTTAGTTTCGAAAATTTTATTTAAGGTGTTCTGTGTATTTCAATCCAAGTCGAACCTTAGCACCATTTATTTGATTTATCAATCACAGTCTCGGAGAAAACAAAATGTATTCGAAGAACGCGAAATCACATATAACAAAAATTTTCTTACATTTATACGTTATATCGTGGTGGTAAATTTATATATTTATAAGCTATAATATTTCAATATTTTGTTGATTTACTGCTAAACAAGTAAATAGTTTGTGTGCCTTTTGCCTTGCCAAACTTCGAATAATTGTGTACATAATGAAACCATTGTGGTTTTACTATAAGGGACATTAAGATATAGGCACATTTAAATTGGGACTGTATTATATTTTGGACCTGTTTAGTTACCCATACCAAAGAATGGTTTTTTTCCTAATCGTTATGATGGTGCAAATAGGGAACCGCGATGTGGCCGATAAACGTTGCGTCTAACGAGTTGGTCTATAGGGACCGTTAACTACAACGCTTAAAATAACTAACGAGTTAATAGCAGCAATGTTTAGGACTTTACCTTTGAAATTGTGGCTTAAACTTTACGTGGCTTATTTAATAAATAAACGAATATGTATACATCGTACTTTATTTTGTTTTATTAGTTTAAAAAAAGAAATAACAACATTTTGGTCATGATAAAAGAATATTTTATTTAGAACTTTCCTATATAAATAAGTCCTATGACGCGCCACTTTTTTTTTTTAATAAAATAAACAAGAGAATTGATATAAAAAAACAAGGGCCACCTAGATTTTGTTCAGTGTTTCCTGTAATTTTTAATAATGGTAATAAAATAATGGTTTTAAGTTAAACGAAACAATAATATTGCTCGATCGACCGGTATTTGATTAAAAAAAATATACACCTAGAATGAAATTACGAATTCTTAGGAATGCAAAGTTTTTAAAGTGGTGTTGCAATAAAAGAAAATCCGATTTTATATTTTCATCATCTCATTTAGCAATATAACCGCAATCTCTTAAAACAGTATTGTTACAATCATAGATATAGTATATACAAGATACACAAAGGCGGCTTAGAGGCATGACAAAAATATTGAAGTAAATATGTGTTGGTGAATGTCTATGTGTAAGTTCCAAATAGTGTTGTCCACGCCAAAAGTTCTTATTATCGATTATGATGTAAATCAACGGCGGTCTCTTTTCGTGCAGAAACCAAGAAAATCATGGGTATTTTAATCCAGATAAATCTGAATCATCAGCAAACCTATAATTGTTTACAACTTATAACGACGGTGACCGATGCTGGCCAGTACTTAGTTACTTTGAGCTAATATCTGCGATACCTCCCGAGCTCGGAGGAACTGAGATATTAATTTAAATTAAATGCTGTGAAGGGCAACTTGTTTCAAATGAAATACTCGTGATAAATAACATATTTAATTTGCATAGGGATTAATACTATGTTTATGAAAACACCTTCGCAAATAATGCAGAACTGGGTGGAAACCCGAAAAAAACAAATTTTATTTACCAATATGTATGTTTTATATCGATTGTAATGACGTCACCGCTTTGTCAAGCACTAGCGTAAACAAACAATTTGCCATTTTATACATTATTTTCGCGAATTTAAATAAAAAGCACTATTTATACTCAAATATATAAATGGAAATAAAAATTATATTGAAAACTTATATTTATAAGCCAATTTCTAGCTGAAATTAGGTAAAAAATGGTTCGTAAAATTCCAATGATAAAATCGTATTCACCAGTAAATATGTATTAATTCGGATTATTTCGCCTAGTAGCGTTGCATCCAGGTACAGCACACGACACCATAATTGTATTAAGTAATAATTACAATATTAATAGAATAATTAGCAATAATATTTACAATTTTCACTGACACTGACAACACACCGGGCCGCTTTGGCTCTTAGTCGCGAAAACAATGACATATTTCTATATTTTCTCTGTCTCTTTTTCTCTCGGGCGTTCAGAATTGATTAAGGACCTCTCACTCCCACGCTTTGTGTATCTTGTAAGCGAAGCGCGCTAATACTAAATCTATGGTTACAATGATACGTCATCATTTTTCTACCAGAAAAGACGAAGTAATATTATTGTTACACTGTTTTAAGAGATAGCGGTAACCCCCCTGGTTGTGTTTACTGTGCGAATGGGATGACTTGAGGCTCCAAACTTTGTGAAGGCAAAGTTTGGTTTCGATTTCTGGAATAAAGTTCAGTTATTCCCAGTTACAACATACACTATACACGTGGATATACATTTGAAAGAGTTGGAATTAAATCTGAATTTTCAATGAGTTTCTTGCGTAGTGTTAAAAAATGAGGTCGAAGTCCATGTATTTTAATATTGGGTTTTATTAAATCACAGGCTTGCCCCCCTGCCTATTAACCTTTTACGCAGTAGACCATACAGCGACACAAACGTTGTTATCTTCACTGCTAATATTGCTTGTGTTTAAAATACCATCATTTTAGTATCTATCAAACTCTGCAAAGTTTGCCTACACCTCATCAAAGTATTAATTAATAAAATTATGTTGAATATTGAAGATAACATTTATTCCATAAAGAAAAAGACAGTGTAAGGTTAAAAGCATTTAAAATCTTCTATTTTCCTAACCTGAATTTAAAAAAATCCTATTTTCCTAACCTTCTGAACTAAAACCGTAAAAAGAAAACACCGTAAACATTCGGGGAAACCAGTAGACACGTTCCATCGTTACTTGTTAGCTATTTACATAATTCTTAACTTTCTCATAATTATTTCTGCCATCGTTGCTTACGTAGATCTGAGTTTCACTTCAATTTAAAGTTTATGCCAGTTTTAATCAGTTACCTTTGTTATTGATAACTACTAATGATTGATTACGGATTGCAATGTTGATAAGTGAGTACAATCCGGAGATTGTAATCGTACCGAAGGATTAGCGTGCCCCCCGCAGCACGTAATCATTTTTCTTTTCATTGCAATCGCTTAACCAAAATGGAAAAATTCGCAAAAAGCGACGTCCTGAAAAGCTTAATATGTTGATAAAATAAGTAACAGACGTTAATATTTTTAAAAATATATTTAATATTGCTTTAGTATACGTACGTTCTGCTGGTTGTCCCGTTGCCTTTGTAGGTGATAACTTGCGGAATACCTAGACCAAAAAAGAAATCACTCTGTATAAAGTTGAATTTGATATTAACCCGCACTGGGCCGCGTGGACGACTTAGGCCTAATCACCCTACACTCGTGTTCATCTCGGGCACGTTTAATGATGATGAAGATGAAGATGCATTTTTTGACTTTGATGCCGTCATCAAATGGTTTTTAATTATTTATTTAATTTGACTCCTTTGGACTACATCTAATGGTTGATTGGTGGAGACATTTGCTACTACACCAAGGTACGATCCTCGGGCAGCAGAAACATTTGTATGCATAACACGTCTGTTTGTATTGGTCTGGGTATATCTATTTATTTATTTATTAAACAAATGCATAGTGACTTACAGTATACATACATCAAAATGTCAGCATGCTAGTTCTAAATAAAATACATTAAATACGAAATGTCAAAATGCTATAAAATTAATGAAAGTATGTCAAAGAATCAATATAACATAAGATAAAATACAAAATTCAATAAAATTCAAATATGTCAATTAATACCATTAACTTAAAAAGAAATAAAATAATAACTTAACACAATTTAAATGAAATATGTATTATTAAATGTCAATTAAAAATATTTAGTATCAAAATATAGATTATTTATATATTAATAAACAAAACGGCCTTTTTCATTATTTAGGTAAAACTGTTGACAAATAGGTCAATATCATAGTCGTGGGCGAGCATGTTAGCAACACAAATTGCGGCAGGTAGGCGCATTCGCAGCAAATACAGTGCGCATCGAGGGCTGCCATAGCAAGCGCGCACGTCGCCGCAGTGCCACCGTCCCATCCTCATCCCAATCCATGCGATTAGGCACCAGCAAACCGACCTTGCTTCGTATCGTAGGGGTATCAGTCTTATCTATACTAATATATAAAGCTGAAGAGTTTGTTTGTTTTTTGAACGCTAATCTCAGAACTACTGGTTCATTTGAAAAATTCTTTCAGTTTAGATAGATTATTTATCGAGAAGGCTATACCTATATATCATCACGCTACGAGTAATAGAACGGAGCAGCATGAGAATGTTTCAAAATCGAGTATTTTTCATACTTAGCTTCCGCTGCGTAGCTGCGTAAACGTTAAAGTTACACAAAAGTCATGTATGAGAGTATTGTCTGCTTTTAATGGTCTACAAAAAAGTCCGCGACAGCATATGTCTATCTTTTAAGGTTAGCTCACTATAACATATTTTTTCTAAAAAAAATTCTGAAATTGACCCCGAAACCTTCAAAGTTGGAGGGAGGGGAAATCGATGTATAGTGATAAATGCAAGTACTGTGTTATCCTGAATTTAATGCGAGCAAAGCCGCGGGCAAAAGCTAGTTTTGAATAAGAACAGACAAGTAATGGAATATTACCTACACAGCCCTCCTTAGCTTAAGTGTATCCATTCCTACCATACCAGATACAAATTAGGACGGATATAGGTACGGGTAATAACCATATATTTTCTTAAACAGCCAACGTGCCAATTTACGCTGTATTTTTTTGCAAAGCGACACAGTCCAAAGTTCACTCCCCAAGCTAAGTTTAAGGTCATCCGCAAACAAGAGACACTTGTCGCTATTTACATACTCAGGGAGATCATTAATAAATATCAAAAACAGTAATGGCCCAATCGCACTGCCCTGACTCGCACCAGATCCTGTGTAATAGTCTCAGGACAGAAATCTTCCAACTTTAACGAATTGCCGACGATCACGTAAGTAATTCGAAAAGAACTTTACGAGTTGCGGTGCAAAGCCAAATTTTGCTTACTTACACAACAAGATATATCATTATTAACAAGATCGAACGCTTTTTTAAAGTCAAAGGCGTCAACCTGCTTACCAGATTCCAGCTCTCAAATGTAACCGGATCATCAATTAACTTTTGTTCTGGCAACCGCATATGCCGCTTATAAGCATTGTCAATTGCCATCATTTTTATATCGCTTTAAGTGATGATATTTTTTGCATATGTTATTAATAATATCGCTATGAAACCATTTTAGATAACCGTACTTAAAACTCTGCTTAGTTCGTACGTTCGGGACGTACTGGCTTATACAATCAGTTAGGCGATCTTGTCTATGTATGATAATGTATGTATTTACAAAAAAGAAGTACATAGTATGTTTATCCGTTTTTTAGTACCCATATTCCTTACAGGCTAATGCTTAGTTTGGGGCTAGGTAGCGCTGTGTGAATGTCAGTGGGTATTTAGTTATTAGTATTTATATAATTATTTTCGCTTGAAAATAAGTATAGTCCTATATATTTTATTTGTCTCTTATATTGCTTATGTATTTTTAATACCAATGTAGTGTCAAAAATAAACATATCTATAAACCTGATTATTGAAATTACATAAAATAAACCTACTAAATTTTTTAAAATAGTTGTTTGGTTTTCGTTAATCAAAGAATCTCAGAAACGAAAACCACAGCTTCCTGTAATTTATTTTTGTTATTCATATCGCCTTATGCTTACATCATGCGCACGCATTGTTTCAGTGAGAATACATATCAAACTGATGCTGCTCAGGTGTTAAGGATTTCATGAATATTTAACAAAGTACTACGCGTTTTATGAATATGCATGGATTATGGGGTGTGAAGAATTTTATTATTAACTGTATTGTATCTTAGACAGGCTCTCGTCCAGACATCTTAATCTAGGGCAATAGTGAATACATAATGAACAATATCTGTTATAGGGCTGATAAATTTACATCTTAAACGATGTTCATTTATTGATAATCGACGTATGCTGTTATAAAACGGGATATATATATTTATACAGGGTGAAATCGAGAACATTGGATTTTTTTAATATAGGAACCTACTCGTGATTTAAAGAGGTCCCCCAAATATGAGGCAAAAATTCAAAGATACACAAATAAAATATTATTAAACCATAAAATCATGTAAAACACTTTGAGGTTTATCAAAAATATATCTTACAATATATAAATTAAAAAGTGTTGACTTAAAAAAACAACAATTAGGTAAATATGGAGTCAGGCGGGTTCACGGCGCGGTGTGACAGAGGGCGGCGCAGGCACGGTGGGCTGACCGGCGGGGGCGCTTTGAAAAAAGTACGAGCTATAATAAATTATCGCATTGCTCAAAACTTTTATGTTAAATCCATATAATATTAGGTTCGAATAAAATAATTCCTATATGTTCAATTTAATTTTTATCTTCATGCATATGAATATACAGGATATTTGTAAGCATGAAGAAAAAAATTGTTATTTAAATATTATAAAAAGACACTCCAATTCCATTTATATGTATACCAGTGTGAATTTTGAATCATTAGCATTTATTCGACCTATTACTGTACTCATATTATGAAATGATTTATGGGAACCAATACCATATAGATTTGAAATAAAGGTTTTCGAAAATAAATGATGACGAAATAAATTATCGCATTGCATTGAGAAAGTATAGCGCGCACTACTTTCAGTGCGCGAACGCTGACGGCCCCAACGCGCCTTCGCAACCCTCCGCTACACCGCGCGCCGTGAGTTCGCCTTACCTCATATTAAATTAATATTGTATTCTTATCAAAGTTTATTTATTATTTTTATTGTTTATGCAATATGTTTTATTGATCAATCGCAAAGTGTTTAAGGCATGATTTTTAGGTTTTAAAAATAATTGATTTATATTAATTGATTTTTGCTTTATATTTGGGGGATCTATATTTGTATTACGAGTAGGTTCTTATGTTTAAAAAAAAATTTATGTTCTCGATTTTAACCTGTATACATAACACAGCATAATTAAAAGTAGCAATAGTATTCATAAAACAATATGAAATGGTGAACCTTTAACTTCTCGTTATAACTGTTATAAGTCTAAAACAAACCCAGTCAGTCTCTTGATAAACTTATAAGCGTTGCAAGGGTCAGTGAAAATTAATTAGTTTTAGAGAGAATATTTAATTCTTCAAGATTGTAAGCAAAAATGGATGTTATTATCATAACAGCAGCATTTAAGGAAGACTAGCTTGGCGTGAGGTATTTCTTAATTAGTTACTTGATTTTTAATACAAGTCTGGGCGGTAACCTTGTTAATCTTCTCACCGTCTGAAGCTATTACTTAGCTTAGTTAAGTGTGCAGCAATTTTAAATCCAAAATGTGCGGTTCTTTTGCCGGTTGTTTATTAGTAAGTGTGGATTTTTTATTTCGAAAATAAGCATAACCTCTCTAAAGTTTTTGTAGCAAAAACATGTATATAGTTATTTTCGGAGGTCTATGTTCAGCAGTGGACATCATACGGCTGTTTGTGTATTATGTAGACATGTGTATGTACTTACTCGTATAAATTTAAGAAATACTTTTTTTGAGTACAATTATTAGGAGTCGACATATATGTAACGTTGTTGTTGGTTGTAAGAATACCCTTTATATCTATATATCTAGGTTAATACCATGGCTTTATGGTAATTATTGGAACATGTCACGGTTTCATTCGGTGACATATGACATGAATACAAGGAGTATAAAACCCTTCTTGTTTTTTAGTGTCTAACTTTGGTGTTATTGATGACGCATTGTTCCTACACACTCGTATAGCAATAAGAAAAGGCTAACAGCCGTATCTTAGTTAAAGTCCGACTTGGCGTGAAGTATTTTTATTAAGTTTGTTGTTTTTTTGTATAAAAAGGCGTTAATGGCAGGGAAATTATTTTGAATTAGTCGCCGTCTCGAGTTGTGGGTACAATCGTCGTTTAGAAGAAGATACAGAGTAGGATATTTGTTTTTATTCTATGTCTACGTAGGTAAGGTTAAGTGAGTTCTTAGTTATTTATCTTTATCCTAGTAACTGGTAGTTATGTCGGATAGCTACGTACTTAATTTTCGTGGGGCTCGTCTTATAACATACTGCAGAATGGATCCATTGAACCAACACCACTAATATATAGGTACCTAATGCCTAATTAATTTATCTGACCAAAGGCTAGTAAGATAATGTAGCTGCACTTCCTCTGAGTCATCTACTATAAATTAGGCAGACTGATTAATAAATCGACTAACATTGCTTTGGTTTTATATATACAACAACCGACAAATTAGCAAACGGGACGGGCGGCTGAAATTGCGATCCGAAGCACGGAAGTAAGTCGTCTCAGTAAGAAGCCTCGAGTCTACGGCAAGGAAAATGAGCAGCTTTTCTAATATTCCTAGGAATACATTTAATAGACTCGTGGAGTCGTTAAATGCCGTTGAATAACACGCCACCGCAGAAGGTTCTATTCTTACAACTAGCTAGTTAGAAATTAAATGTCTGTATTAACGGGCTTTGTTTGAATTTTCTATGTAAACCGGGTTTGAGAGGGTTGTTTGTTCGAAACATTGAATATTTACGGATCTATAACGAATATAAATTACTATGTCTTGAGTTGCGGGCTTTATTTGAATGTCCTTTCTAAAACGGGGTTTTGAGAGGGTTGTGTGTTTCAAACATTTAATATGAACGGATTTACAAAGAATGCAAATAACTATTTCTCATGGAAATGTCTGTGTTAAATTTTGTTGCCTTAGCGGTGAGTTGGTCCGTTTTATGATCGCATAGGTCAAGCAATTACCACGATGGTAATTCCTCATAATTCATTCGTTTTATCCGTCATTTGCAAAAAAAGGTCAAAACGAAACGCTGAGTGAAGAAATTTCCCATGTCAGAAATAAAATGAGAGCGCTTCAAGAAAACAAGTTAACAATGTCGCTATCATAAGACACTTTGTATTCCGAAAGTAATTTGACCGTAATTTATATTCGCATGTACCTATAAGATGCCCCAGTAAAACATTTATTAAGTAACGGTGTGCAACTAATATGCTTGATCTTGTTGGCACTGACGGAATTACCTACATATACGATTGTAAAATATTTGAACTATGGTTTTTTTCTTTTTCTATGAGGACATTATTTGCTGTGCATGCTATCACAATGTTGCAAATTTACTGCTATAGCCTTTTAGATGTATGAATACCTTCTTACAAAGTTAAACTGTGTAAGCTTCGTTTCCTTGATACATCGCTTTATTACAATGTCATATATACGTTATAACAGCCGCTCTGAAGCGTACGTTCATTATATTTGCTGTTACGGATAATCAATATTACATGCTTCGGAACAATAAAAAAGGTTCGGAAGTAGAAGCAGATAACTTTCAATGGAAAAGTCACCAAACCATAAACGAAGAAATCACATTATCAGGGTTAATAATTCCGAGTGTAAGAAAATAGGAAAAGGATATTTTTTCCTAAAATACATTAAGCAATCAATTCAATTGGATTCTTGATGCCCGCTTATTTCACTGAAAATTTTAAGGTGGGCTGGCATTTCTGTAGACGTTATTCACAAGAATGCCGACTAAACTAAGACATCAATAAGTTAATCCAATTTTATAATGGTCCTTTAATATCAGACGTAAATTTTGGGGTGAGTTGTTTGCCATAATGTTATAGGTATCCGAATTGAAATAATGTCACTATTTGTGGCCAGTATTTTACCTAATAATTACTGTGTATTAGTTTGTATTTTTTTTTGTAAGAAACATGGTCGACTATTTATTTATCTCCAAAAACCACCGGCATGAATCATCATCGGTACCAGCCAACGCGTAATACGTAACCTATAGACCTTAGTCCTTCACGCATGCCCACAACAGATTCCGACGACACGCACAACGTTTGAATTTCGACGTCGGCGAAGCGCTGGTTTCCTCACGACGGTTTCCTTCACCGTAAGAGCGTCGGATAAATGTCCTTATCATTTCGAGAATTGGAAAAGACATTGGTAATGATTAAGATGTGGCGGGATGTGAACCTGCACCCCCCAGATCGGAAGGCAACAGTCCACACCAAGGAGCCTCCGACGCTCTTCCTTCACTTTATTGTAATAGTAAATACTGCACGTTTCCCGTAGGTGTCGGTATTTTATGATAATAATAATTATTAATAAAATGAGATTAAGTCAGTCGTAATGTTTTCTGAAACCTTTGACACGTTCGCAATAGTCGAATCCGCTCTTAAATTTAGCTTGATCCTGCTATACATAAAATTTTATATTATGTAAACGCAAAATGTAGCACAAATGCCAACGTGTTGTAAGGATTGTGTGTGCGAGTGATGCGGTAACGTTTCTAAAACGGTCTCAGAGGAGTACGCTATAGGTACGTTTGGATCGATTTGCCCATTCAGGAGCCCTGCCGCCCGCCCGCCGGCAGTGAAAGTGTCTCTCGGCTACGGGAACGCTTCCTCTTGACAAGTATGTTGGCGGTTAAATGCGCTAGCCGCTGTCGAGATATAATGCCGGTTTGTCAATGAAAGTTCTGTACTGTCTTATACGAAAATATGATGTAAATATGTCGCTTCTTGAAAACGGACTCCGATAAGCGAATTTATTTTTATTAAAATCGCTTTTAGGCAGAACTAGCCGATACCAGAGTATCATATTTTAGTGGAGTATTTTAAGTTACCTTAAGTCACTGTCATGACATGAGGGTCATGATCACCAAAATGTTTCGCTGCTTCCTGAAGAGCTAGAAAGCTGAAATTTGAATGGATTTGAGATGGAATGGATGGAAAACCAACAAAAAATCTTTTTCACAGCCCAAACCTTATGTACATGAAATTGTTTTTGGTGGGTTTTAGTTTAGCCCTTTGAACGACAGTGACACCAAAAGGCGTCAGAAATAAAAGATTCTATTGTGTCTGGATTTCTGGTGTTCAAAGTATGAAACTTAATTTTTTTAGTAATGTTAATTATATTTGGAATTGATGATTTATTCTTAAAAAATCTTCTTTTATTATTGTAGGTCATTTCGGCGTTGTGAAGTCAGACATTAATCATACCTCATTTGAGCTGTGCCGGCTAGTGGTTCTTATTGGACGGATTCGAATGTAATTATTTTCATGCACCTACTCGTATGATAATAAGGGCTTCAGATTTGTTTACAGAAATTATTGCTGGTAAGTTTGACTTTACACGACGTGAGTTCATAAATGACAAACACATTAATTGAATAACAGAACATGCGTATTAATATCACCACAAAAATCCAATTACCTACTTTAATCATAAATCTTTTTAGCGGCCTTTATAGGTTACGAATAGGTTATTAACAGTTTCCTAAGGCAATGCCAACTAATATAAAAATGTGGAGTCGTCTGCAATGTCGTTTATGGAATGAAAACAGATAAAATAGCAGTAAACAATAACACAGAGAATATGAACGAAGCATGATTTGATGCTTCTTTGGTGCAAAGCTGCGGGCTGTGGCTTCACACTATTTGCTCATCGAGTTTTTTAAAATATTCCGCCGTTTGGTTTCCTTTGCTTTCAATTGGGATTGTAATTAATTAAGGAATGATCTGGTTCATATCCGAATTACTAGAGTTGAGAAGTGTGTTATTTAATTGTCCTTTAGGTTGGAGGATTCACTTTTTGACCTTTAGTATTGCGTGCCTACATCGGTTTTTAAATGTAGTTATTAAGTAGTATGTAAGTAATTGTTATATTTTATTCATTCTGCTACAATAATAGATTCGTTCAATTAGTTCGGTGGGGTAGTTTAGTGAGATGATGATGATTATGATATGAGTATATATACGGTACATACAACAAAGTACCTTTTTTAAAAAATATTGTCTTTCTGTCCGTCTGTTTATTCCGGGTAATCGCTGAAACGGCTGGACCAATTTTGACGGGTCTTTTATTAGTAGATAGTTGATGTTATAAGAAAAAACTTGGACTTCTTTAACTTAGAAAAAAACTATTTAAGGTCATTTGTTACTGCGGGTGAATATCTTATACCGCGGCTAATATTGTGGGGCACAGTTAGTATGCATAATAAAATGCCAATGCAAAGGTAAACTTACACGTTCTAAACGCAAAGCAATCATTTCCTACTAACAAATCAAAGTCAAAACGAGTAAAATTGAAATAGCATAAATTCTGATACAGATTTGGCTGTCAATGTAGCTAAAGACAAATTCGCACAATGTTGTAGCACTTAATCTGCCTCGTACGCTGCACGCTGTTTTAAAACATTAACCTCAAAGTGGATGAAAAGTGTGAACGAGATAAGAAGCCACTTTTCAACATATTACACTGCAAAAGCGTTCTTTTGAGAAATAGAGAAGTTATAAAGTTCTGTATCTAAAAGCTGAGATGTTTGAAAGTTTAGGATAAAAATGCTGTTAATATCGTTTGTGGTGTTTTATGTTCTACAATAGTTAACCAAATACCATTTATAATTATACGTATAGAATTTTAAAACCTTTATCTATTATTGAATATGTGAATTTATAAACCAAGGTTTTGGGTGTTCGATTTCTTAAAAATCACAAAGGCTAATAAAATATCGGATTTATTTTGAAATCTTTTGTTTGCTTATATATGGTTCTTCTCTTTTTGTGTCAAATTTAAAGTGACGGGTATCTTTATTTTACTAGAAGTAATACTCCGTCTATGATTTAAATGCGTCGTAAGGATATAATGGTTTCGCGAATAGATTTCTTATGAAATATTCTTTGACAGTCATGTCGTTTCTCAAGGTATTATTAAAATGAATTATATACTTTTAGGAATGTTTGCTTTTATTGGGCATTCAATTTGTCACTGTATACGTTACACGATTGAATGTTTATTTATTGAAAGAACTTTTTCAGAAAACATTTTCGTTTTAGTGTTTGTATTTTTACCCGGCCATAGATCGGATTTAAGTATATCAAGTGTAACAAATTTGTGACAAAACGTTGAGACAGAACTTTTTAAGCATTGGTCCTTTTTGTAGTGTTGCTTTGATAAACCGAGTCATGCCCTATTTTAGTAACAGGATGACAACCGAGACTTGGCCATTTATATAACATTATTAAAAAGTTAGGAGCTAGTATCCTTTTTTAATGGAAATCATTCTTATTCTCGTATATGAATTGTTTACAAATGACAAACATAAATGTTATTTTATGAATCTGTTTATTTCAATTGTATTAAATAAGTAGTCTTCGCAAAACCAAAACTACTGGGAAGAATACGCTTAAATATTGCATAATATGGGGTAGAGTTAACTTAAAATCTTTTAAAACACAGTAAGAAGTACCATTAATCCAGATTTGTTAAAATAGAATAATTTAAAATGTTACATTAAACATAATTATTTGTATTAAAAAATAATTACGATGCGATAAGTTAAGTACGTATAATGTCCAACCAAACATCAATGCAGTAAAGAAGTTTTGACCACAGATCAAATTTTTGATCACATGGGTGGTTTCAATTTAAGCAGTGATCTACTTATGATCTTTATGCATTAGTAAATTAATAGCCAGCCGTATCCAAAACTGTCTTTTAGTAATTAAGAGAATTTTGCTCTAAACTAGCTGCGTTTATCCAGAGAATGTTGTGATATATCCTTTTTCATTGTTCGACACGATGCAGTTAACCTGGTGTCATGGGTTATTCCTATTGTTACCGCAAGCATACGTTCAACGTGTTATTCCAAGGTAATAATAAACAACTATTTTGATAATTGTGATAGGTACGAGTACATTAAAATCGCACAGGAGCTCTTACAGAATCAGGAATACGGTTGAAAAAAGATGTCATACTTACATTATACGCACAGTCAAATCTTCGAAACGGAAGAAGCTGAGAATAGGTCTAATATTACGTTTTCCTTGAAAGTGTGTAGGGGATACATACGGAAGTTAATGTTAAACCTTGTGATTGTGTTGCAGATATGGAGTACAACTATGAAGAGGAAGATACCAGTGACGTAGACAGGGACCGCGAGCTGAGGCCGGTAGCGCGGCGGACGGCAAAGCATATTGCCGCTGGTGAAGAGAGGCCTAGGATTAATTCGAGTCAGCAGACAACGCCGACAGATGGTAAGTGGAGTGATGTAGAGTAAAGTTTACTATAGTGAGTAACCAGCCGGAAAGGTATGACCTGGCCGTAAGATAGTGAGGAGATGTCTCCTCCAGCCTTCTATATAATCTGAAGAAGGTAAAACAGAAAGTCACAAATTGAGATAGGTACCAGACGAAGCTTCGAATAGGAAAAGTCGTAAGCTCATGAATAGGACACCAGCAACTTTCGTTATGAAAACAGTTATCAAGTCGACAGTCTTAGTGATGAAGTAGCTTTGTGATAAGTGAACCTTATAAGGGAAATATGCAGTTTACTACTAATAGGTACCGTGATGCTGTGGATTTCTCCGTAATTTAACTGCCTGGCTTTCTATTCAATCCTCAACACACCCTTAATTTACTAACAGAATAATTGTCATGTCAGAGAAAATTAAGGATACTATCTCCCTCAGGTAAATCATGTTACACACATTAAAATATATATGTCAGCGGAAAATAGCAAGAACTGCTAATTCATAAATATCCTAGGAAATTGATAAACTTTCCTAGAACTCAATACCAGAGATAAATTGTATTATTATTTTTATTTAAAGCATACAATTTTTATAAATTGACCAACTAACGAAACAACCCTAAAGTAATAAGAGTAAAATTTGCCACAGAGCTACGAAGGTTTTATAGTGGCTATTACTAAAATATGCAGTTACTAATAACGTCGTTGTTCATAATTTTATAACAAAATATTATTTGTGCCGCTTCGCCGACCGTTATCGCGGAAGTTATTTATTCGAATGATTATGTTTCAATCATGAGTATAAACAAATATATGAAAAGAAATACAATATTTGAAGTAAGAAGTACTGGGATAGTCAAAACTTCTAAATTAACAGTAGAAGTCTTATTGTAACTTAGTCTATGAATACAAGCATTGCCAGTGTTACCATCGACCAATCAGAGAGCAGTGTATTATTTACCGCATTTTAATGAAATGTAATTTATAATCAAGTTTCAAATTAAAAAATTAAATTAAAAATTTAAAAAACCCCGTCACAAGAACTTAAGAAATTTCCCCTTAAAAAGTAAAAAATGATAAAAGAAACTTAGTGTTAAAGTACCTAAGAATCTATTAATAATTCTAAAGAAAAAACGTCGCGTTGGGGGACCGCTCCTAATTATTTATTTCTTATCTACGATATTTTTCATCAGATGGTTACCTCTTTAGGCTTTTACCCAAGACTTATATTACCTTTTTTTTTGTGTTAAGTAAAAATAATGTATAAGTACTTAACTACAACGCGGAAAATAGGAATATAGTGTGGCGGGTGGCAGAGTGCAGTCCGTATACATGCACAGGCAGTGTGCGGCGGGTATAGTTGGCGGGGCGTTACGTTGTCAAGTCTGTATACCCGAGCGGGCAGACACGCGAGGGCAGACGTCGTTGACGGTCTCATCTATAATGCAAATTTTTTGAAGGAATTTCATGAAAGTTTTTGAATTATTCTCTTAATTTTGTTTTTATGTTCATCTCTGTTACTTAATTGGACTATTTGTATTTAAAATGTTAGTTTAGAGCGTTCCCCCAACGCGACGTTTTTTTTTATTAATAGATTCTTAGGTACTTTAACACTAAGTTTATTTTATTATTTTTTACTTTTTAAAGGGAAATTACTTAAGTTCTTGTGTCGGAGGGTTTATTAAATTTTTATTTCATACTGTTACAAATTGATGTAATTAAAATGACATTAAATATGGCGGCTAATATGTGACCATAGAGTATGACATGCGATTTTAGTGCGTGCGTTAATTGGTTAATTAGTACGAGTGTAAGTGTAATTAGTGTTGTGTGTAATAAATAGTGGTTAATTAATAAAGTGTGTTACCGTGTTATTCTTCGTGTTTGGCAATAATTTATCCTGAACCTCCAGCTCGTAACAATACTTTTTATAGGTAGGTTAGGGTAAGTTAAATTTTAGTATATTATAATTTACTTACTACAATTTAGATTCTTGCAAGGGTATAGATTACATTTAAGGTCAAGCTCGTTCGCTATTTTTTACTTATTAATTACTAGTTTTTCTTTCTATAAATAGGCTAAAGGTCACATTGTTACTGATTCCAAGTATATATGCAGTCATTCGGTTACTCTCCCCACTTTCACTCCTCTCAACTTTAAACGGCTCAACCGATTTTCATCAAACTTGTCTAAGAACACTCGCACATAAGTCACCTTTAACACAAAAAAAACTAAATTGGAATCACTGCATGCGTTCGGGAGTTATGATGCCACAGACAGACAGACAGACACGTCAAACTTATAACACCCCTCTTTTTGCGTTGGGGGTTAAAAATTAACGAAAATGTTAGCGTAAATTAATATATTTTATCTCTGGAGTACAATCCTACGAAATTTTATCAATTAACAAGGAGATTTCAATTTGCGGTTTTTGTTATTTTATTTGGATACACATATTTTTTATATGGGATTACTACGATCCTGTTTTCAGTAGGCACCCTGAGGCAATAACAATATTCTGCATATGGTATAAATATATTACGAAGCTCAGAACATAATGTTTCGTATCTATGTTGGATTTGTGCACTATAGGTAAATGAAAAAGAATTGATATATTCAATCAAAATGTTTGCCTTTACTGATTTATTATTATGACGCATCAATACAAGAGCATTATAATTTAGGCACATGCATTTGGTAAACAAAAGACAATCATTGGTACATATAGAAGTGTTTAATGTTCCATTGCAATCGCATGAACTTTTTATTAATTATTTATACACATATACAAATAGCATGATATTTGAGTGGGATTTTCAAACGAAAGTGTATGTTATTGTAGTTTAGTTTCACTCACGAACAGAATTTCAAAAGTTAGTTTTCGATGTTCGCCGTCCGTGTGGCGTTTTCAGGTAATGAATGCTGGCAGATGTCATCACGCTGATTGCAGGATCAAGGAAACATAAATGATGATGATGATGCACATACGCGATTTTTAAAGTAAATTATATGGTGTAGCTATAACATATAATTCATTTTATAAATTTATAAGTATACAGAATATTATTGTTATAATATAACGAAAGCACTTGCAAATAAAAGAGAATCTTCGCTTTTATATAATGGGCAAATTCAGTCACTGAATGTCGACTGCAAGTGTACAGTTGAGTATTACGTCAATTTAATTAATATTTGTATATTATTGTGAACTAAATAAAAAAAACATTATTTTTATATCTCATAAGTAGAAATTTTATGGTAAATCAAATATTTTTATTCAGCGGTTCCAGCCACAGAAAGTACGTAATTAATTTAAACAATGTAAGGCTATAAACAAACCAATTACTATTAATTAAATTAATTACTTGACACTGAATAGGAGCACACTTAGGAATTTACATTTTACTTTAAATATTAAATACCATAACGCTGATCTTCCATGGACACCAAAATAATATTTGTGGGTAAGTGATACCGCCACCCATGGACACTCATGGCTCGGAAGGCTAGACGATTGCAATGCAACCTTTAAAAGAATGAGAGGTAAAACATATGTGCAAGAGGAAGGGCACCACCGTCCTAAAATAAAGGCCCCCCTTGGGCACACAAGAATTGGAGGCCCTTTTAAAAGAAGAAATTAGTAAAATAATCAATGTTATTCGAATGTTTATATCTTTGTCTAATCTACACTGTATATTCTCCGAACTCGAACTATTATAATCAATTGGCAATCAGATTAAACATGCTGTACGAAAAATTTGAAAATATTGTTACGTATGAAAAATAAACAACGACTGCTAAACATACCCACTGGAAATGGAAAAACAAGCTCTTCTATTTAGTGCAAACATTATAAACTTTACACGGTATAGCGGGCGCGATACAAACAAATGACAACAATATTTATTTCGATAATTAAATTATATATACAAGCTTATTATTTAGGTACATCTATATAGTTACTCGTAAGCCTTAAAAAGGTATTGCAGATTTGTCTCCCACCTGCAACACCATGAAAAGTTAATAATGTTGCACTATATGGTAGAGCTTGTTTTTACATTTTCAGTGGGTATTTTCAGCATTCAGGTTTTTGTTTAAATTTGATTATATATTTTTTATTTCAGACGTTTTAGTTGACTAATAGATATAAGTTCAAACAGCTAAATTATAACTTTTATGCTCAATCTTTCGTAAACGAAGGTATGTATCGAAGTTTTCACACTTTCATACTATTATTGAAAGACCTATTCTATGATACCCCGCTCCATGGGATTGCAAAAAGACTTTTTTCAAACTTACAAAATGCGTTTAAATAAAATCCGCCATTTTGATTTTTATACTTTTAATGTACCCCGTGACACTCGCGCTATGAAGACAAATTTAATGACATATCATATGTAAAAATCCGTTAATCCACTAAGGCTGCAGCAGGGAACATAGGAATCAACATAAATTTATACATAAAACATTACCCCATTCAGGAAGTCGGGTAAAACATTGAAAGCACCAAAAAATTGACAAGTCGGCAGCGCATAGTGAATGCAATATCTCTAAGCGCTTTAAGTTTATAAGTACGAGTATTTCCATCAGAACAATGTACGAAACAGCTTTAAAATGTTTGCGGTACGATGCATATTATTGAAATATTCTTTTACACAAAATAACAATAATATAATAAAAGAAGCCTATTCACCTGTGTCTATATTAATTCTTCATTTCGAATGATTTCAATAAAGTACAATATGCGTTGTATTCGAAGTCGAATATCAGTTTGTGGTAACGTTTAATCCCAGACGTTTGGTTGCGATGCGATGATTTCAACTCGAGAAGCCTCTGACCACCAGACGTAAGTTAGTTAACATAGTTTGCTGTCTGGTGAGCCGCTCGATTGATGTTACGAACAGCTACTTAATACGTATACACTTTGTGACACTGTCCGTGAATTACATTGTTTGCTGAAATTGACGAGCTTTTAGGCGCTTTTAGTAGCAATTACGACTTTTATGAAAATTGTTCTGATTTTATGAAAATGGAAACCTGTATAAGGTTTAATATTTGCTGTTGTATATTGTCAGCATTACGGCCCAAACTTTAAATGAGGATTCCCATATTTTTTCTTGTTTTTCTGACTTCGCTATAAATATACAGCTGACGAGACTGGTATTGTATTTGAAAATTTAGTAAGTAGTTATCAACTTCGTTATATACATAAATAAATAAATATCCACTGACATTCACACAGTACCATCTAGGCCCAAGTTAAGCATTAAAACCTGTTTAAAAATAATTATGAGTTTCCAAATAATTATTTTTTCCTTAGTGATAAATCGAGCTTAATGAGTTAAGTAACGGCAATGTGATTGTTAGAACATGACTTAATATAACATTCTGGGTCGTAACCGTAGATTTCAGTACGCAGAAACTCATTCCAGTGGCAAATATTGATACAAATATGTATTATTGATATATCTGACAATCTCTGGTTTGCCTTTACTCTATAGCTGTAAGCTTTGATCCGATTCTGCGGTACGATTGATAAGATGGTCGTTTCACAGAAATATCTTGTCGTGTTATTTGACGTGTGCTCCCTGTGCTCGGGTGTAAACATTCCATTTTCGTTAATACAGCAATATCAAGAAATGTATATCTCGTATTTTGCGTAAAGAAGTTTAAGTACTTATGTAACTATAGATGATTAATGTACATTTTTGTATTGCGTATCTGCCCTAAATAGGAAAAATTTAGGTATTTAAAACTATTCTTATCATCTAAAGATATATTTTGTTATTTGTATGCATCAAACTTGTGTAGGCATACGAGCATTCAAATTTGATAAATAAATGACTTCAAAATACGAAGAAGATAACACGCCCAATGCAATCTTACACAGTATTAAAAGTTTCGGTTCTGATGTTCCTTCTTTCCACGTTTTGTTAACAGTAAACGATGTTTCGTCGAGCTTAGCGTCAAGCGTTGTGATGTTCTAAAACTCTTACGAGTATCTAGCCGCCGAGTAAACCAGCGCATTTCAGCGCTTTGTTGCCCCTATGAAAATATTACAAATAATATACTCCTTAAATAAATAATAGTAAGTTGACTCATTTTTCTTCAGCTGGCAACCGATCATAATACCTAAATGTCGAAACCAACACAAGAAAAAATATAGATGCTATCTAACATTCGAAAATATTTTAAAGTCACACTGCACGCGAATAAAACACCTGTCGTTTTTTAAAAACTGCGTTGCGTTTAAAATCAACCCGTTTTTTTGCAGTGCTTTGTGATATCGCTACGTAATCATTTTTCCAATAACCAGTGGACCAGCACCACCTCCGATCGTTTTCCGATACCACACGGCATTCATCGTCAATTTATATCAATCAATGAAACTCATGCAAATTTTGCGTCCACGTGGAACCCATTAGGGGAGGTATTTGTGCAATAGTGGGCATACGGCTGCAATGATGATAATTATAAGGTGTGTATTAAAAGACGTTGTGTGATGTATGAGTTATTGGCTGACAAGAGTTGGTCAGCCAAAGTCTTACTACTTGCCCGGCAAAGCTGTGAAGGACATCTGCAGTCAACAGCTTTCCATCCGTAAAGCAAAGCCAATAGACACAAATAAACGTACGTCTTAAAAGTACTAATATAAGATATTAAAACTACAATATTATTTAAAATATAAATGTTTTTTCTTTCTTTTTATTTCTATTTGGGATAAAATTATACGTTATTAAAATATAAGTACGAGAGCACTCAAAAGTAGGTGTAAGTGATGTGGCTATGTTACTTACATCAATCGTATAGCTTCATTCTAAATAATACTACATAATTGAAACTAAAGGTACTCAATTCAAGTCCAAATTATTTTTATTAGTTTACGACATTTGGGTTAACAAATCACACATTATAAAAATAAATATCTATTCGGTACTTGAACTAGTTAACTCAGTAAAACAATGTATCTGAATATTTGACCCCCATATATGTCTAAAGTTTTTCACTTTAGGCAATTTATTGTGTAAATGGTATTAAACTATTTGATGTATAGTGAGCAGGTATGGGATCTTACCCTCGATGCTATTAAGAGAACAAAGGCTTATAGGGTACCGCCGTACTAATTACACAGATGTGTCGCACTGAACAATAACTACGAATATGATATAAGCCCATCATAAAGACCAATTGTATTATAAGATGAAATTGGAATATTGTACGCATGTACATTTGTCTGTAATGGTTCGAGAAAAACATCAGATAACCAAAAACGGTGCCATGTAATTAATTAAGTTATTTAAGCATTGTGTTTGAAAGTTTTTCATGTGACTCCATTTGAATTTTGCGTGAAAAAATTAAAAGTGAGATTGTTAACTATCTAAGGTTGACAAGTTCTGAACCTACGATAAAATAGCTCGGCCAGATGCAATTATATTATTTACTATTTATTTTAGTAAGGGTGCAATAACAGCAATTACAGAGTAATCATCATCAGCCTATAACAGCCCACTGCAGGGCACAGGCCTGCCTGCACTGCATAGATTGGGCCATAACACACCAAGCGCGCGCATTTCGGATTGGTGGCTATTAACAACTACCATCCTAAGATTGAAGTCGGGACTGATGGCTTAACGCGCCCACAGAACCACGAAATCATTGTCATTAAACTAGCGCATACAAAATATTTTTTTCATTCCGGCAGGCATTTACTTTATTAAAATGTGTAATAAAAAGCTCTACTGCCTCTAAATTAATAATTTATTTTATATTATTGAAGAGCTGAGATCCAGGATTAAAGTCTTCATTCAGGATATTAAACTTGATCCTATTTAAATTTAAATAAACGTTACCCGCCGCCATTGTTAATAATGAAATTGATTCTTGAATATTGGTAAGGAGATTAAAAAGATAGGGGTTTTAAACTAATATTAATTATTTACCACGTCGTTTCGAATATAATAAAAATTATATTTTGTTTAGCATATCTTCGAACAAAATTAAAAGCTTTGAAGCGATTTGCAAAACTTAATAATACATTTTAAATTGCTGTGACCCAACGGGGTCCATAATGATCTGTGATTATTGTATATCACCAACTATATACTTCATTATGGTTTGCAATAAATATTGAGTTGAAAAAAATATCAACGTCGTTTAAAGGTGATGAACACCTTGTGGTCTTATTTTATACATAATCTTTTTACTCATAATCGATAGCCCATGTCAAAGAGTGCTACTTCAGGCGCCTTCGTGTCTCAGGGGCCATGGTTCTAGATCCAGAAGGTGCAGGCAGTGGTGCACAAAGATTATGAGCAGGGATTCACTTTGGATACTAATCGCAAAAACAATAATATGATATCCTTTTCTTGACAATTTAGTACTGTTTTTGACTGCAGCTCGTATAAATATCGTTTAAAAGATGTAGGGAAAATAAGGAGAGATCTTATATGATGGCGATTTTTAGGTTTGTCGGAGAACACTGCGTATGCACTGCCTATTTGCATATATGGAGTGCACGCCACTGGAAGCAGGTCAGACCAAGGCCTCATTTCTATTAGGTTACTTGACATTGCGACACGATTTCGACACTTTACAATCCAACTGTTTTGGTATTCCGGTGCAACTTTAATGTTAATGGTTGAAAATGGTTATTATATAGTATAATAAATTGTTTTTTAGTGTTACCAATTCAAATATATATAAATCAAACGTGACTGACTGACTAAAATAGTGATCTATCAACGCACAGCCCTAACCACTTTACTGATCAGGTTTAATTTGGCATGCAGGTAGATGTTATAACGTAGGCTCCGCTTAGAAAGGATTTTGCTCATTCTACCTCCAAGAGGACAAAATAGGGTATGAAACTATGTCAATTTTAAAACGATCAGGCTGAGACTTTGCATGCATTAAGCTGCTATGACGTAAACCCCTAAGGAAGGTTTTTGATAAATTCGAAACCTAAGGGGTAAAAATAGGAGATGTTTTCCCTTATAGCATCAGCTACCAGCCAAAAAAGTGCCGTCATTTGGACCACCCAGCCGTTTCAGAGATTATCGGGATAATTAAAAAAAAAATACAGACAATTTAAAAAAAAATGTATTGATATATGTACCGTATATATATTCAAATGCATGAAGAAACAATGATCATTTCAATATTAAAAACAAACACTCCAATTTTATATAAATGTTAAAAAATCAACTGTGTATTGTTCTTCTGGATTTATGATAAATTTTAAAAGCCGTAATAGGTGAATATTGCAAACCCTAGTAAATGGATGTCAATAAATATTTTGGCATATGTACCGTATATATACATATGCATGAAGAAAAAATGTTATTTCAACATTATAAACACACACTCCAATTTTATATATATGCAATAGATGAGTAATTTTAGCCTCAAAGATAAACGCAGCATTTTTTGGTTTACGCCATCCTCTTAGTCCACAGAAGGTCAGATCAAAGATTTTAGTGGCACAGAATCAAATATTTCTTTCTAATACCTACTGTGTATGTAAGCTACATACATAAGTAGTAAATACCATACCAAATAACAAGTCCGAGCGCAGCGGTGTGTCACGATGTCCTAAACAAAAGGACCCCACTCAGCGTAAGCCAGGATCTATTTTGCAATTAATTTATAACCAGAATTAGGTAAAGGTTGATTAAAATTTACTGCCATTTGCACTACATGGCGTTTGACATGCAACATGATTAAAGGAAATATTTAAAATTAATTAATATCAGAACTGATTGTCCTTACATCAAATGACTTGTGGAGTCGATATCTCGTTATGACAAGCGTAGTGTCGAAGGTCGAAAATTATACAGGCACAAAATGGAGGCGATTCATGTTAATAGGAGGCCTAGGTTTCCAATAATACTATGGCTCTAAGGTGATTTGGCACTATTGGATGCAAATAATAATAGCCGGTGGCGTCGGTTGCTCACTGATGTGGACTGTTGCCTTCCGACCTCGAAGGTGCAGGTCAGATCTCGCCACGTACCAATGTGTTTTCGGATTATCTATACTAATATATAAAGCTGAAGAGTTTGTTTGTTTGGACGCGCTAATCTCAGGAACTACTGTTTCGATTTGAAAAATTCTTTCAGTGTTAGATAGCTTATATATCGAGGAAGGCTATAGGCTATATATCATCACACTACAAGTAATAGAACCGGAGTAGTTATGAAAAATGTTTCAAGGTCGGGGGTATTTTTTCATACTTGGAGCTTTCGCTGCGTACGCTGCGTAAACGGTTAAAGTCATGTATTGTTCCCCTTTTACAGGTCTACAAAAAAGTCCGCGACAGCATATGCTATCTTTTAAGGTTAGCTCCCTATAACATATCTTTGCTTTTTTTTTCTAAAATAATGCATTATTTGCGAAGGTGTGAATAAGATACATACTCAATACTTTATCCGATACCAAGTATTTTTAGGATCGATACTTTATAATTAAGTCGAGTAGGTATCGGTTAAAAGTACTCATATTATATAAGTACTTTACTATAGTTTATAAACCTTCATTTCAAGTTCTTTCCCAGATGTGTTTACTTCCAAGTGCGTGTGGGGAGGTCATACAATAATAATAATATTATTAATATGTGAACATTTTAACCTGGGCGTCTGGAATGGAATCAACGAATGAAGATTTTGATTTCGGTCACAACATAAACAACTCACAGTGGCAAGAAAAGAAAGCGCTCCTAGAAAGCCGAAGTTCCATTTATTTGGTTGGCATTTCCAGCCTACCCCTAAAATTCTTAGCGATTGTAGGAATGGATAGATTGTAAGGCTGAGTCCCCAGCGTTATTTCGTCACTCATTTATTTAAACTAGGTCCCTAACTACCTTGCGAAAGGATTCATTTCAATGCTGACGCAACAATAATTGCTTTTAGAATGAATTTAACAGAACCTGCCGTTAATTAAGAATTTTAGCACTTCTTTAAATTTACAGTAATACTATTGGAGTAAATATCGATACTTTTCAATCGATACCGAGTAGGTATCCAGGACTAAGGGACGACACCCTTTACGGGTAGGCTTGTGCCGGTCGGTGGGGATGTATCATGAGTTGAGATGAAGTAGGGCTTTATTCTTAATGTTATTTCCAACTAAACTGAAGAAAGTTCGCTACAAAGAGTAACTAATCTTTGATAGGATCAATAGAGCGAAACGGAACTATTTAGTTCCGAGCTCAATTCGATGTTTCACAGCGGTACATAAAGTGATCAAACCTAAAGTTTGCTTCTTATTATTTGTGTCAATTGGAACCAAACACATTCCCAGAATTAATTATTTACGAATCCATCGTCGATACGTTCTGGTTTGGGATAGCGGAACTAACCTGGATTTAACATTTACACGCGAAATGAATCCGTATCGTTATGGGGAACAGTCCCAGTATCTCGATTTCAATTCAAAAAGTTTATAGCATTAGTTCTCTAATTGGTACAAACCGACAACCGAGATTCCGTCCCCGCCGGCGGGGGCCATCGTCGCGTGTCCCTGTAGGTTCGCACAGTCTCTATTCGCGTAACCGGCATGTGCCTTGCCGCTTTTCTCCCCAAACATATGTTAGGCTACCAAGCCCCCCCCGCAACGCCCTAAGCCGAGGTTCGAGTCCCGTTCGGGGACGCCCTTAGGCTCGTTGTGTAAATATTAAGGCTGAGAGCCATCTGCGCTCGCCACTTGCCCGGTGAAGCTGTAAAGGCCATCTGCGGCCAACAGCAGTAGTCAGTTCGAAAAAAAAAATCTCTAATTGGTACAGTTGGGTTTATTAGCTTCATTTCTAACGATGTGTTGGTAAAAATGATATATCATATAAATGAGCGAGCATTATACTTTAGATGACTAGGTTTTATAATAAAATATTCTACCTAATTCACTTAACCAACAAACACACGTAATCTTGCTGACAAAACATGATAAAATAAACTTTTCTATAGTTGTTTTTCCTGGCTAGGGATGTAACATTTGTCGCTTAACTAGGAGTAGGAAGTCTACTAAATGTGTCACCAAATAATAATATATCTACAATTGATACATCACGTTGCTAATAATAATATATCTTAAATTGCTTACTTTATGTGAATAAATTTAGTTTCACTATATTTTTTGCATTATGTGCAAACAATGAAAAGTAGGATGAAACCGTGTATAAATATACGGTTTCATTATCGACTAAACGATTAAAAATATTTTATTAACTTGTTTCTAACGACGACGTTTCGCTGACTTTCTAGTTCCTGTAGTTAACGCTAATGCATTTTTTAATATTTATATACAGAGTTTATAATAAAAACTATAGAAATTTAATATTTTTATATCCCTAGAGCAATTACACACACACACACACACACATACATTTACACTTATATTGGATTGAGCATTAAAAAGGCAAAATAACTTCACTTTGCAAGTAGAAAATATTATAAACTTAACAAAGTTCATTCAAATTTATTCGTATTTAAAATATAAGCATAATTGCCAAGCCGCACAAAAGGTGTGAACGCGCGAGTTCACATCTGCTAATAATTATAATATTGACGCATGAAATATGTACGACATTATTTATAAATACTCGTTTAAATAATTTCATGACGAAAATCAAATGAATGTACATTTCAGGGATACACTCTTGATTTCTTCCTACTAATTACTCTCTGAGAATTTATTTTACCTACAGAAAAAGGTTAATAATGAAAATAAAAGGTTAATTGTCATTAACATATATTAAAGAACAAATTCAAAAAGTGTGTCTGAACGAGGAGTCATGAAGGAATGCTGCTAGTGTTTCGAAAACACTAGCAGCATTCCTTCACTGAATAGCAAAGCTAATTCTTTGACCAAGGAAGCTTTGGAGATTCCCGTAGCCTCAATCAAACGCACAGACAATGGCCTCGATTACCCAAGGACCCATCGTCGCAACCGCTACCGGCACAAAAATTTATTACACATATTAAATTGAAATACGTTGTCAAAGGTTTCTATAAAGGTACCCACGTAATTACCTTGTTTTTATCAATAAAAATTACTTAATTTTTTTTCATTTTAAATATATTTTCTACTTTTTAAATTATATCAGGTTAGTTTATTTTATATCTGCATGTAAAATATCTCAGTTGCAACATTTACTTATAATTTAAGAATACCGGAAACATATCTACGGAAGTATTGCTTTTTGTCACGAACAATGTGAATTTCTCGCCATCACCCTTGCCTAGGCATCACATGGGTACTTGTGCTGCTCGGAGGTGGTGGTAGGGGGCAAATTACCAAACCCTCCCACTCTCAGTGGAAATTAACAACCCATGCAACTGGGCAGAAAGCAAGGCCGCTGGCTACCTCGTCCCTATCAGTGTTCGCGTTAATTCAGGCCCGCATTACTGTATGACCGCATTTTCTTCTCGCCCCGGAAAGGTAATGCGGCCAGATGTGATGATTTGCTCTCCTGCAACTACATTGTCTAAACAGAGGAAATATAATTTAATTCCTGTCATATACCAATAATAAATATTAAGTACAAACATATAGTATTTTTATAAGCTAAATAATGAATTTTACTTATGAGACGTGGATTTATTGTCTAAATAACTGGCGAGTAATGGCAGCCAAAATACCCATTTGTGTTTAAATTGCTTTAGTCTGTGACTTTAACTGTTTAGCTCACAGAAAAATTAAAACCGGCGTACGTCTTTATTAGCAGCTATTAATATAACTGCGTTATAATAAAACTTAGATGCTAATTGTTCAGAGAACATTGACCTTTTGAAAGTATTCAAAAAACACAGTTTAATATTAACGAAATTAAGAAATGTTAAGACACTTAAACGATACCTGAATACCAGATGCCTAATGCAATTTTTTATTATTCTGTATTCGTCCGTCCGATTTTCCAAATTATTTCAATATTCAAAATGAATCATAATATGATAATTCTGATCGCCAATGCCGCATAATTTCTGCTTAATCTGTTACAATAATAAGCATGCCTAAGTTTAGTTTTCAGCTTCACTGAGTATCGCCTTATTGAAATGTATATGTAGTTTGATTTTATACGACTACATCTTATTCAATGGAACTATAAAGATATATGGGATTGTATGTAATGGACTGAACTGTAAAATTGTTTTTGCTTTCGTGAAATATCAATATGCTATCTGACGAAGCCAGCATCTAAAGCCTGTAGAAGTGAACAATGAAACATAAACTTCTCTGTTCTTTTATATTTTAAACAAGCTGTGCCCCGCGGTATTATCTGCAGTATAATATATTACCCCGCAGTAAAACTTAGTCTATGTGTTTATTCATGGTGTCAGCTAACTTCGTATCAAATTGTATTAAAATCATTTCGATGAGTCGGCATATAAGCTGCGCGCAGTTCCGAACAGATCTTTACAGTACTTTGTATTATTATACAGTATGATGTAACAATACAGGAAATTGTTTTTAAAAAATATTTTGGTGTATTATTAATTAAAAATCAGTACATATTACAAACAGACACTTAAATTTTATTTGTAGATATCATGTAAATGTACCTTTTTTATATTTAAGTGTACAGGCCGGTCAAGACGCTCACTTGATGGTAAGTAATAGGTCTGACCATGACAGAGCGGCATTGAAGAAGACCAACAACTGATAGACAGCCATTCTTCTCCGTGAATGCCACACTGCGCCCTACCCGACACCAGAGACAACAGAGTAAGGTCTCATTTACCCGGTAATTTTATTAGCTGCAGTGCTTTCATCCCGAAATACAAAAGTGCATGACACTCCTATTTCACGGGACGATATCTGGCACTGCGGTGGTAGCTAGATGACTCAGTATCGAGTTACAGATTACTTTAATATAGATTGTTTTTACTTCACATTTTTTAAATATTTAATTAAATTTTTGTATGTCAATTTCATATACTAGGTTTTTTGCGTTCATATAATAATATTATTTAGCAGTACCTCGAGTATATGATATTCTACCGCAGTAAAATGTAGCTAACCTTATAACTACCAAATGAGCGCGCCGCTTATGCGACGTGAGCTGCGTGCCGCGCTGTACATTATTGCTTTATTTTTCTAAAATTAAGTATTCATCTTTGATTTGTGATATAATAATGGAATATTTAACATGAACGTATTTTTTTAGGAATTCGTGATTGACCTCATATGTATTTTGACAAATTGAAATCCTTTTCTCTGACTAGGTTACTGTTGACCGCAGAATATTACAGCCTTGGGTATCCGGTCAAGTCAACAATTCAAGCTAATTAATTGAATTCAGTATAATTTTCACGCAATGCTCTCTATTGTCTTAATTTTTGACAAGAAATGTTTGTCTTAGTTTAAAAACTATGTAAGCATATTTTTTATGTCATAAAGATAAAGAGAGGTATATTCCGGAAATCGGTACTAACTTCAAAATACTACTACTAACGATACATTTTAAATGGTTGCAGCCGGCTCATAATTTGAACGACGTAAAATTACATCAAACCACAACTTCATACCTTACCGTGAAATGATGTGGAAATTAATTGATGTCTTGCTTGACGTACGAGACAAACTGAATCATAAAATGGCAGCGGAAGGGAATGCAATTTTGTCACGTGATGTGATGTACGCCACTATAATTGGGTGGGGAAGATTCGACGAGGGCAAACTTTCAATCTCCGTAACACAGTTGCCCGGCCTGGTTAAACGGCCTGGATGGATTCGAGCAGGCGTTCTATGTCCGCTACTCCGGCTCTGATTAAGGGCTTTCTACTTATATTGAGTACTAATTAGGTTGCATTTTTTCAATTTTTAATTTATGATAAGATGTACTCGATCAATTTGAACACTTAGTTTAGATTGGGTAATAATTCTAGTAGGCATTATGTCTAGAATTATTACCAAGTCTATAATTATTCCTTGATACAATATAAAGACAGGTCATACTTTGGATGTCCTTAGAATTGATCATCCTAATCCTAAAAATCTGTTGCGACCATTGTTTCTAGTCTGTAAAATCAAGAATTTGAGTTGGTTTCTTTCTTTAAAAAATAATCTAAGTCTTGAATCTGAAGCTGCTTGTTTATCTCTAAAAAGTAATGAAATCAAGACAAAGACGTGCCAAGTCTAAAGTTCCTTACTGCGATTACTTTATTATTATGGTTAATGTTGTGTGACTTGGCCGTTGAACATTCTTTATACGTAAGTGGCTTAATCAAGCCTACAATTGACTGTTTTTTTTTAATTATGATGGGCTTGCTCTTGAGCACAGTCTAACCTAATAGAAGAGACGTGCTCCAAGATGGAGCGAGCTTACCCAGAAAAAGACTATTCACTCGTTTTTTAAATGCCACGGGGTTGTATGTGGCCGGAAACACAGATGCAGGTAGTTCATTCCATTCATTTGCAGTACGCATAATGAAAGTAGATGCAAAACGCTTAGTCCGGATACGGGGAACGTCAATCACAAATGGATGAAATTTTGCAGTCCGCCTTGATGACCTTTGGTGAAAGGGAGACGATGAAGAACACTCACCAAAGTAGAGCCTGTAAAAAACTGACAAACAAATCTTTACTTACTTTACGGCGGTGGGATAGGCTAATGAAATACCGTTTTCCAAGTGGCAAATTTTTATCGGCAATAGGTAGCGGTTCTGGCGACAGATTGGTGCAATGTAAACTCTTCAACGGCCAAGTCACACAACATTAACGTCAACCAAAAAATGTCCGAGCCGCACGACACTTACGTGTGTATGTAAAATAACTGCGTAGTTATTTTTATATTTATAACATACAAAATTATTATTATATGTAGCGAGCAATGTCCTGCCCAACTAATCTTTAAAACAACGGGCAACATTTTGCCGCGGATACTTTTTGAAGTGAGATTGGACATCTAGTTATTTTGTTGTTTATCTAAGTAGGCTCCTGTAGGTCCACTTGTTCCTATTTACGTTATCGGCACATATCAGGTCACTTTTCACCCCAAACATATACATATTTACTTCCCGGAAACGCCCTAAGACTAGGTTCAAGTTCCATGCTGGGACGCTTTTAGGCTCGATGCATAATCATTTAAAGCCTTGGAGCCATATGCCTTCCGGTGAAGGATTCTAGTGGAAAACAGAGAGAAGTCCCGAAAAATATGACAGCACGTATAAAAATACGGACAAAGTCCCGCTGATAGCAAAAGAAAGTGTGTCAAATTTCGGACAGATTTTTTAAAATAAAAGCAACAAATATAGTATTTGTCTCGCATCCGCCAACAGACCCAAAAAATACTGTAAATAAAACATGGCTTGCGTAGTAAAATAGTGCAAAAACCGAAGTGATCTATAGAAAAAAAAAATAGGAGTTATTTTTCGTAGGTAAATGAACAATTCGATTACGTATTTCCAGTTTAAAACATTTAAATTAATATATTAAACATATTACAATTTTTGACTAAATGACACGAACTGCTGCGTATATCAATTTTTTTTCTAAATTTTGGCACACTTTCATTGTCAAGGAGACTCCATCCGTATTTTTTATAGAGCAGTGCCGTGTTCATTACGTCTCAAGGGATAAGAAGGAAGGGTGCATTTGTTACTGCGCTGTCCCTTTTTCGCTTGGGTGTATTATAGGCGACAATTGTGTCTTCAACCTATCGCAGTCCACTGCTGGACATAGGTATCGCCCATTTCAGGCAGCACTTACCAACCACTAAGTAGTTGTCACTCACTCACACGTTTAAGTTGATCACCGAGAAATCTTTAAATAATAAATGTCTCTTATATATAAGCCATCATTAAATCTTCCTCGTCAATTCTCGGAAATCGATCTCTATAATGCGTCATCGAGCCTGACAAATCACAATTTCTCACTTATTGAATCCTTACTGAAGTTTTATACAGATTTATTAATGCGAAATGAATTAAATAGAGAAGGCATTTTGAATGGCAAACTTAGTACTGGTATTGGCAACAGAAAAAAAAGTTCTAGAGCAACGAGCGCAATGTGAGAGATTCGTGGAATTAAAAGGTTGCAGAAAATGGCAATAGCAATAAAACTTGATAAGTAACAAAATAATACGATTAAGAATACTTGGGCAATGGCGTACTTAAAATATAACCTCAAGGTATTCTAGACTTTTTATTGATTAAAAAGGACGTTGGGATCACAATGTACTTACTGAAAACACTTAGCTTAACTTAGATAAACGTACTTAATAGTTGGATAAACTGACCAAAATTAAGAATAAGGATAATAATTATATATAAGGAATAATTGTACGAGTAATAGTCACAACTACATAATGGTAAATAAAGGGCACACCGTAGGGCAGCAAAAGTGCAGTAGAATGTTTTTAATGTAACTCCAGTCAAAACTTAATTAAGAGCTTTCACAGCATTCCAAACTACGAAAAAAAGCTATGAAAAGATAATTGTATTTCATTCAGGCCGGGTTTGGAGTGGTGAATGTATAAACGGATTATGACACTGATGCGGCTACTATTTTTCACTTACCTCGCGAGTCCATATACATAGACGTGTCTTTTTTAGGGTTCCGTAGCCAAATGGCAAAAATACGGAACCCTTATAGATTCGTCAAATCTGTCTGTCTGTCAGTCCGTCCGTATTTCACACCTTTTTTCTCCGAAACTATAAGCACTACACTATTCAAACTTTGTTATTATATGTATTCTGTGAGCCGCTATAAGGTTATGACAAGAAACTTGAAAATATTTTAATATATTTTTGGGTTCTCCATACATTAAATTGAAACTCAAAAATATTTTTTTCATTGTACCTCCACGTATGGGGTATCAATGTATTTGATCTTGAAAATTTTTTCACTTTCTTCATCACTACATATTATAAAACAAAGTCCCTTTTATGACCCCATGTCCCTATGTGCGCTTAAATCTTTAAAACAACGCAACGGATTTTGATGCGGTTTTCTTTAATAGATGGAGCGATTCAAGAGGAAGGTTTGTATGTATAATAACATTAATCAAATACTGGGGAAATACTGGTATTTTTGGGGTTTCTAATGAGGTGTAAATAATTTCCTTTTTTCTGCTGACATTGCAAACGCAGGTTGAACCCTACAAGATTTATCAAAAATAATGTATTGAGTATTGTAAACATTAAAAAGTTCTACAGAAAACTCCGCATATGTTAATCTCTAATGCATCCTACAATAACTTTTTTTTGTTATTTCCTTTTTACGAAAAATATTGGCTAATTTTCGAAGCGATTTTAAGCGATACAGCATTAATCCTTATCCAATTAGTTACCTTAAATTAATTGTCCATTTAATATAGATCTATATGGCCCTGTACAGCATATGATTTCAATGAAGATTTTCAAAGATATTACAGATTTTAAAATTGCGGTACGAAGCGTTTGCGGTGGAACCGGCTGACCAGGCAGGCGGGAGCGTGCCTATCATGAATATCACCATTGCGAAGCGTGGGCGGGTCGCTAATTTTTTTATTAAATTGAATAGTTTGCGCGAGAGACACTTCCAAAGTTGAAAAAAGTGTCTCCCCCCCTCTTATTTCTAAAGTATGGGGTTGATAAAATAAAAAAATATATGATGTACATGACCATTAGTTTAAACGATATCTGGTCTGTTGTTTTTTTATACGTCATAAACGGTTAACCACATTTTCTCATATTAAAGCTGTCGTAGGTGTCTTAGTAAATAAAAAATATTTTATTATATGTAACTTGCTGCTGCAGAACCCTTCCACGGGCGAGACCGACTTGCGCTTGGCCCTGTTGTGACCCTGCTTGTGAATGGGACATTCGGTTTTTTTTTTCGAACTGACTACTGGGGCATTATACGCCAAGCGGACAGATAAAAAAGTCAATGTTTCCGATTTCGATATTTTTTGGTGAAATTATACCTATGTATGCCCTCGACCCAATATTTTTATAATATTTAGTATCTGGGTCGAGGGGTATTACGCCATTTTGAAGTTTCCACCTATGAGCGGTGTATAGTATCTTTGACGGCCATTATTCAATATAAATAAAAGATAATGACACATTAGTATTAAAGTGTATAGAGCATTAGACAAGCCTTATCTGCATATTTTTAGATTATTATTTATTTTTATATTTTTTTTAGTATTTTTATTTTTCTAAGTGAAATTTAACGAACTTTGACCAGTTTTTTTTCAGTCTAAATATTGATAATTTAATGCAGTTAATGTCTGCCAAATTACATAATGGGCACGGGAACGATTTAGGAACGTGACTAAAGTTTTGGCCGGCGACGAGCGGGCGGCCAGCGCTCCACTGCTCATGTCACACTAGATAACGGTTGCAAAATAAATATATAAAATTATCATGAAACGCACAAGCAACACGGAGACTAGAAGAATTGTAAAAAAATATAAGCAAATGTTATTTAATTACAAATTATATTGTTTATTTATGACCTCAAATGTTAAATTATAAGTACTGAAGTATAAACATTCGCCCCATTTTATATATTTATTCACACTCACTCAGTTTACGAAATAGAAAACTTAAAATATCTTATTATTTACGAATACGAGTTCCACCGTGGCACCAGTGCTCCAGAAACGACTTTAAGGCTTGAAGATATGAATGGCGGCGGTGACGCAAAATAAAACACAGAGCGTTTTTGGTTCCAACGTTTTCGTTCTAGAAATTTCAACCTGAAGAACAAGTACTCTGGACGGCTGGTGAACAAATTTGATAACAAAGAATTGAAGGCTATTGTGGAAGCAGATCCATCGCAAACCACGTCCGATAAATCTGCAGTCTGCGGTGTTAGTGACAAAACCGTTTTAATCCACTTGAAACAAATTGGGAAGGTGAAAAAGTTTGAAAGGTGGGTACTTCATGAACTGAGTACAGAAAACCAACAAACGCACGACGTTGCTTGTTGCTCAAAACACAACAATTAAGAGATTTTACCCGTGATTAAATGTAGAATGTGACTGAACCCTGGCGAACCAACAAAATACTGCCCCAAGCGAAAAAAAAAACTTGAGCGTTTGGTGGACTAGCTCTGTTATCGTTCACGACAGGTTTTTTTAATAATATATTACGGAAGTTATTTTTTACACGTCCATGTATTACATTACAAATATTTTTAAATTGACTGTTCGTCCTATACAAAACTGCAATTACTTAATGTAATGACCTAATGTTATCTTATTATTATTTTTTTCATATGCGTAGTCAATTATTACTAATCTCGGCTGCCTATTAAAATTCTAAAACAAAGAAAGTAAAACGAGTACTTAAAACTCGCGACAAGAATTTATAACATATATATTGTGTCAAATGTGTTAAATTTAAAATTCCGTTATAAGTTAATAGTAAAAGGTTTAGTCTAAAAGTTTACTTTTTCTTTAAAGCGCATTTAATATTTATAAAAAGTTTATTTTAACCTTTTTTAATTTTAGATTTTTTTCCTTACATAATCTATTTTATGTTTTTTTTTAAATAAATACTTGCCGAATTTTGACACTCTTTTTACTGGAAGCAAGACTCCGTCCGTATTTTCATTCGTCTATGCTTGTAGTGCTATATTTACAAATTTATCAACGGGTATCTCTCGCTGCTTGGAGAGGAGAATGCAACCGCATGAATCCCCAAAGGATATGTTACTGTGTCTAGAGTTGGTTTTGTGCATTGTCTCTGCTTACAGGTGCTTAACCTGTAGGAGTCCACTCAATATGTTTTCATTTCATTTGTCACTAGTAAAACTACAGTCACATTGTAACCTAGACCTATACCCACTTATGAGTGTATTTTAATATAAAGATACTTTGTATAATATGTTTATTGTGACGCTTTAGTATCGTACTCTCAGTAAAGGGATCTTCGATCAGCGTCGAGGTATCTTTTTTTATGTTATAAGTGTACAGGACGGTCTGGACGTTCACCTGATGGTAAGTGATACGCCAGACCATGACAGAGCGGCATTAAAGGAGACCAACAACTGATAGACAGTTATTATTCTCCATCAATGCCGCACTGCGCCCGTCACCCCAGACAACAGATGTTAGGTCTCTTATACCCGGTAATTTCACTAGCTACAGTGCAAAAGTCACAAGACTACTTGACTTTATGCTGAGTAGGTGCCTATTGTGCGGCACATTTTGTACCTACATACGTTGTTATTCAACGACTTTCTGTATTTAATTGTACCAATGAATAAATAGTTTTATTTCTCTTTTTGAGCTGTGTATTTATTTACTAATTGGTGAATATATTATATAAAGTAATTTAAAATTAATATTTATTTTTGCAGTCTGTTTGCAGTAAGAATGTTGACGGATAGACCAATTGAGCAACTTTTCATTCTCTGATTTCTAGTAGTTATAAATGAAATACGTATTTACCGCCGAAACATTTATGCCTAAAATAATTAACCTTTTTTCTTTTTTAGGAGCCAATATCTATTCTAAATCATTTATAATAAATTCATTGTTGTTTCATTCTTAATTAAACGTTATACATTTTAATTGAAAAATTAATTTGACGGAATCTAAAACATACAAGAATATTATTTATAAAACAATATATAATATGTACAGTCCTTGCAGTTTCCGCAACCTACGGGGGCATTGAAGATGATCTTTGGTATATTACGCTTTCTTTTAAATGGCCGAATTGTGGCAGTTTTAATGAAAAATCACCCCCGAAAATTTCTGTTGTTTTCAATAATTTTTGAATTTTTGAAAATATTATTCAATGACTTCTCAAAAGTTCAACACCATACGATCCGCCATTAAAATCTGAATCTCACGATACTAAACAGGCCTGGCTAACTTGCATATTTTTGGAGATATTGCGAAATTGATACGAACCCTGAAAAAGAACTTATATGACATCTTCAATCTCAAAACTTTTGGCTTGGCACTTACTATCCACAGTTACTATAAACAGTATTTGAAAACCCATGTGTATTAATAGTCCAAATTATTAATTCATGCACACATTTTTGCCCGACTTTACTTTGCTGAAAAGTATAAAAACAGACCGGAGTGGCTGCAAAAGTATCTACTTTTTCTGACAAAACTTGGTCTGACTCTGAGTAGCTGAATAGCTTGACAATTTTTACTTATTTTCATAAATACTATTTGAAATGTATAGTTCAAAAGTAGATGCAAAAATTTCAAACAAGTTTCTTGCTTAGTTAGTTTATAGGAATGAAAAAAAACCAAAGTGGTTTACATAGCAGACTTTTATAAATGGTAGATATATAGAAAACTTAAAATCAGTACCAGCGGAAAACCAGCGTCATGACTTCCTGAGGCTATTTTGACTACGATGTCTAGGTTCTTTTTCAGTCCAGTTATGTAAACTATTATTTTTATTTACGTTGAACTATGCATGTTACATAAACACCTAACATAAAATTAAAACGAAAATAAAAGTTGCTTCTAAATGACAAGTTGAAAAATTGAATTTCCTTCTTCGAGTATCATGCAAAATACGAGCCGAGACTGCCGGCAAAATTGATTTACACGAACAGGTTAGTGCCATATTGATTGTGTTAACGCTTGTGATAACGAACGACGTCCGCGATGTTTCCTAGTAACTAAACGTTGTCATATGTCTTCCCGATTGTCGGACCAAGTTACGTTTCGTGATATATTGATAGCTGTTATACCTAATGTAAGTCACGGACTATACCAAGAGGTATGTAAGGTTTTATCTTACGAGTATACAGATATCGCTGGATTAATTAATTTTAAATAAAAGCTTTTTTATGCAGTTAGTTGAGTCGTCACTAAGCCATAATTTCCTATTTAGCTAGAGGATAGCGGAGATGCACTCCGTGCACGTCGCACTGTCACGGGTAAGTCCCCAAAGATGCATTAATTATTCCTACATTTAGAAAGTTGACTTTATAGCATAACGGTCACTGGTCACAGCTGATCAGCTTTATAAAGAATCAGAATTAAATTGATTGCTTTTTATTCGGAAACTATGTAATTACGCATCTAGGTATTTACCGCAGCAAATACTGAAAATAATACAAGCGTAACTTATTTCGACAACAAACACAACAAGGTGTTCGAATCCAATAATTATCTATGAATACAAAACTCGATCTGAAAACCAATTAATTTGGTTTGTCACGTGCTAAAATACCGTGGACATTTTGTTTGTCGCTTTAATGTAATCACCAAATTTATTTTGTTTAAAATAATTAGCTTATTTGCCACTCATCCGCCAATGAGCATCTAGTGTGGAAAATGATGCAAATCAAATGTATGTTAAATTAGGTTGCAAAATTAGTTGAAAAGAGTTTCATCATCATCATCATCATCATCAGCTCATTAAACGTCCCCACCGAGGGGCACGAGCCTACCCGTATAGGGTGATTAGGCCTTAGTCGTCCACGCGGGCCCAGTGCGGATTGGACGACTTCACACACAACCTTCGAATCTCTTCGCAGGGGTGCATGAAGGTTTCCTCACGATGTTTTCCTTCACCGTAAGAGCGTCGGATAACGTACATATATTTTTCGAAAATTCGAAAATACATTGGTACGTGTCGGGATTTGAACCTCAGCCCTCCCGGTAGGAAGGCGACAGTCCACACCACTGAGCCACCGACGCTCTCAAAGAAAAGAGTTTACGCAAATTAAAAAAAAGAAAAGTCAGTCATCTTCGGTAATATGAATTATGTTTTTGTAACTAGGAAAGGGAAACCGTGTCATTTCGAATTCAATGCGAGCATAGCCGCTGGAAAAAACTAGTAAATAATAACATCGACTGACATTCACACAGCGTCATTGAACCCCAACCTAAGCATTAGTCACTAAAAAAATAGTACACACATATTCATAATTACAAGAGACTGGACGACCGCTAAAATATGCGTCATTTTTTTATATATTAAAAATCCATCTTTATCATGTTTTCAAAAGTTAAGGATAGATTTGGTATAGGTTTCATGGTAAAATCAATCAGAAATGGAAAATATCTTTCCTTAGCGGATGTAGGTACACTTAACCTGTATTCTAGCTAAGTAGGTTCACAGGTTTGTTTATTTGCTTTTATAATAAAAATATTTAGATTCTTATGAGGTAGTTAATAATTTAAATTCCTTTAAATTACCTACCTTTATTTATTATACTTAAAAAGGTAAATACTAAATGAAATATATTCTATATTATGTAACAAAATCGAAAAGCGCGTCTGAACGAGGCACCTACCTTTTGATATTTACATTATCTAACGTTACTGGCCTGTAAACTTTACACCGACATTTGCGTTCTAATATCGAAAAATGCCCGAGCACGTTAGTTGGAGCCATGTCTATTTGCTTAGCTAATAACTGAATTAGCGTCAGAAAGTATTCGCGACCAGTACGTAAAAGTCATGTAAATCTTCTTAAACTATTAATTAAATTTGCGATCAGTAGGTACTTTATTTTGTTTGACGTTCTGAAACCACACAGTGCTAGAACAATATAAGTGCGTTGTTACTTTCAATACACGCAACGTTTACAAGCTGTACAGCAATAATTCTAACCTCATAATTCTTAAACAAGAATAATTCCGCCTTGTATATAATATAAATATAACTATAACAATAACTTCGTTAATTACGACTATACTTATTACTACGAAGGCTAGGTTATATAACTTAAACCCAAAGGGAGTTTGTATTATTAACAATACTCAGTTGATTACCTCAACCAATGCCTCTACCCAAAGATGGAATGTGTTGCGTCATTCCTAATATCAAGGTTTAAACAATAGTATTAATAACTTTCCTACTGGTACAATAATTATTTCTCCTAAGGATACTTTAAATCTAGGAGAATTAGTTAATTTTTTTAATTAAAATAATTTTCTTTATCAGAGACTAGTCGTTTCTGTCAGTTGTGCTCCAAAAATATTGATTTCTTCAATATAACCTGTGTTGTTAGGATAATAGGCTCTTGTAAAGATTTTTGGGACCTGAGCCAACGGACATCTACCACATGCATGCGGTTTATTCTACTGGACAACAGACAATATATGGAGACTTCTGAAACAAATCATCTGTTCAACGTGATTTCACCCGCTTTTATTTAATAGCTAATGCTAAAAAGCCATTTTGAGAAAAGCATACAGTTGCGTACGAACCATTACATTTACGCTCTTAAAAGAAATGTTTTCCCGTTTTTGCAACTTTTTTCCTAGTTGTACCACACTTTGATTCATACCTATGGAATTGTAAAAAAGTACTATTAAATACAATAATTTTTTTGTACCATTATATTCTTCAGGCCTTCACGTTACTGGCACGTACTGGATCGCGGGTACATTTCTCGCTTAACAATACCTATATAATATTATCTAGCCCTGCAACGCCCTAAACCAAGGGTTCGAGTTCCGCTCAGGTAAGTCGTCAGTCTTGTTGCATACACTCTTTAGGCCGAAAGCCATCTTTGCTGGCCACTTGTCTGGCGAAGCTATTAATACCATACGCGTTCAAAAAGAGAAAACTTACGCCGAAAAAACAACGAGATTAGCGCGTTCAACCAAACTGTTCTGTTCAAGTTTATACATTGTAATACAAAACCCTCCAATCGAATGGGTACCCACGCTTTAGTCGACCAGTGAATTTAACTATGTGAATAAAGTCAGTTCCTAAGTATCGAAGTTTTTTAATGGATTGTTTTACCGATATCTAACAAGTATAAGTAATTTATCTTGTCCAAGCTTATAACTATAGTTGTATTTCAGAAAGGCATGAAGAAGAAAAAACTTCATAAAGTAAAAGACGATGTTCAATGAAAAGGTCTTGTAAGCTATTTTTTCCATGCTAGAGGGCTAGGTGAAAAAAGAGGTCAAACAGTTTTTACTGGAACAAATGGTTTATAAAAATATTTGAAATTGCTTTTAATACTGCCTTATATTTGGATAAACATACATTCATAATATTTTAGGAAATGTGGATGATAAATACAAATACAGTTAAAAAAGTTATTAGTTTCACGATTAAATTTAGATTTAAGGATTGTGATGATTGATGGTTTTTTAAAGGCTTTTAACTCTTCACCTTTAAATAGAATACTATGAACATCAAGGCTCAAGTCTGTTGGTCACATAAACAATAGCCCTGTGTGGCGGAATTCGTTCCCGCCGCTGTCAGATTAGACCAAGATGGATCATGAAAACAAACATATATCAATGTGAGCAAGTTAGTCCGTATTGTCACTATGTCTTTTACATTCGCCTCTGTACTCTGCTTGGCGTAGGCATTGTTTCCCATCCATGACACGGTTTTACGTGTTCTATATTGGAACAATATTTTTGTGAAATAGGTTAGCAGCTAAACCCACAGCTGAACTTTCGAGTAGCAGCAATAGTCACTATAGTTATAGGTACAAAAAATATATTTCATGAACTCTAATGTTACATTGAAATATGATCTATACAATAAAGCTAATAGAAATTTAAAAAGAAAATGGTGAACTCACACATAACATCTTAATGCATAAATATGTGTCTTTCAGAGACTAAATATTTTTAATAATATTTAATAATAATATATATCCATCAACGTTCACACAGCGCCATCTAGCCCTAAACTAAGCATTTTAGCTTGTAATATGGTGACTAAACAAATGATTACATAGTTATATAAATCTTATTTTATAAAATTTTTCGTATTATACATAGATACCCCCGATTCAATACAAACAGACATGTTTAAGCACACAAATATTTGTAATGCCCGGGGATTCAACCCGGAACCCTTGGTTTAGTAGCCGACGTTTCAATCATTACACTAAATGATACAGCAATCCCCAACCTGCTTGCAAAGCGTAGGTATTAAAAGGCAAATCGGTTTACTATCGTGAAGTAGGCCCTATACTCAACAGTGGACTGTTTGTATAACAGGCTTAGATAAAAATATATTTATTTAAAAAACTTTGCTATGCCGCTAGATAGAACTATGGGCTAGGAATTGTGGAATCGATACAATATTTGACTAACATCTATAACATGTACCGTTTCCAGAAAGCTTTTCGCTATAATATTCTCCTTTGTATACAAACCAATATGTGAGAGCCCAATGGAATCTCTTTACAGTGCCGTACCGACAGCAAGCTGAACTAGTAAAAAAATCATCGGGCATTAGGGAGCGTTGACCGCGTAGTACTCCCTTACACCCTCAGGCATCCCGTCAGTTACAACTACGCCATTCCCGCAAACACAGCGTGTCGACACATCCGGCAAATAACCAGTCTCCTATTAATAGCAGATACCTACCCGGTCGAGCCGGAGCAACACGGTGGTCGTATAAATGAAATTGGAGTGTCTGTAATATTGAAATAACCGTGTTTTCTACATGTACATATACGTTACATACAAAAAAATATCATTTTTCACAATTTTTGTCTGTCGCTCAGACTGTTTGTTCCGGGTTTTCTCTAACATGGTTGCAATGATTTTACCAGGTATTTTATTGGCATGTAGATGATTTAATAAGAAACAACTTAGGCTATTTTAAATTAAACTTTTTATTTTAGATATATAAAATAAATATTGTACCCCGCGCGGCGCATAGCTCATGTCGTTTTAGAGTATCTTAAAGTTAAGTATCTTATACCGCGGAGCACAGCTAGTATAAAAATAAGATTTTGGTTTACGCCTAACATTTCTAAATAACATACAGGAGTTATTTCTTATTGAATTCCATTTTGCGCCAGACATCCCGGTCCTCGGATGTCTGGCGCAAAATGGGGGAGACCTATGTCCAGCAGTGGACTGCAATAGGTTGAAGAGAATTCCATTTTTAATGGGTAGGAATTCAAACATGAATTTTCCACACTTTTTGATCAGTTAAAGCTACTAAGCTAAGGATATACTTCAATTGTCTATAGCATTAAAACATCACGGTTTTAGTTTATCATCTGCTGCGTTTTCAATACATTTTTTGTTATTTTAAAATGAAGAAGACAATTCTATATTGTAGATAATCATAACAATACAAGTTGTTTGATTTAGTAATTCAGCTGTAAATATTTAATAATGAGTGTTTTGGATTCTATGCAGTATACCGTTTTGAAACTTAAGAGAAACTTAATCTAGTAATGCTTGCTGAAGCAACTTGTTGTCAAATTAACCCTTGGAATGCTGACGCATTGGACCAATCATCATCATAATTTTCATGTCATCACCATCATCATCAATATGACACCTACTCTTTGTAAATAGTTCATGTTTATGTCCAAAATTTGGTTACTATTAGGTAGGTACCTAATTAAATCTTTTTCACGCTTGCCATCAGTTTTTCATTCAAACTCAGTACATCGTACCAATATATAATTTTAGTTGCAGATAATTTCTAATATTGACTCCATATCAAACTGCACAATCTCCTTCAATAAATTTAAGTTATAAAGTATCCATTTATTGTGTGATAAAAACGATGTTCGCAAGTTGTGAATATAAGGACGCTCAGAAATGTTCCCGAGGTAAATGCAATTTGTCACTCCGTCACAGAGGCCCCGCGTGTCGGAGTTTCACAATATCTTTTCGGCGTGGAGTCGTGTACACAAACAAACCGTTGTTAAGTTACAATGAAAATTGTCTCTATCCATGTTGTTATTGTTGTATAATAATTTGCCAACCTTTTAAATTTACCTTACTGGGTATAGGGGTCACATGCTTATCATGACTACCAACATGTCCAGTGCATGCATCAGAATAATGTATTAGGGTCTAATAGCCTTAGGTGGCCATAGCCAGTAGAGTACAGACAGCTGTATAATACATGATCAAACGAACTTCACAAGTGAAATTCGATCAGTATTATATGAATTAGCTTCATTCGAAGATATAATAAATTTACCATGTAGTCCCTTTAACCTGTAAGGCAACTTCGCACTTATTAAGATATTTATTGGTCTATTGACCAAGAAAAAAAAGTTAGCTGTCAACCTACATTTCCCTATGATGGAACTTGTCATTCTTTAGAGATCATTATTATACCAAAAACTTTGTAAAATGGGTGAGGTGGGAGGGTGATTATATCTTCGAATGAAGCTAATTCATATAATACTGAACGAATTTCACTTGTGAAGTTCGTTTGATCATGTATTATATTTCATAGCTTCATTCTTCGACATAATAAATTTACCATGTAGATGTTTAGAGCTAAAGTTTTTGGTATCCGTTCTTATAAGATTTCAAAATAAATACAAACATATATTTATAACCGTTCAAACATCATTTATAATTTATATACAAATTTAGCGAGTGCGCTATTTATATTATATATTATTATTATTAATTATACTTGTTTAGTAATTTATTTGAGCACAGCCAAAACGAAAAGCCTCTGCTGTTTTAGTTGTTTGTTAGCTGCTTAAATGCTGTTTAAATTATTATCACCTTTAATAGGTCGATAATAAAAGTTTGCATATGTTATTAATGTATTTGTCTAACCTTATAGTTTATTATTGTACAGTATTAGCGGACACTTCCGCAGGTGTAGTGGATGAGTGCTGTGTGATATGTGCACTACATATGAAAACCTCAACTCAGCTATCCGAAACTGATGGTTTGAGCTGTAGCTGGCTTATGGGGTGCTTAAAATCTCAGTAAAAGGTTATTTGATTCACAGCCTCTCAAATACTTTGTATTGTATGTATACACAAGTTGGTACTTGCAGTTTCGTCAGCCTAATTTTTTGTGAAAAACGGTAGATTGGCTACGTTCTGGTACTGAAGATTATTTACGTCCGAAATGATGAGGTGATGATTTTTACCTTACAATGATAATTTATTGTTATTGAATTTTATTACGGAAAACGTTTGGACTCCGTGTCCCGTAGGGCTAACAGCCTCTTTTTAGTATTTTTTTTGAATGAAATCGGATCATTATAGAATTAGTCTGAAATATAGTTTTGGACTATTTGTGGGTCGTTATAGGTGGTAATTTATAATAAGCGCTTATAGTAAACGTTTTGCTTGGTTTGTGAGCCTTTGTCATTTCGCAATAAGCCTAGCAATAAGACTGATCTGTGTCTATTTTACGTACCATAGGAAGAACTTTTATCAAATTGTTCTGCTAGGAACAAAGAAACTGCAATAATAGAATCATAATATGGGTCAAAATTATAAGTATTATAGAATATTTGCCACCGTTTGTAATTAAAACTGATCTGGGTTAAGGTATTTTTAATGTAAACTAGCTAGTGTTAGAACGGGAGACCCTCACATCGTGAACGCGGTCCTGAGAGCATCGCTGATGTCCGGGAATGTGTACTGAGCCGTTGTTGGCTCGTGGAAGTGGAAATTGTGAAATCATTAGTTAAATCTAGGTAAACTACTTTAGAAATAATGAGACGTTTCAAAGTTGTAATTTTTTTTTAAAATAAAAATGTTATAAAATAAGAAGTTTTTTGATAAGTCCTCTCAATTCTGGGTCCCCCAGGATAGGTATAGACTAATATGCCAGTTAATTATTTTGCTTAGTCACCTTAACATTGAGGCAAATAATGGTAATGAAATAGAAAAACCAAGAATTACATATGAAAGTAAATGCATCTACAATAAATGCTACTGTATCGCGTTCCCACGAAGCAAATTAATGACGTTTAGCATTGGTGCGGGAACAAAAAAGGTCAATGTCTCAAAGTCAAAGACATAATTCATTAATCAGATTAGGATTAAAAAGCCCTTATGAACGTCAAAAAGAATACAAAAAATACAATAAAAAATGTATTTAAAATACCAAAGTAAAGCACAATAATGAATTTTGATACTTGGAAAAAAGCGCTTCGGTTTTGGCCTGTATGTCTGTCCTAGTTTTTGAGAAATGATTTGAAAAGTTGACCAATTGATATCTGTATCGATTTTTGTTTTATTATTGTATGAAGCATATAGGACAATTTTCCGCTTCTTGCACAATTGCTAAATAGCTCGAGCTTGTATATTCAAATATACACCCATACGATTTATAAATGGTTGCCGTGATATTTTATATTCTTAATAAATTAGTAAATTCGTCATTTCATTCAATACATAAAACGTTTTTTCCGAAAAATTAGCTAATAATTAACAGTTTAGGTCATGTAGAATATTGTTTAAATTTAACTTTCGTATCCGTAAGATTCGTAATTTTAAATTGCTAATAGTTTTTCTCGTTCTTATTGCTGTCTGTATAACCAGCCTTAATAAAAGACTGGGCATGTTGCTATCACAAATTGCATTGAATCTGCGTATTCCCTTAAAGTTTGTCTGGGAAAAAGAGTAAACTGTGTCAATAATCTTATTATATTATTTCATTGCTCGTCCGGTAATGATCTATTTACCTAGTCTTATATAAAGATTTTTATTAATTTTTTTTATTAAGACTATTATAATAAGCAACAGATCCACGACATATCAGGAAAAAGACGTTTCTTTTAGATTGAATAAAGTGTTTGAAGTGTTTTTCCGAAACATAATTATAATACCTACATATTCTAAGTTAAATCTTAGTGTTAAATTAACCTCTTTCCTCAATTTTGACAAAGACCGTGGTTTTTCATTGAAACCATAGGGGGGCATATCCGTTAATGTGCAAGTTATATTGTTAAATAAAATCGTAGGTAAGTATTTAATGTGTTGTCAGAAAAAACAAATATGATATGATTGCTAAATAGCCGCCTTCTGTGTTATTAATTTTGAGGCCGTGCGGTTATCCTCCATTTTAAAATGAACTTTTCCATCATACTTATTTAATGGTTTCAAATTTTGAGATATACCTGTAGCCGCCGATAGAATTTGGAGCTAATTGATTCTCTATAAAAATTGATCATTAACGTGCTCATTACAGTTTGTTATAGTTCCAGGACTTATTAAGTCTTGAATAGCTGTGACCATATTTAATTGGTCGGAAGATGATATGTTATTTTTAAGGCTACGAGTCTAAATGACCAGTATTTCTAATAGAATGGGGAAACCTGACTTTACAATGGGTAAAGTCAAATTCGTAGTTTAAATCTAAATAATAATAGTGTTAATTTCCAACAAATACCTGCATTATTGTCGCGGCTAGGCAGTTACGAAAGTTGACAACCTCGGCTGATTGGCAGCAAACCTGCTGGTAGACTCGTCCTCTGGTCGCGTTACCATATTTAACTTTTGAATCCAATTCAACTCGGTAAGAAGAAGGAGGGGAGACTCATCGAGTTTCCCTGAAAGCATGACTGCATTATTGTCTAAGCTTATGAAGTGGTGGTAGAAGGGGTAGGGCGCTTATAGACTCGATTTGTAAGCCTTGCTTTTCAATGGCCTTCGAAGCCTTGATTATTTCGCACGCATTGCCATGCCTTGAATTACGTTCAAGAAAGATTTATCAAGCAATTTTTTTTTAATAGTTAACCTAATTATAAAAGAAGGTAATGTTATTAAATTACGAACCTACGAACTTTAGTGGTTTTTGTCTGTTTTTCATTCTTAGACACTTGCTTTGGTACCGTCATTGACAGCTGCCTTTTGAGAATAAGCAAATTGGGATGTTTCATGCCCCCAGGTTGTATATTTCGCCATCGTATGTCTCACAGCTTACCCCCAGGTAGAGCATTTGACGTGTTAATTCTCGATTAACCGCCAGGTATATCATTTGACCCTCGTGTTAATTCTCGATTAACCGCCAGGTATATCAGTTGATCGTCGTGTTAATTCTCGATTAACCGCCAGGTATATCATTTGACCGTCGTTGTTAATTCTCGATTAACCGCCAGGTATATCAGTTGACCGTCGTGTTAATTCTCGATTAACCGCCAGGCTGAATATTTCACTATCATGTGAACTCTCGTTAAACTCCAGATTTAGTATTTCACCATCGTGTTAATTCCCGATCACCTCAGGTGTGATAACGGTGTCGATTCTACGACATAGATAGCAATAATAGAATATCACTTAGATAATTTCGACGAAAGTACATACCTGATCCTTTTTCAGAATCCAATGAAGTATAAACCAACACTCGACGTCGTTTTTTAGATCCCTTACTTTAAATTTGTGCACGACAGTATTAAATTTTATCTTGTATTCTACGCCCAACATTATGAGATATTAAAATGGAAAATAAAAATCTTATGTAGGTAGGTGAACAGTGATTGCGAACTGCGTGCGCTCGTTGCCTCGCATGAAAAAATATGACATGACATGACAAGTTCCATCATAGGGAAACATAGAATATTATGAGGTAGACAGACTGTATATTCAAAAGCGGTGTCTAATTTTTGTTAGTGTGCAGTTACAGATTTGTATTAGTGTGCGTCACTAGGGATGTGACCTTGGTATCGAACATATTGCTAGAATTAAGCCGGGCGTCGTCGTCGCACCTGCAGAATTAGATGATTATAAATTGTGTTAAAAATAACATGGAGTCAGATACAGCAACGTTGTTAATTTTATCTACAACAAAAATTAAAAATAAAGCGTTACCATAATAAATTTTATACGCAAATATTTTGAAGTTTGGTCTTCCTGGGTTAAAAATTAGATGATGTTGGAACAAATAAAACAAAATATTATTGGTAGGTATTAAATAGACTATATTATATTTTTACGGTAAAATAACAAATTTTAAATAACACTCACAAATCAAACTTAAAAATTATTTTATTTAAAAAATATATACTGAAAGCCTCATTATCATTTTTAAAGACCCATACATACCTACATTGATAACCCACAATAGTGGGTATCATGAAAAAAAAGTTTCAGTTTAAAATATGCGACCTAAAAACATTTTTTTTTCATTTTTTTTGTTAAAATTATAATGTGGATTACAGAACACAAATATGTTCTTGCAAAATTATAACAATATTTTTATAGTTTTTAAATTTTCTGAGAAAAGTTGATGTGATATTCGGACAAACATACAGACATGACGAATCTATAAGGGTTCTGTTTTTTGCTGTTTGACTACGGAACCCTAAAAAAAGTATTTTGAATCTACCACACCGGTTCAAAGATTTGATTATATTAAGAAGACTCTAACCAGTTATACAGAAAAGACTCGCATAAAAGGGTCTAAATAGTAAAAATAACTAACAGGTTGATAATATCCAGGATATCCTTCAAAAATGGTTGGTACTGCATCGGATTTCAGTTTTTTTATTGATAAGCCTACGATGAAACAGGATTGCTCAAAATGTTTTGAGCAAAGCCTGGAGTTCTTCGTAGGCTCCCAGTTTTCACGCCTTACACTTTTAACCCATTCTTCTCTGATTTGTGGACATTTCGGGAACCTAAAAATTCAATAATTGTATAAAAGAAACTGTTAAAGAAATACTATCGATGGAATTAAATTCTATGTTGAGTACATCACTATGTAACATCCTTAAATTTTCATGCATAATATTAATTGTTTTAGACGTAATTTCTACAATTAATACAAGCTAATGTATGTCTAACATTATTTAAAGTCTACTACTACATGTTTTTTATCCATAAGTCTCATTACAACTACGTAATATGAATGAAAATGTCGTCAAATATTTACTTATGAAATGATAATTCCGGGTCTTTTACTCCTCCTTTGGTGGTTCTTGAAGAACAATTTACCGCAGAACACGACATTTTTCTACGTTTACTTATTTCTTTTCAAAATATTTATTAAAATTATGACACTTTGTGAAAAATTTGCACGACAGCTCGTAATGTTTTGGCCTCTTTGGAGGCCACTAAATGACACGACGTCAGAGTTGTGAAACGTCTATCAACCGTCTCTTCTACTCGTAACTAGGATTCGTGTGATAGACAAAGATACATGACGTGTATTGCATTACAATGATATAAGAGCGGCAACGTCTTATGACTACATCTAGTACATGCTTAATCTAAGTAGGGAGAATGTAGTTTGACAGCTAAACTTTTTTATTTCTTGGTCAATAGACCAATAAATCTCTTAATAAGTGCGAAGTTGCCTTACAGGTTAAAGGACTACATGGTAAATTTATTATATCGAAGAAAGAAGCTATGAAATATAATACTTGATATTTGGAAACAGGCACCATCTTATTTTTCGTATCGTTGACATTTTTGTTGTTATCCTCGAAATAGAGTAGGGAATTTTCCATCGACCATTCCGGGAAGGTTCATGGGTCCGTCCAGCAACGCAATGATTTGCCATGCAAATACACATACCTAGTTACTTTCACACGAGAAATCGACTCAAACATCCCGAGCAACACATACATTCAGTATCAGTCCTCAAGGATCCCTTGAGTGTTTAACATAACAGCCGCTACAAATAATCGACCTTGAGTGGGTGGGCGAACGATAGCCATTATTATTTTTTATATCTCTCGTAGAAGGACACGCGATATGTCTTTGTGACACGTTAACTGAACTGTATAAACAGTTCTTGACTTTACTCAGTTACTATGTCTTCAGATAGGAAATTTAATAATTACTTTATTACATTTGTACCATAATAAACGAAGTGAACAATATTCATCGGCGAGTATTACTTAGGTTATTAATATCACTCAGATATAAAATTTCTACATTATGTTCGTGACATTAGAAATTAAAAGTTTTTTGCTTTTTTCGAATATGTCATTGAATAAATACACGAAAGTCTGTATTATCTATTTGTTCACAATATTTTAGGAGACCTTAACTGAGTTTCCTTTCATTTCCAACTATTTCTTATAAATAATGGCTTATTGTTATAGAGTACAAACAACGAGTATTCTTTGTGCGGTTTCCGGGACCTCTGGATGGCAAATGAAAGGGCGATCGAAGTGGCCCAATATTGGTCGCATTCATCATTTTTAGTTTAAAAATCCATATCAACTCGAAAGATATAAGAATAAGAATAGTACAAACAACGAGCTAACCCAGTTTGACCGCCTATTGGATTGGTCACTAACAAATTTAATATAATCCATCACCCGTTGGATTAATTGTTAGAAAAATCGGAATGGGTAGGCTCAAGTTTTTTCGATCTCATTCCAATTCCATCCGTCATAAGTTTATATTATACTAGAGATAGGCTACTATCTCTAAAAGGTCATAAAATGCCATGTTACAGGCCACTCGTTCTTTGTATTATAAAAATCTCGAACCTAGGAGTCTTAATTTGCAAACTTGGCTAAGTTTACATGCTGACTAGACTTAGATATTCATCAGTCTGAGTCGATTCGAGCACGACGTGTCAGAGCGTGATAAAAACTGGAACCTTAGAACCGACTCAAATCAACTTCTCCTCAGCAAACTCAACAGTGAAATGAGTTATTTATTTTCAAAGTCAAAAAACATTTATTTAAATTAGGCTTACAAAAAATACTTATGAACGCCAAAAATTTACAAACTACAATAAAATAGTAAAGTTCAAAAATAAAATTTGATACTTGAAGGAAAGCGCTTCAGTGATTTGGCCTGTTGAGAAAGAAGCACCCAAGAAAAATTCCTGAACAGTCTTTTTTAAACAATGAGTTAATGTACAAATATGTTTATAAAACACTGAAATTGTTAAACAGTTTAAGATCATGGAATTGTATCCCTTAAGCATTGGAATAAGTATTTTGAAATGTATAAGAGATTCAAAGGCACTGGGCCTGCGTGGCCAACTAATGCCTTATTATCACCCTTCACGGGTAGGCTCATGCCCCTCAAGAAAACCAACAGCGCAATATACAATATATCTTATACAATATTTGATTTTCAAGTACAGCTAAAAATAGTTTTCCCTTTACAATATCATTTGCATAAGACGTGACACAAAACAATAATTTAGATCCTTTGATTTTACACAATGCATTAGGATATTTATACTATTATTTTAATTTGGATACGATATAATATATATAAATAAAAATAAATAAATATTTAAACTTATACATAACTTTCCAAAAGCTGTATACCTGGCATATAATATAAATAAATTCTTACATACATACTTAATATACCTACATTTAAATTTAATTTTATTAAATTAAAATGATTAAACTCTAGGTTATGAGCTGATAATTCAATCATTACGAGTCCATGCAAAGCAATTTGACATTCGTGGCGAAATATCGATATTGATTGAACCCTAATTTAGTTTTATGCGTGTCCATTGTCTATATTAGAGAGCAGGTACGTTAAGGGTTGTATGGCCGTCGGGTATATTCAATAGCAAACGGCCCGGAAACAATCCACTTGAGGCATTGCCGCTCATGGCCGCAAGTGAGTATCGAGCTACTGACACAGAAAACTACACGCCACATTGAATTAATGCCATCAAGTGAAATATTAAAAGTTATTTTCCAAAAGGTTTCATCTATGAGTTAATTACAGTATCGATATTTTCTGTTTTGATAAGTACTTAAGCCACGATAAGTTGTAATCAAATATATCAAATAAGGCAATCCTTAGAAAAAATCGTATTCATGTGTTACGTCACATTATTCCAACTAGGATCCAGTCCACTTTAGAAATTGCTCCTCTCTCTCTCTCTCTCTCTCTCAATGATTATGGTATTAAGGCTGTATGCTGCTGATGATGATGAGTGAGTTACGTATGTTGCAAATGCTATCGCTGTTGAAGCAGACAAGTTTCTAGGTATTGACTACGTCTTGGCAATCATAGCGCATGACTCTCTCCGTCCTTTCGGCCTAATGAACTAAAAATTTGCGTACGGTCGTTCATGAATATTGTGTAATGAAAGCGGAAATTGGCATTGCAGGACTTACAATTGGTTGCAGTAAATCGTATATATACATATAACGCCGTGCTGTTGTCTATGAAGCGTCTACCAGCCATCTCTTGGCTCGGTAAGATCCGAATCATCTATACAACTCTCCTATTTTTTTATCTGTCGGAATTTGTTGACCTGGGGCCATTAATATCTTCAATCATACCTTATCTTTTTTATTATTATACTTTCTCGGAGACATTGCGCGATTTTGTTTATTTAAACCACTCTTGGCAGCGGTTCGAAATATAAAAGATTAGGTTGAAAGAGAGAGCATTGCTACAATCTGCTAAATATATTTTGTCCTTAAATAAGCTGACGTTGACGACTGTGTTCTTATCTGACGTCACCACATAGTAATCATTTATCGAATTGCTGAGGTACCTGTAAAACTTTTTAATTATTTACTTATTTTCGTCATTATCACGAGTGAGTTCAATAATATAATTTATTAAGATTCACAAAATGGCATAAGGGCTAAGATAAATTCTTGCAGATATGTAAATTAATTAACATTTTCATTATTAAAAATTGTATGCAATAAAGCAGGCAGACCAGCATTAACATTTAAAATTAAATGCAAAATACCTTCTAGGTAACGCAACTGTTTTCAGCTAAAGAGCAAATCAATTGATTACATTTTTTATTAGTGAGCAGTCGATGCTGAGGGAACATCCAATGTTCATTCGATTGAGTGTTAAGTGGATCCTGTAACGTGCAAACCGCTCGTTAATGAATCCCGTGTAACAGGCCCAGCGGATGCATCTACGCAAGGATAGCTGTGTTAACTGTGTTGACACCTGAACACATAACAAACACAGTTTATTCGATACTCAATGAATTTTTATTAGACCTTATATCAAATAAGATGAACAGTTTGAGATTGATCTGATTTGTTGCTTAGATTTTAGTGTGGTTCAGTCTTCGTATTTTAGTAGGTACTCGTAGCGTTTTCGTCTTCTTCTTATTCTCTTTAACCTGTTATAATCCACTGCTGGACATTGATCATCCCCATTTTGCGCCAGATATCCCGGTCCTCTGCTTTTATTATTCACCAGCAGCGACTTTTCGCAAGCCGGAGGACCGGACCGGCCCACTGCCACTTCAACTTGCTAATCCGGCGAGCTACGAGTATGTCGATAACTTTAGTTCCCGGAGTGTGCTCCGATTTTATTTATATTCAATGCTGGTTTTACGGATTTTGAACCAAAACACGTTAAACATTTTAGTTGATACTGATTTATGGACTTCAATGAAAAACGAGTGAAATGTCAAAAGTCCTGATGTATTCATAAAGAATTTTTTATTAAGGACTTTTCTTATAGTTGAATAATTTAACTAAGTATAGAGTCCTTAAGTTCCCCATTCATAGACCTTTTTCCTTACCGTCTATAACGCTGACATCCAGCGTATTCAGCCATCAATCTCAAGAATCACAAATATTTTCCGATGATAAATCATTTTATTTTCTGAAAATATTTTATTAACCTTCTTCTAATCACTAAGTTTCCCCTATGATTCAAGTTGACAAGTTAGTTAGCTTTAGTTGGCATTACTTGTATCCAACTTTCCTTCTTTTTAGATAAAAATAAGTTTTTCCTTTGTCCCTGGAGCCACATGACGAAGAAGAAAACATCCTCGCGAACTCCAGTATACATGCGATACAATGAGATTTACTCTTATTGGAATTATGAATTGACCGCAGGCTAAATAGTAGTAGGTTTTCGTATGGAAAATTGTTTTGAAAATACATATATTAACCATCACTCATTGTTACTGGTTGCGTGGGTCGCTCGATACAATAATAGGGATACCATTTAGCCTTTTCAGTCAAATTTACAAACCACCTACCTGAAAGCTGACGTCAGGGAAACTATGATATTGCGCCAAACCTTATCCCTAAAGAAAAAATTGAGGTATTAACATTATTTTCACAATTTCGACCCAGTTAAAGAGAAAAAAAGCTTTTAGTATTTTAAATTTAAAAAAACATTTAATTTAATTATACATCGAAATAATTTACTTTTATTATTATTTTTTACCAGATTATACATTTGGTCGCCATCTCACCTGGTGTGCGGTGATGTAGCCGAAGATGGATCATGGAACAGAATGTTCACTCTTTCTTCTACATTATTTAATTCACTTGGTGGTAGACTCGGAGTAACAGATATGAAGGCACTGTAGCTTGTGAAATTCCCGGGTATAAGAGACCTAATAACATCTGTTGTCTCAGGTGTCGGGCGCAGTGCGGAGTTGATGGAGAATAATAACTGTTTATCAGTTGTTGATCTCCATCAAAGCCGCTCGTCCATGGTCAGGCATATCACCATAAGGTGAGTGTCTGGACCGTCATGTACACTTAGTTATAAAACAAATAGCAATAACAAAAAGTCCTAATACCTGATAAAAATATCAGACAAGATGATTTTACTTTCAACTTTACTGTAGTTTAAAATTCTAACAATAACCTAAGGTAATATAGATCTTTTGAAGGCGCTATAATTGCTTGTCACCGTACTAAATTTATCAAAGGCAAACTGCTCTCCAATGCGTACACGTGCATACATCATCTCATATTGAATACGGCGTTTATATTTAAATATTTAAGCTTCATACTCGATAACACCGATAAAGGTTACCAATACTCAAAATATTAGCTATAAATGCGGAAAGGTACAATACTTACAGAATGCGCGTCTTTTGACAATAAAGAAAGTATTTACATTGTTATTTTATTTATACATTAACGTTTATTATGCTTTACGGATTGTGTAAATTAGTCGAATAAACACAAAAAAACACACGGGCCCTTTGCGGATTGGTGGGTGTACAACTACCATTCTAAGATTGAAGCTGGGGCCGAAGGCTTAACGTGCCCTCCGAAGTAGAGAAATTTGTTTTATTGAAAAATCTGATGATTCAGCCTGCACTGCTTAATCAAACAAGGATAAATCGCACAAAGTGACGTGATTCGAACCCACTACCTTCGGGTCACGTATCGATCTAAACCGAACTAGACCACAAAGATAACTAATTTACATTGATAAAGAAACAATACAAAATTTAAACTGCTGACTGCCGAACGCCAGGGTGCTTAAACAAGAGGGATACACGTTTTACAAATAATATCGCTGGGGGTTTTACAATTTTGGGACAAAAATAATTTAGGCCTATAACGTGGCGCTACGAGTACGTCTCGTAGGCTTATGTCAATTGCATAACAGCATCCGTGCATAACTGCTCTAACGTTTAATTCAGACCGTTTTGCTTTTTATGGATTTTCCTTGTTTGGTTAGAAAATTGCAAGCTATAATAAAATAAAAACTAATAAATATTATTGTTCGAAACAATATTTGGTTAAGGCTTAGTTTTTAACTAGGTACTCATTTTGTATGCAGCTAAACAAAAACAGAAGGAGATTGTTGTCATTTTTAAGTCTTATATAATTTTTGTTCTTGTTTTATTCTACAGTGAGTGTTTTCCGATTCCATCAATTTTTGTTAGACGGCTCAGAGCATCTGAACCGAGTGAAGTGTCTATCCCAGATATAACTGGGGTTAAATCTCGAAGCTGGTAAGATTGGGCTGCTTGTGTTAATCGATCAGCCCAACATCCACTGCTGAACATAGGCGTCCATGAGAGCTGGCTTCTTCAAACCGTCAATTCTTTGAACTTCTGACCTTCCAGTGAAGTGAAATGACCGGTCTCAAAATTTTACTCTAGCTTGTTTTTCTCCTTCTCTAGTTTTTATATTATAGATAATGAACACGTATGTCTGTGACCAAAGTAACAATACTTATCTAACCGAAATACGTACGAGTAATCCACTTGTATCTACGTCACTAGCCTTTATTATTTTACCTCAAGCGACACAGTTATTTGATAAGTCGTTTAACGGGTAACAAGATTACAGTACAGTACGCATTCATCCCTTAATTAAAGTTCCGGAAAAAGTCAACCGCCCAAGGGAGGTATTTTGTCACAAATTATAATTAAAGACATACAAAATAGTAATAAAAACATCGCGAATTATCGGCAGGTGGTTATTTGTATTTTTTTACACATAAATAGTATCATAAATATTCGAACTCTTATTTCTAGCTCGATTCCAAACCGTCGAGCCTACGCAAGGGGTCGGGACGGGCTACCCTTGACCTCGTATCTGGGACATTCCTCGGGTTACGGCAAAATTTGAGATCTGGAAGTGATAATACGCAATAAATTACGATTGTACTCGCGTTTCAGGTTAACAGTATCACGTGTGGTTTACTTATCTTGAGCAAATTACTTTAATATCTACTTGAGGTCTTTTGTTGCCTGATTTATAGTATAAGTGTTTAGGGATGTTCTTAGAATTTACAATAAAGTACAAAAGCAAATAATTGAGGTTTGATAAAATAAAAAATAGAAAAGGACTTAATCTTTGAGAACTGTGTTTCATTTTAATCAATAGATTATCCATACCTACAGTTGCGTTTGTTACATTCTCCCCCAAATGCGGTTACCGCCCTGATCACGTGGTATGGCTAGAGAATTATAAATATTAGAACAAGTGTTGTTCAGTTGTAATACTATCATTCTATCAAAATTATTTTTACAAAGAATTGTCAAAAGATTAGTATTTGGAGAAGTAATTGTAATGATATTAATTATCATATAACAAGTATAAGATAATACACACCAGCGAAAAAAATTAATTGCTTTGTGAAAAATAAAAATAATAATTAAATATCACAGAAAAATGGGACAACAAAGATAATCCACAAGAATCAAATAATTTAAAAATAGCAAATTTTTGTCTTTTCGTGGTACGAGTAACAACATCACATATAATATTATAAATGCGAAAGTAACTATGTCTGTTTATCACTGTTTCACCTAGTTTCAGTTACTTTCTAGTTATCAAGAGCTGATCTTTTAATTGATTTTATTTATGACGGCAAAGTGCCTTTCAAATATTACCTATATTCTCACTGAAAATTATTTTTTGGTTCAGGCAATCGAATTGTAAAATCGATAGTCGTTCACAATTCTGGTGAATGATAGATGGTAATGAGTGGCTAAAAATCCGGTAAAATGAATACCAAAAATGTTAATTATACGATGTCTGAATGATCCGTTAATTTCACATCATAGGTGATATCTTACGGCTTGTAGCCTTCGTCTTAAACTTGGAAAAACTAAATCCATACTTTTTAACATCATTGTGTGTATACAGCACGGTTATCCTAACCCGTTGGTACATAATTCTGCATTCATAATAAAATAAAATAAAATTGTGTTAAGCTAAGTTATTTAAAGTAGACAAATAACTGCATAACAAATTACATTAATTTATTTATAATTCTAATCATAGAGATAGAAGAATAAATATATTCAGGACGAATATAACTGGGCGAAAAAAAAATATAAGAATTACTACGTTGCCTTTAAGTCGTGGATCCTTCGATCCCTAAATACTGAGTCTTTGGCCAGGGTATCGCAAGCGTGATGACATATGGAGCTAATCTCTAAAATCGGATCGGACATAGTAAGTTATGCTTAACAAATCAAAATAATCAACATTTCTCGTCGATTCAGCACACTTAAGTGGAAGTATAAACGATAACATGCATAATTATAATCGCATTTAGAGTGTTGCGAAAGGGCAAAGAACTTTGAACTAGAACCCACTACTTAGGCCGAATTGGTGAGCTTTAACAACAACCTGACTAAGATTATAACGCTTTCCAAGACTTGGAGAGATTCATATTTCATACTTATTATTATTCTTATTTATTATTTTTTAGTCATGTTGGTTTACATATAATTCAGATATCTGCGGTACATTGTAAATAATGTGTCCGTATTTGTGGTGAGCATGATTGGCTGTCACGACCGGGGGTGGGGCGAGATAGGAACGTATTGCGGGCTTAATGCTCCACACGAGCTCTGATCTCGTTTGACGTGGCCTCGATTTATTCAATTCAATATACCACTATTTTAAAATATAAATTGTTTTGGTGGTAGTGTCGGAACTCATTGAAGAGCTGGACTGAATAATATTAACTGGTAAACGACCTTGCAATGATGATGCGTTGAATAAGATGAACAGACTAAGGAACTTATCAAGTTAAACTAAAAAGTATATAATGATATTAAGGTAAAAAACCCTTTTTAAAAACAAGCTTAATTTTATTAGGTCCAAGTTTGTAGCGTTTGTCCGAATACAGGGTCAGATGGGTGATCCTATAATTATATTTCAGGTACTTGTAAGACTAGATAATCTGCAGATCATGGCTTATCTGAACACTTTGACTGCCATGTAAATGAAAATTCTATTGTTTGTCACCCACTGTAGGTAACGCAGCGCTCAAGGTGTTGAAGTGGTAGTCGTTAAAATCGACCAACCTGCACAAAGTCTGCACGGTGGTAAATTTCAGTTAATTTTGCATAGGTTGATTAATAGAACTAAGTGTCTAACGCTTCAAAGTATTGTTGTTTGCTTCGAATAGCATCTTCATTTATTCGACGACCTATTTGGTGTTGCGGTTGAGAGGTCGGCCGCAACACCAAGTGTTCCGGGTTCGATCCCCGGGCAATACAAATATTTGTGTGCATGAACATATCTGTTTGTAATGGTCTGGGTGTTTTCTATGTATAATATGTATGTATTAACAAAAAAAAAGTATATATGTATGTATCCGTTGTTTAGTACTCATAATACAGGCTTAACGCTTAACTTGGGGCTAGATGGCGCTGTGTCTGTAGATATTTATTTATTTATTTATGAGCTAAATATCGTACCAAAGTACGCATCTCAAAAACATACATTAGCGTTTTTTAAGGCAAGCGTCTCTTTTCGATTTTATACTCTAGAGTGTGTTTGTAAGTTTGGGAAGTTTGTGTTAATAATTAGTAAAGGAACAAATACTAATTACCTTCTCTTTTTAAACTCAAGATATTGTTTTCAAAATTCAATTTAATCTAGGCAATAATTAATTTATAAACATGTTACCCAGAATGTATAATACCTACAACCTTGTTTACCTTTACTTAAGTATTAAATCTAAATCCCTATTTTGTAGACTATAATTACTTCATTTCGTTCTAACATCGTTCTATAAATACAAATGAAATATTTGATTATTTTGAGGATTAATAGTAACTACCAAAACAAAACTATGTACTTTACTGGTTAAATGTGTAAGATTTAAAAAAACCTTTAAATGATGATACATAGACAAAATGAAGCTAGCAATGACAAATACTGGATCTGTCATAAAATTTCTATTGTTAACCACTAGATGCCGCTAGTAGAAATTAAAAATCTTTTGTATAAATGAAATACTTACAAATAATTCTAAAAACCTTTACTGGTCTCTGGGCTCCTTTCTATAAGAAAATTATACATAGTTAATTATTTGTAAACATAAAACATTGCCGTATGTACCGTCTAAACTGGCGAAACGACGAAAAGGTTCGGTTGTAGAGTCTTTTTCAATTCGAACTGAATTTGCTAGGCGCCAATACCTATCTCAATCCAAATTCATATACAATTACATAAATCATAAACTAAATATCTATCCTATGCAATTGTATGATGTAAGGAACGTAATCACAGATTGGATTAAACCACTAAACAATGAGGAAACTGAAATTATTCTAAAAAGATTAAATTGATACACATACATACAAACTCTTTCACATTTTCACACACACAAACACATGCGCAAACACACACACACTCACAAACACATGCGCAAACACACACATTCACCTATAGCTTAACACTATCTACTGTATTTAATTTAAAACAAAAATGTTGAACGTTAATTGCGCCAACACTGATTATAAAACTTTAATATTTTATAAATACAAAAATGTTATATGCGCTGTGTGCTCGGATAGGTATGATACTTAGTTGGTGCTTTCTTGAAGGGATACTCACCGGACACACTGCGCATACCTTACACCTCAATGATGTACCACTTAGGCCAGAGCGAGACACTCCGACACAAGTATACTATTACTTAAAGGAGCTGTCTCACCTCAAGTTTGTAAACCTTATTGAGATATACGATACGATTATAAACGATATTTATTATTATTATTATTAAACGCTTGGAAAATTGAAACGTTACACATTTGAGTAAAATATCATAGTAAAAGGATATTAATGATTAACCAATTCCTACTGTCCAATTCCAAGAAATACTTGAAATCTTAATACAGGTTCATAAACAATTAGGTGCTCGGGAGAACCATTTCATGTTTTATATATTGTGACTAAAGCTGTACACGAGCGTATTTTTTATTATATGATATAAGTTTTTCTCTATGGAAACTACTTGACCCTACATAAAAACCACTGTTAATCATATATATGTAGCTATCGGTTTTTCAGATTCCTTTGCTACATTTCCTGTGATATTTATGATTTATCTAAACTTTCACCGACACTACGCCTACTATGAATATGTAAAAATATGTGCAATTCCTATTGTAATGTTGGCGGTAAAAGAATTTAAACTTTACCAAGTGCCAAAAATTCAGTAAAACGGGACTGAATTACCTTTTTAACTTTATCAGAACGCAAAGCCTTAGCATATTATCAAATTCGGACAGGTCCTATTATAGTTTGTTTTGTACACAACTCTTTTCTGTTCCTTTGAAACAATAAGAAAATAGCTTATTATTAATATAAAGTAGTTTATGTACATGGCAATAACTTTATTTTCGGATAGGTAGTACCTATATATTTGTAATGTGCGGTTATGATAAACATATGTATATTATGTAGTAAGAGATTGCTGTACCCGTTCTCTAATTTTATCCCTAAACAGTCTCATACGGCAGCCCCGGGAAAGTAATGTTACTCGTATACAAATAAGTAGAATATTTGACGATAAGTTCAAATGTCAAATAACAAACTAATATATAATTAGTTTGTTATTTGACATTTAAACTTATTTATATATACTTTAGCCTTAGAAAATAACTAGATGCACAACCTCACTAATAAATTGTCCACGGCAAAAGTTTGCCCATTGCGTCAGTTTGGCAGAATTTTATCCAATTTTCATTCATAATCTTTTCGCACTATGGAAAATGGTAGAACAAAAGCATCATAAATGTTTTTTACGAATATATATCTGTGTGATATTTTGATTTGAATTGCTGCTCAAACAGTCAAATTATAATATTCAATTGGATTGTGTTGCTTAATACGCAAAATAATATTATTTTTTATAGTCAGAAGAATATTGAAGATAGAGATGCCAAACTCAAGTCTTAAGGTGTTTGTGTTCCAAAATAATGTTGTGAAAAAGTATGAAGCACAGATATGCAATGTATTCCATTTTTAGGAAGGTAAAGTTATGTTTTTTAAGAAACTGCTTTTTAATTTTCATTTAGCAACGAGAATTTTGAGAAAGTACTTCAAATAGAACATGAGCAAAATATTCACAATAAAAAAAGTTAGTTAAAGTTAAAGGTTTTACCTGTTACCCAAGTCTCCCATCCACTTCTTTTTGTATAAGCCAATAGTCTAAACATTCATAAGAAAAAAATCGCAGCTTTTGCAGTTTACTGCAGGGACTGTTCGCATGAACATAATATTGTTTTTTATTATTTTTATTTCGTAATAACAAAATCGTCTTATCAAATTTGCACCCATTTTGCGCGAAAAATTACAGTTAATTTTTTTTTATCTAGAGGGCGGTAATTTATTATTCCAGCTATTCACTTCAGTCTAGTTTCAAATGAAATGTAGTTTATTAACGGATATTATTGCTCCAAATTGTGGAATAAGTTATGCAATGTCTTTCTTTAGCTGTACCAAACGGGATATCATACTTCCCTATATCGAGGGAGGTAAAAACGTGGACACATTGTCTGAAGTTTTACTAGAAAAATGTAATGTTTCTGAAAACTAAATAATATATTTTAAATTAAGTGATATACAAAGGCACATTTTTATAGGCGTCGGGCCCTGGCAAATATCTAGGTTAGAAGAAAAAAATAGATGAAGAAGGAAAGTCCACTGCTATATGTTCGTGAGAAGTAAGAAAAACAGATTCCATCCTTAACTTAAATTAATATTGATTATACTGTATCGAAATTAGTTACGAGTAAAACTACCAGTAGCCGTGGCCTTGGAATTAATTTCATTACTTTTAATCTTATCTGCTTAGTACTAATAATACGGTTGTTTTTCTTTATTTATTATTATTGATCTTGCTGAAGCTCTCTCAAACTTATAATCATTAATGTTACGTAGATCATACAAAATAATTATCATAATTCTTATTTATGTATATTTAAATCTTTAGACATTTTAACTTTGCTAGAATAAGTGAAAGAACATTGACTTTTTTATGTAAACCAATTAATCTGCTAAGTTTTTTTTATATAATATAAGAAATTAATAGACCCCTAATGGGATACTTAATAGTATTGAGAATTTTAGGTTGTCATCAGTGGCGAGCACAGAGATTACTATTAGTCGCGTTATTGTTATATCTATAACATTCATTTAAATTTTAACCTTAACGCGTCACTAAAAAGGTACAAATTTAAAAAAAACACGAGCACACAACTATGACATTATGTCAAGTGAAAATTGGACACTTTTTGAGTAAGATTGTGCATTGCATGTACATGTGAAATTGGCGTAGCAAATTATATTCGAATGTTTAAATAAATACCTACAATTATTTATTTAAAGTATATGCCATTGCTATCTATGCACTGTTGCCATCGCATAGGTAGATCATTGAATTCATTGATCCTTTTGCTTTAAAAACTATTCGGACGTGAATCAAGAAAACCTCTAAAGGCTTTATTTTTGGTATAATTATTTCCTTCGCAAGAAATAATTCAAATTTCTAAATAATGGTAATCTGTTTGAGTAAGGTCCGGGGAGTACGGTGGATGTCTAAAACATTCTAATTGAAACCACTCTAATATGGTAGCCGTCTGTTCTGCAGTAGCGTTGTCCTAAAGTAGCAGTGGCCTAGAGCGATTGACCAGCCTTGGTTGTTTATCGGCTAGTTTAGTGGCTGACAATAGATATCTGCCGTAGACATCTGGTCAAATTTAAAAAAGCTGTATGTAGTGAACGACCCCGGCGCTAGTCCACCAAACGCTCAAAGGTATTTTCTTTTTAGTGAATTTTCGCTTGCGGCAGGATTTGATGGTTTGCCAGGGTTCAGCCGTTTCGATTATAGAAAAGGGTCCACATTTTTCACAGGTAATATTTAAAAATATATATTCGTGTGTGGTATTATAAAAAAATGATATTAGAAACCTTGATATAATTTTTCAAGATGTACACATTAATACCACACACAAATTGACCCATTTGGTGTTGCAGTGGAGAGGTCGGCTGCAACACTAAGGGTTCCGGGTTCGATACCCGGGCAGTACAAACATTTGTGTGCATGAATATGTCTGTTTGTAATGGTCTAGGTGTTTTCTATGTATGATATGTATGTTTTTACGAACAAAAATGTATCTAGTACCCATAATACAGGCTTCACGCTTAACTTGGGGCTAGACGGCGCTGTGTGAATGTCAGTGGAAAAAAAATCTGTTCAATGTGAAAGTAAAGTATGAGAAGTTCGTTCATTAATTATCCTGAATGCCGTAGTCCATACTGTAAAAATCTGTTGTCTGAAAACAGATTTATCGCCTACAAGTAGTCAAACTAAAAAAAACATCATTCAATTAAGTCATTATAAGACGCTTTGATCGATATTCACTTTAAAACTATAATTAATATCATCTATTCTTATTAACAAATCAGGAATAACTGTGACATAATTACGACGTTCTCTATAAATGGCGACCTCCCACCGTATCTCAGACTAGAATACAAATCAACGCCCTCTAAAACAAGACCGTACCGCATGTTTATTCATACAATTATCCTACCCTATTAATCATAGAATGGGGTGTATTTATTACTGCGATATAAATTTAATAAAACTGTTGGTATGATCAATTCTGTACATTTAACTCGTATATTGTTTTATACAAATAGCATCAGAACATCTTTTAAAGTCGTCCATGCAAAAAATACTAGACTGATTTAGATAAAACTTATTTTACTGTGTAGATATTAGATCTCACCAACTTTTGGGCAATGTAATTTATTTTAAATCTAAGTTCGGGATGCGGAAATTCAGAAAAATTGCTAATCCATTAATGCTAAAATTAAGTTTTTATTTGACTACTAAACAGTCCCTGATGCCTGTTCCTTGTTAGTTATAAGAGCATACTTCAAGGCGACATGATTCACCGTATTATTTAACTTAAATAGATGGATCATTACTGTACGTACTTAATGTAAGCTTAAGGGTGAAGCTTGACAGAAAATAAATGAGATGCGTACTTATTGACTTGTCTTTTTCCGTATAATAAATGACGTTAGATCTTTTTCAGTAATTGCGAGTTCGTATTCGTTATATGTTCGTACGCCCATGCAAATTTTTGTTAATATTCTCAAACATACCTACATTACCTAAATAGATGCAAAGTCGATTACCTAGATACAACTTGAGTGATTGATTATTTCACCATTTTTGTTTGGAAAAACACCGTTCGGAAAAAGTTTGCATTCGAACCTTCGAGATAAACAAAATCTAAGGCTCAAATGTGCTTATATTATAGCATTATAAATCGTGGAGTTCAAAACACATTTTTAATCTTCATTTTGAGTTTTGAAGATGTATATTTTAGCTTTATGACAGATATGCTTATATTGTTCCGTACTGTAGGGTGAGACGGGCAAAGAAATTATTGGATAGTACTTAATTACTGGTACTTATATTCTTTACGAAACAATGTGGCAGTCACTGTGGTCTACTTAGTTCATAAGTGTATAGGAGGCAATAAGAGTTACCACAATCTACCAGGTGGGCTGTATGCTTCATTGGTAACATATTTTAAATACAAAAAAAAATCTGCATTCGAATTAGGGCTATTTGAGAAATTAAAAAGGGCTAATTAGGGCTAGGTGGAGGTTAAAAGATTTTCTGAACAAAAAGTGCTGAAATAATCATGTCATGAGGCCATTTTTTAAAAACGCCTAAAAGAAACCTCTTTATGACCGATGAAATACCAAAAAAATACTTTTAGCATGGCAAAAATTTCATACTTTGGTAATTTTCAAGTCAGTGAAAAAGGGTTAGATTGCCCTTTTCGTGCTAAATCACTAAAAAAGGAGTTCACCTATACTAAAAGGTGCAAAGTGCTAGATATAGCCCGAAAAGAGCTAAGGTAACAGTGGTAATTCGTCCACTCAGCTACTAATACGCCAAATCCTGTAACTGATCTCAAGCACACATTGACACAGAAAAGGCAAGGAAGCAATCAGTAAGGGCCTAAGCGAACATGTCTGACGCACTGAAGTAACGAAGGCAGCCTCAACAACATCCCGGATTTTTTGATTTATTCAGTAGTTGTCAGGGGTCTAGCCTCTAACCACTTCGACCCGTATTCAAACAAAGATAGAATAAAATGTATATTTCAGCAAAACAAACAATCTTTAACATTGCAGCATGTGACAGTCAACTGCTGGAGAGTGTAGGGTTTTGACATTATCGCGACGCTTAGCAGGCGGGTTGTGTATTTCAGTACTTATTAAAGGTTTCTTGAAATAAGAGAGTGCCGCTACTCATTCTCTGCTGCATGTACTGTCAATAAAGTCGGAATCTTACGGAATCTGCTGAAGAGTATGTATGGTGAAAATTGTAGTAAATTATTTTATTATTCGAAATGACTACTGATGTTTGCCGCGTAGACGGAGTATTAATACCATTCAACGGTTCGCCACAATGGCCTTTACAGTATCACCGTGCAAGTAGCGAGCGCAGATGCTTGTAAAATTTTCACAATGAAGCTTGGACTCTAACTACGTCTTAGGACGTTGCGGGGAGAGCAATATAACCAAGTATTTGTATGAGAGAATAGCGGCCCGAAACTCGCCGGCTACGCGAATTAAGACTGAGCTTACAACCGGGCGGGACGGAATCGGATGTCGGTTTGTTGAGTGTTTCAAAGTGTCTTCGACCGCCGATGCGGCGGCGAGCGTAACAGATCGTCTAGTAAAACGTCGCGTAGACTCCGACTTTTACGAGTGCGAGGAAAGGATTACCTATAAAATATTATTATTAGCTGTTTTCATCACACATATTATTTTTGGAATTAATATTAGCATTATTTATTTAATAGGAGAAGGATTTGCTTTTGCTTTTTCTGCTATCACGAATCTAATTCTAAATATAAAATAATATTATCTTATCCGTATCAATATAGGGATTCATTTAGTATTCGCACAACCCAGTCGTAGCAGTGTGGCTCTGGGTTCGAGGTGACTGCGGCATGTCTTTCAAACTTCTCAGACTGTACTTGTAACTTGTTAAATTAAGTTCGCAATAAGAGTGTAACGATTTTAAAATTCGATATAGGTAATAGATGCATATGTAAATAAAATTGGGTTTAAAATATTTACATGTTGTTATGGTTATTAGGGTTAATTATTATGTTATATATATTCTAAATTTTATTTCTACAAATACAAATACAATATAAAAAAACAATTTTCATGTCGTATCCCTTCCTGGTTCAATGCTTCTTCGGTTTTCCGTAAACAGACTGTTTGCAGAAACATATTTATAACCAGAACTGCTGACGCTATTATTGACAAGCACGTAGGTGTATCAGGCAACGGGTTATAAATCTACGTCGTTTTAGTAATTGATATCATTACCTACACGTACGCATTTCACTGTGCCGTAGCCGTTATGTATATCCTTGTTGGCAATTCATTAACGTCGACACCGTTGTCGCTCTTAATGGTCTAATATACAAAGTTATTTGAATCATATTTACATTATAGCACTTTTGGAGACTAGAAGGTTGAGTAAATATATTTTTATTTTTTCTGGTAATTAATTGTCGATAACCAATTATCCACCATCTTTGATTTCGCTTAAAAAGTTTTAATTTATTTGAATTCTGTAGGAGACATCTGATATATAAGAATGAATTTAACTACGTACACTATTCGTGTGTGTGTTTGTATACGGGTTTCAATAAGAATGTTTTAATAATGAGCAAATAATGAGTAACTTGTACGTGTCTACGACAGTCAACAGAGTTTTTTATTTCGAGAGTTACGCGTATAAATGTTGTGAACTAAGAACCACAGCTGCCAATAACCGTGATTGGCCAATATTGTTCAGTTTGACAAGTTTGATACAACATGTCAAACATTGTTTCCATTATAAATCGGTTTTGACACATTTCCCAGGGCACGAGCATAAACGATTTTAACGTTTCGCAAACTTATATACATTTTAATCTGTTACACGTTTAAACTTTATTTCAATGATGTAAAATGTGAAGATTTGTAATAAGCTCACAAAACAATCGAAAAAAGTGTTCCGGATGAATTTTGTGCATGATCCATCCTCGGCCGCACCATCACTTACCATCAGGTGAGATGGCGGTCAAATGTCTATAGAGGATAAAACAGCACACATACACATATTGTGAATGAGCGAACTTTACCTAAACAAAACCCTACAAACTGATAGATCACTATGTCTGTGACCCTGGACCGGTCTCAACGAAGCGTCAACGTCAATGGAGAATTTATTTCTCATTTTCGTTTTGCTGACGATATCGTCATAGTGGCGGAGTCATCAGAAGAGCTTGCGGAGATGCTGAACAGCCTGAATGAATCTTCCCGACGAGTTGGGCTTGGCATGAAATTGGACAAGACGAAATTCATGTTCAACAGTCGTGTCATGCCACAACCGATATGCGTCGATGGCGTCCGTCTCGAGGTTGTGCAGGAGTATATCTACCTGGGCCAAACCATCCAACTTAGCCGGCATAACTTTGAGAGGGAGGCTAGTAGTAGGATTCAGTTGGGCTGGGCGGCATTCGGTAAGCTACGTCATGTCCTAACGTCAACTATACCGCAATGCTTAAAGACAAAAGTCTTTGAGCAATGCGTCCTACCCGTGCTAACATACGCAGCTGAGACATGGACACTGACTGCGGGATTGGTTCATAAGTTCATAGTTACTCAACGCGCAATGGAGCGAGCTATGCTTGGAGTCTCTCTTAGGGATAAGATTAGAAATTATTTAATCCGTAAGAGAACTAAATTTACCGACATAGCCCGCCGGATCAGCAAGTTGAAGTGGCAGTGGGCTGGTCACGTATGTCGCAGAACCGATGGTCGTTGGAGCAGACGAGTTCTGGAGTGGAGACCGCGTCTTGGCAAGCGTAGCGTAGGACGCCCTCCGGCCCGATGAACCGACGACCTGCGAAAGGTCGCTGGTGGAAGCTGGATGAGAAAGGTGGAGGACCGGGATGTCTGGCGCAAAATGGGGGAGACCTATGTCCAGCAGTAAACTGCAATAGGTTGAAGAGAAATATCGATGAAAATTATAGTTTAAGAAGTAACAATAAAAACAACCCATTTGGTGTAATGGTCGAGACGACGGCTTCTACTCTAAAGGTTCCGGGTTCGATCCTGGGTGTTTACTTTATATATATTTCCAAAAAAATTTATATAATTATGTTTATCCGTTGTTTAGTATCCATACCAAAGGCTTCACACTTAACATGGGGCTAGATGGCGCTGTGTGAATGTCAGTGGATATTTATTTATTTCATTTATTTACAAAGTTATTTTACTTAATACTACAGTATGTAGACTAAAAAATTAAATAAATTTAAGAATAACTTTACTTTGTTGTAACATGAGTAATAATACACTAATTGTGTAGTTGTAATACACTTGCAATCTCAAACGTTGCGCGTGGGCCACGCGACCCGCACAATTCAGTTAGGGTTTAAACTGTCTTTAAAATGCGTGTGTATGAATGACATCAACTTCTAGCCAGATTCAAAATATCGCAATAGGAATAAACTGCTCGAGGCAGTGGGAATTCGATTTCTGATTGCGAAAATAATGTTTATATCATTTTAAGGGAAAACAAAGTCTGTATTGTTACAGATTAATGAACAGTAACCGGATTAATACCTAGGTATGAGTAAAACCAATAAAATTGAATATTGCAATTCAACTAAGAGGTTTTGTATTATGAAATTTCCAGTATTTTTGTCTATTTATATTAAGGGATGTTTCCTAAATTAATTTGAAAGTGATTATGCTAGAATTAAAATTACCTTTTCTTTTCCCCTTCTAATGTTAGTTTTTTTGAAATCAACGAGCACTTTCGACATTTGTACCTATAGTTTCCAAAAGTTATCACAGGCCCACAGATAGCTCAACTTTATATATTTTGAAAACACCGTTAATTGTTCCGATCAATCTTGTTGTGTCAATGTTGATTTTCGGATTAAGCGTATTGGTTCTACATTTCTGCGGCAGGCGTTGGCATTGATAAAAGTTTTCCCATTAATCCGCCTTATATACCTACCAACCAACTATGATGGCTGTTACTTTTGTACAAGGGATTAAGGTTAAAGCCAAGCATTTTATGTAATAATACTTATAAGTGTATAGAGAATCAAAGCGGTAATGCGTTCGTGCGTAAATACCGGGATCAAAGGCTGGTCACCGTTTTAATTATTGCCTTTTTGTACACGTTATCTAGTCAGCCATATTTACCTGTTTCTTGAAGTGTGTAAACATTACAGAATATTCAAAGTTGATAAATACGTACAGTTAAATTAAGTATTATTAGGAACAAACAGTTACGTAATGCTTACTTCGCAAACACAAAATAATATTTGGAGGTGTATTTGCTATATTTCTGAAGAAGAAGAAGCTGTGCTTTTTTTAAGAATTATTTAAGAAATATATTTCTCGTATACATAACAAAACAATTAAAAAGTCTTCATCGACCACAATCTTCAAGTCGTCTGTTATAAGAATATTGCAAATGCCAATATAAATTTAGTAAACTATTACACGTGTTCGTTTACTGAGGAATCAAAATTGAGTCTATCGTAAGCTCAATAGATTCGTAAAGTTAAAATATTTTTGCAATATTGAAATGGCTAATTATTTATAATAATAACCTATCAAATGTTCTGTTCTGGAAATATTGCAAGAACCTTTTTCGACTTAAATTGATTACGTCTTAAAGCTTGTCGTAGCCGTCCATCAAGCTCGATTAAGGTCAACCTTAACCATTTAATCCTGAAACTAGGCCAATTAAGCCGCTCTTACTTATTTATTTGCTTAATTCAGGTTTGCAGGAAAATTTAAGTCTATTACGCTGGGTATAAAATTGACCCGTGTTACCGATCGTGACTTTTTTGGCAACTGTAGAACGTTTGTTGTAACGGTAAACTGAAATAGCTATTGGGACCTGCCATCAGAATAAACGATCTTTATCTATCTATAATACCACAAAGTACTTCATGATATCACATTAATAAAATCACAAAGATGCCGTAACAATTATTTAATTCGAACAAAATTCTATATAAATAGGTATATAGTTCTACCTATAAGCGCAGGACCGGGATTTTTTTGGTGCTGAATGGGGTAGACCTATATCCAGCAATGGATAGGTTGAATATATCTGCCGTCCACAATTTTTAGTTAAGTAAATTGTGCACGATTATACACACCATAAGTGGTGTTCTACATGCAAAATCTCTTATAATATCTTAAAGAGAGATGCCGTATCCGAAGTTGATTCCGTTAAACAGGGTTTTCAGTTTTAATCGAATTATTGTGCTCGTCAATGAGTTTTAACTAGTAAACGACAGATATATAAAGACGACAGAACTTCGATTACTATCAGGTTAACATATCGGCTCTTTAGTATATAGGTAGTATTTTTATTAATACTATCTATCAATCTTAACAAAAGTGGTCACAGTGCAGTTGCTACCTTCTGACATAAAGATGGCATGTCCCAATATGCAGTATCCAAAAACATATCTTTTATAGCGAGATATTATATATGGTATGGTAAGTAAGTGAGGAGGAAGCACACAAACTTTTCAACCAAGTAGATAACATATGCGTTGAAGAAAAATATCCGACAGTATTTACCTGTAGGTTTTTAATGCCTTACTACATTTATGACTAGTTTAATAATTATTATAATTCTAATAATAATAAATATAACTTCATTCCTTTAAAAAAATTTTATCTGCTTAACTTGTTTATTTTAATTTGTTTGTCTAATTTAATATTATATTAATTTTGTTGCACATTATCAGAAGCCCGAAGCTACTGAAAATGCTGTGGGCGTAGTAGCCAAGTTCTGAGCACAGAGTTTGATTTCCACAGAGACTAACAAGAATGAGATAAGAATTGAACAAATAACCATAGCGTAGCATTGTTAGTACTGTAAAGTGAACGAGAAAAAGTTAAACAAAAGTTTTTTCATAACATGATCATGTTTTATGTACGTACAGATAAAAATAGTATGGAAAAAAACTCCAGCAATGCGGGCCGTACTTGACAGTCGGAATCGAAAGGAGGATTTAACAAAATGATTATGCTTTATCAACAACAATAAAAAGCACCGCGGCTTTGAAAAGCCCGCTTAATTTTGTACAACCATTTACTTTGAGTATTTCATTTCTAGGATTTGACTAAAGTTATTCAGAATTCCGCATCCGAATTTACATTCCAGGAAATATGTTCAAATGTCTGCCTAAATAAAAATAAAACTAAATATGAAATAGCCGTGTATTTCCCAACATTTTTATCAACTGAAATATTGTTCAATGTAAAACGATCAATATAAATAGTGTGTATTTTTCATGGATTTGTACCCACATTGAAATTGAAAAAACCATTCGTGGTCGAGTTGGGTAGCATCACACGGGTGAATCACTTAACATCTGGTGGATCATATCTTTATTTGCCAACCTGTTAAATAAATAAAGAAGTATTTATCCTGCGCTACGTTTCCAATACTAAAGACTGCATAAAGCTAGCCAAAGTTAGCCGGTCAGTATAGTGGCTGATGTAATATTGTTTTCTTGTCTTCTCAATCTGCGTAATTCGTATACCAAAGATCGGGGGAGCGATGCACCTTTATGCTATGGGACTCCCCATTAGGGCTTACGTGAACCGCTTTTTTTAGTAGGTAGTATTGCACCCACTTTGTACTAAACTATTAAAAGCTTTTACTTCTTGTTTTATTATGAATTTTAATACTGGCATTGTATTGTACGTATAGGTATCAAATCAGTATTCATGAGTATTTTTCTCTTCAATTTATCGCAGACCACTCCCACCTCATTCAGCCAATCCCAAAGACGTTTTATAATCCGCTGATTATTCTGTTTTACGCTACAAAGCGAAAATGTGGTTTCCAAAGTGTACCTAACATTAAATAAACATGCTACAATGTACTTCTTAGTTAACGAAAAAAATTTCTTCGATTCATTGGTTTCACAAATTTATTTACTTTTAAGTTGAAAAAGTAATTGAGACCATTAAGTGTCTTTGAAAACTAAAAATGAAATAGCATTTTTTGCGCGACTATAAATTCTCAATCTTAAGGCGCCGATTTTTTATTCAGTAGTTAATAGGATTGCTTCGAAACAACTCAAGTCGAACTTGAAATTATACTAAGTTAAATAATATTTAACCAAACCGAAGGAAGGTTTAAAAGGTACTTTAAATGCCAGGAGTAAAAACAAACTTGCTGTTTATGTCTAAAGGCTACATAATATTGTAAACCAATCAAGTAGTGAAATAATTGCCTAAATAAAAGCTTTTATTACTTAGTTTTCTTGGGTGCGCCTCTACAAAAAAAAATACAGAAGCTCTATTTTCAACTAGCTTTTGCGTGCGACTTCGTCCGCGTGGAATAGTTACTTTGGCCTAACGCTCTCTTTAACCCGCTACTTCGTTTATATAGGTGAGTTAAAACTGCTATATCTCATCATAAAATATTAATTTAAGTTAAATGATGTAAAGGGCAATTTTGTTAAAAGTTATATACTTGCGATAAATAAAGTATTTATTTGGAGGAACAATACTCTTATACATACACAGCGGAAGCTCCAAGCATGAAAAAATCCCTCCGACTTTTAAAAAACATTCTTCATTGCCTATATATAGCCTTCCTCGATAAATAAGCTATCTAACACTGAAATAATTTTTCAAATCGAACCAGTAGTTCCTGAGATTAGCGCGTTCAAACAAACAAACCTTTAGCTTTAGAGGCAAAAATACATTTTTGCCTCTACTTTATTAGTGACTACTCATGTGATCTCCATGGACGCTAGTTAATAAATTCAAAACAAATCCATCTCAGTTACTTGCTCAGACACGTTAAATACAAACAATGTTGCGCGCTTTGTCCCAATATACATGTGGCAGTATTGAGTTGAACAACAAATTGCGTACCAATTTATCAGGAAACCGTGATCGAACCGCAGCGTATGCAACCCGTTCGCCTCACAGGCGTTGGTAAACGTGCCATTACTACGTATTGTAAATATAATATGCATTGCCAACATACTGGCCTATTTGCATCGAGAGTTCGTTTAGTAAATGTAAATTGTATTTCAATAAGTACCTTTTGGGGAAAAAGGGAGGACTGGGATAAGCGCAGTATGGGGGAAACCTATGTCCATCTGCGGACTGCGATAGATTGAAGCGAAGCGAAATACCTTTTTAAAGTATGTTTTAAATACTTTAAGTACAGCGTCTTTTATGTCAGCGATACAAATATGTTATGATACACCTACAAGTATTATAAGATTTTGTATTTGTAAAAAAAATATTCAAAAACAAAAATAAGTGTCTGAGTAGTAGTGAGTATGAGTTTTATGTCATAAGTGTATAGGACGGTCTGGACGCTCACCTGATGGTAAGTTATACGCCTGACCATGACAGAGTAGCATTTAAGGAGACTAACAACTAATAAAGGGTAATTATTTTCCGTCAATGCCGCACTGTGCTCGACACCAGAGAGAACAGCCTAAGATAAACCTTAAACCTACATAATGTTAAATTTTACTCAAATTTTCAAAAATGTTGTATGATAGCTGAATATCTCTTCTATTTGAAAAGTTGTTGGCCGCGAAGTTTACAATTATTTTTTGAGATTTTCAAGGTTTTAAAGATGGATTGGGCTGATAATTTAACACCACCGTCATATATTTTTTGTACCTAGTACTTTAAATCCAATAACTTGCATTTTTTTTGTAACAATAATAGTCAAATGATCCAATTCAGCAATTAATGCTTATCCAATTAAACAGCTTAAATATATTGTTGATGTAATATAAGATCTAAATGGCCCAGTGCAGCATATCATTGAAATAAATATTTTCGAATATATTACATATTTAAAAATTGCGGTTCGTAGTATTTGCTATTACGAAAATCACCATTGCACCCACGCGAAACAGGGGCGGGTCGCTAGTAAATATATATTTTTAATCATACTCCACTCTGTCACAATCGTAGTTTTTAAGTTTATTTTTTCTATAATTCAAATTTGACCAGTTTTAGAACAGATGAGTGACGTAGACTATTCTATCATTACCTATTGCAAATATGTTTTTACTGAATTATTACTATTTGTACCAAATTATAAAAATGGCTATATACATTTTAAATCCAGGACACATATTGTGACGGAGTGGTAGAGTATGTGACAGTATTTCCTTATTACCTCGGCTACCTGCCAATAAAAGTCCCGTCAAAATCGGTTCATACATTTCAGAGATTACCCGGAACAAACCAATAGACAGTTTTTTTTAATGAAATGATATTTTGATGTATGTATATTATAATATATATATATATATATATGTGTATCCATAAGCATGTAGTAACAAACGTATATTGCAATATAAGAAACAGTCACTTCAATTTTATTATGTGTAGTACCTTTTTTTTGTAATGAGAATGCTGCATTGGATAGTACCTCTTTTGGGATGTTGGACTCCTACCGACTAAACTCCTCTTAGCAGTCGTGCTTGTCGTGTGACGGGTTGTGGGAGAGCGCAGGGCGCATCCATCCTGCCAGCCCGTCGATGCTATCCACGCATTATATGCGCGGATCCACCTCCACTCTGTTTGGAGTTAGAGTATGTGTAGTACCTAGTTTTGTACACGCTAAATTCAAATTTTAATGTGCATAATCCTGAAATACCTACATATTTAAGGATTGAACCAATTGTAAAAAAGTCAGCAATTGAACTTTATAAAACAGGTGAATCCTAAAAACAAACAAATAACTGCAATATTAAATACCGTTTCATAAAGTCTCAAATCATCCGACATCCTTAACTCAGCCAACTAAGCACACATACGCCCGATATTAATAAGAAAAACTTTATGAGCAAGAAACGTTTCATAGGCAAAACATTTGCTTTACGCAAGTTATAAAATGAGTTAAGCGCTATTATTTCACATAGAAATGAGCGATATTTTTTAATAACGAGTGCCAGGCTAGGCGAGCCTCCGCATGTAAAGACAGACGTGGCAAGGAGGTTGGCACCGAGCCAGACCCGTATCTGGAATTTCGAGGCGCCATCGTAAGAAGACACGTCGCGTTATCCGCCGCCATTGCCATAGACTCGAGACGGAATCGCCGCGACTGAAACGCGGGGCTCTCGCGTGGTTGGCGGCACATTGCTATTATTCAAGCTGTTGTTTTCTTCATTAGAACTGTGGCACTGAGGCTGTCACTGTTTTTATCAGTCCCTCTGGTATCTGTAGGTGTCGCAGACTTTTTGCTAGTTGTTTTATACTGAAATGCCCATTAGAGATGAGCTTCATATTTTTCACAGTACCAAGTAACAACCTTTCAATCTTTACAGAAAACATTTTCGAGATCAAACTATTTATGGACATGAAAATGCTATTTCAACTCAATTTCTTGACTATGAGAAAACGCCAACTCTTTGAAAACTTTTATACGGGGTTTACCTATCATTGCACAGTGAGAATTTATTTTTACAGTTCATTTGGCTTGTCCAACGGCGAGCACAGATTGTGCACATTTCTTATTTTCAGTGAAGCGTTATAAGCAGCAAAACGAGAAATGGCTGAGACTATTATAAAATAAAGACAGGGCACACCACGCGAATCGGCTTTTAAAGACATTGCAATACAGACAGTCAGATATTTTATAAAATATTGTTAAAATTATGTCATAATTTTAATAAAAATAGATATTATTAACTATTTCAATAACAGAGTTATACTGTCATACAACATTGAAAATACAATACGTAAAATGTATTTAGAAAATTATAACAATTATTCTAATTAGCACATACCTTATTTAAAAATAAGAAGCATTGGTGTTAAAGTTAAGGGTTAATCTTTGTTAAGGGTTGTGGAAAACGAACAAAAATATTGCAAGTTTGGGAGAGCTTTGTTTCGGCACGGATAGACCAGCTTCACTGGAGTGTTCATTGTCAAAACTGTCCACGAAAACCGCTGGAAATAACGCTTGGCAACGCCCAGGTTATCTTATAATCAAAAGAACCGTGTGCTCGTTTGCCTTCTTATCAAAAAATAAATTAAAAAATACTCCTCCCAGTGGATGCCCAGGAATTGCAAAAAGTTACTCTCACTGCGCTGTATTTCCGTTAGATTGAAATCAGCAATCCCTGAAACTCGCAGCGATCTAACCTCAACGCTCAGCAACTAAACCTCTAGACCTAACTAGTTGGCTACAAACTAGTTAAGGACAACATTTTCCACAAACTTGTGTTCTATTGTATTGCCCTCTATCCATACTAATATTATAAAACTATATAAGATGTAATTATTTTACGTAATCAAAGCAATTAGTATAGTTTAGTAAAAGTTCTCGGTTCTGCTCTCGCTGCGTCAGTTTGCTCCCAAGCCACACGTGACATTAGCAGCAATGCAGTATGTGCCACCATTTATTTGCATTTCTACGATTGCCTTTTATGACGGCTACTAAACATAAATACTAACAGCTTTAATAATTCAAATTGATATGAAACAGAGTTCTCCAATTGAATTTCTACCGCCGGTTACGAATAAATACTTTATTTATTTATTGAATCGTCCATGAACTGTTATTTAACGCTTACAAAATTTTACTAGGTACAGGTTGACCAGGAAGCTGGTAAAAATTGCAGGCAATTAGTGTTATTTTACAAACGCTACAACAAACGCTTTCCTTTATTTTTTTACAATTCTCTTTGCTCATTGGGTTTTGTATGTTCTTACAGATTTCATAGTAGTAAAATAAATGTATTTTATAAAGAAGTACCATATTGCTATTATAATCAAAAATTACTATTTTTTTAACGTTCATGGTTTATGGGTAAGATATTTCAAGGTCAGGGCCATCTAATCTCTTTAAGAACGACGAAGCAGTTAAGTCCCTTTAACATAAATTGTATCATGAAGATTAGTGGATACGTGCCAAATTGTGTTTGACCTCCACTTTAATGATCTTAATATAAACTCGAATATATATTATGTTTTATTATAGTATCATGTAATTATCGGCACTAGACACAAACATATTAATAGCGTCTCTTTGGGCAAGGTTGTGTGCTATCTATATCGTGAAGAATAAAAACACTAATAAATAGTCATGCCAGTAAATTATGTTTACCACGCTTCCAATTAATTATAAGTATGAAATCTGGGGAGATAATCCTAATTGCTTACATTGTATTCATTATTTGTTTATATGCGTACCAATCCACGAGATGACGCAAAAATATACATAAGATAAAAATTTCAAATTTGTTACATAATATCATTATGGTAACAAGTTGAAGCAAACGAGAGATAAAATTAAAATGCAAGACCTACCAAATTTAAAAAGAGCTGTAGTGAGCAATGTGTTTGATTCTATGTGTTTTCTCTGTCTTTGTATATTGGCTTACTGTTACTTTCAAATAGCTGGATTACTGTTCAAATGAACCATTTACGCTAGCACTTGATGTTCCAATTAGACGGGAACTAGTACGCATAGCTTGTATTTACTAAGATTGATTGGTATACTTTAGGTTTAAGCGAGAGCAATTGAGACACATGCATTAAATGAAACAATAATCACACGAGTATTGAAAATGTTTTTAGAAGGTATATTTTAGTACATTTTTTAAATGGCGGTTTTATAACCTAAATTACAATAAGCTCTTTCGCATAATCGCTTTGAATCCATAATTTTACCAATTTAAAAAAAATGAGACTAATATCACGAATGTTTCATTACCGCAGTTTGATAGGCTATAACTCACTACCAAACACTCCATCGACCAGTAATTTCAATAATAGTTTACGATACAACTACTATATAACAATACATTTATATTTAGTGTTAGAAGGTGCAATTTTCGTCGAGTTCCAAGGGAGGCTCATCACGTATAAATAGTAGGTTTCAGTAGTTGACACGACGCTATATTTGGCGGTGTGCCAACAATACCTACAGAATGCCTCACAAGGAAACGCCGCGGTCAAATGCAAATTCTCGAATATTCGAATAACGGAAATATCGCCGACACTGAAGTTTTTTTATTGTTTATGGGAATGCTCTTGACCTGGATTCTGATAGGGCGATAAGATGAGGTCAAGCTTGTAACGGGCGGATATGTTACAGTATAAAGGACCGATTCCAAACAATTAATAATTTAACAGCGTCCATAATAATGATATTGTAATAAGTACAAATATATAAACTTTACATAATGTGAAAAATAATATAAATAGTTTTGCCTCCGAGATAATAATGGAAATGAAAAAAAAAGATCTATAAATATAAATGATGTCAAATACTTATAATTTTGGGAGTGTTTGTTCCGTTTTTTTATTTTAATTTTCCTTTGAATCGACCTTCAAGGGTCGTAGCGACGAAAATAGAATGATTGTCAATAATTGAGATATCAAATAGAAAAAAGTTTCCTTATTCAAAGAACACTCCGATCTTATCTAATTTTATCTCCAGAAAAAACAGTACTTTAAATCACTTATAACTTTTATAGTTCAGTTGGTACTCAATTGATATGTGCGTCTTGCGACATTTAACCCTGCCATCGGAGATGACGAGATGTTTGCAAATATAGCCTGAAAGAGCGAACAGCATGAATAAAGTAGTATTGCATTGTGTTGTTGTGGCAGGGTGTCGTAGATCAAATAGTGGGTAAGCCCGAACTTTATAAGTAAACACCACCATAAACTACTCGTGAATATTCGTAAAAAAATTAATATGTGGATATGGTCTGAAGTCTATACGTACTAACACTTTGTTCAGTGACTTTTTCACTTCATAATTCACATTGGTTTATTTAAATTAAATTGGTAATAAAATGGCAACGAGCTTATATTATTATCATTATGATCAGAATAATTGATTATATAGCAGTTGGCAACGAAAAACAAGGGACAGAGTTCTGTGGATTGCTTTTGGAAAAGCCTGTGATCACCTGTGGAAAGGATTTTGCTGATGGTGATAATGCATTGAATATACACAAGCATGAGATTGCTCATCATTTTCACTTGTTACTACTGCTATAAGATTAGCTTACTTGTGTAGAAAAATTAGAAATATAGTTATGATAATGAGTTTTTTATTTAAAATACTCAATATACGTATAGTACAAGACCCTGAGTAATAATCAACTATTTTAACTGAACTGCAACCGACAAAAAAGGCGGTACAGTTTAGCAAGTTATTTTTGCATATCCAATGTAATATGACTTTCACTCTGACAGTTCTAAAATCCGATACGAGCCTGGTTCTCGCCTAGAACTGCAATCAATCAGAAATTGTATTTTTTTTTTAATTAGGGAATATGCAATGTTTCGGTTTGATTTTAAATTTAGTCTAGCTTCACTCAGGGGAGGGGGGTGATTTGGTTGGGTGACATAAGGGGTGAGCCGAAGTTACACATGCTTATTTGGAGAAACAATTTGTAGATATACCTATATTTATATTTCAATGCTTTTTACAACTTACAAGCACGTAGTATTTAGAATTTGTAATCCCGGAGCGTAAAACCGTAGTGGGTAAAAAAGGTTTTCTATGTAGATGGTGTCGAACAGTTTTTATTTTTTAAGCATGTTGAGTGGAAGTGTTAGAAAGTGAACTTAAACCCAGGTGTAGCCGATATACAAGATAGATAAATTATTTATTTGTATCTAAAGGACACAGATATAACAACAGTTCATCATCACATCACAGAAGTGTTATCTACTTTGTGTGTCGCAGGGATACAAAACGGCCACAGCTCAGCATTTGCTTTGGCTCGGCTGATCATGGTTAAAAATAATTATAGGTTGATAATGGTTGGACCTCGGGCCAAGTGAGCCTTAATAATTACAAACGTGATAACATTATCCAATTGTAAATATTTTATTGTCTGATTTGATGGTAGGTAATTGTTAGAAGGGGTGAATTTCTTTCGACAATTTTGAACTGCACGATTATTTACTGTACAGACACAAGGCACACTCACCTACTATAGGTACCACGTGGTAAGTATACCATTTAGATACCAACGAGCCAATACGTTAAGTTATGTTATCAGTATTATTTTCATAGTCCCTACACATGGAACAAGTAACGATCAGTTTTGGTATTAAGTACGTAATTGATGAGTTCCTCTCTAAAGTTATTTATTGTTATTATTTTCTAACATGCTAACAGCACATACGAGTCCAGTTAGTGTTGAGTGTGCAGTTAGGCTGATCGCTTGGTATCGAGGATGCTCGCATCGCCAAATCTAATATGAAACTCGTTAGTTTTGGTACCACAGTAACCTAGTTTCAACTAGATCCAATAACACTTCTCGTTAGAAGTGAATGCTATAGAAGAACTCTCTTACTGTCGCTGTTAAAGAGGGGTTCGTTAGTGTGTCATTGTAAAGATATAGGTACAAGTAAGCATTCTTTTAACTATCCACTACTTTTAATTACTGCATAATCTGGTAACAAATGACTAGATTAAAGTGAAATATTTATTTTAACCAATTAAGCCCAATAAATCTAGTTAGGAGCTACCTGTGCCCGTGATCTTTGTTTAAACAGTGAATTAGCAACAGTAGCTTAAGTTATTCAGCTAAATATGCATTAAATGCAAATTCAGCTGAATAACTTGGTAGTTGATAGCTGGTAACTGATGATTCAGTTGGTAGGTTGGTTGGTTCAGGTTGGTAGCTACCAACCATTGAAAATCCTCCCGCATAAAATCAGCACAGCCATTTCGAAGGTTACCTCCAAAAGAAAAAAATATAGGAAAATAAGAAAAAAAAGGTACATAGAAGTATTGTATATTATTATTTAATTGTTATAATAAGCAATAATTTTCATATTCAATTGAATTCAACAGACACTCATTGTATCAACAATTACAATTTTAATAATAAATCCATTATTAAATCTCGTGTGATTAAATCACGCGAGAAAATAATTTTAATACCTTTAAATTCATGAATGGTAATGAATTTTGTTAATAAATTCGATGTACGCAAATATGCCTACGGCTAATTATATGGGCGCCATACTGTGTTAATACACGCAGCTACTCTGCCAGGCGTAAAATGACAATTTGGAGCCTAACATCATTTGGCTTGGAATGGGGAGACAAATTTCATTCGGCTGCGTTACCCGTTTTTTGGTCATGGAAAATAGTTATGCGTAATATGAATGCATATAATTAAGAACTAATAGTAAAGAGAATGTGTATTCCTAACTTCTTAAATAGTCAAAACTCTTATACTGTAGAGTTTAGCTATTTCAAAGTATCGGCTCTTCTGTGGCCACCAAATTTGAAGCATACGGCACACGACAGCTGACAAGAGGCCTCTTTTACCACAAAATTTTAGTATGTATATTAAATTTTTTACTATTTTAATGTGTATGTTTTGAGTCAGTGAATATGAAATTGTGTGCTTGATTTCCTTACTAAGTTTCTACTAAACTTTCATTATTTCTTACTTGTGTATACATATTTTATCTATATTTTGATCCGGTAAGAACTGATGGAAACCAAAAATGTTTTTTGCTATGCGATATGCATTGATCGCCTAGGAACAACGCAGTAACCACGGTGAGCTAATAAATGTCCTTCTAATTCTCCCTTTTCAATTAGCATTCATTTCACTCGCCACAACGCAGTAAAAGGTAAATTATTCACAAGATAATTAAAAGTAGTTCGAAAAGACAAGTGAGACACTTGTATAGATAATTTACCTACTTGGCTGTCAGAGCGACGGAGTACACTTTGAATGATTAACTTAAACAATACATTTTGTTTAACACTTTACTAAATGTTTGTTGTTTTACATTTGGATGAAACAAAAAACAATTAGTAAACTTGCAAAGAGTAACATCTGTAGATGGTTAGGACAATAAATGTTTTATTATTTGTAATAGTTAATGATAACTTGTGCTCAGCGTCAATTAGATTCTAATTAATTAAGCACATCTGTAACATTTTAAACGCTCTAAAACTTTTTGAATAGGAATTTTTAGTGTTAAGAAATTAAACAATAATAATTATGAAATCTAAAGAATAATAACTTACGATATGTGTATAACTTTGTAGCTTCAATAAATAAATACAAATAAAAACTAGTCACAAAAAGTTAGCGAGATCGTAAATACGGATATTTGCTCCATCCCGTACAGAAAAAAGTAATGTTAAACATTTTGAGTTATCAGCTACCATCTTGACTAAGATTAGTTATCTAAAACGCTCAATACATTCATGGTAGAAAGTCAAATCTTTACAAAACCTTCTCGTGTCGTTCTTAAATATTAAGGAGATCATATTCATTTCGTTTTTAAATTTTTGTTATTTTAAACGTAATTTTTATGAAAAAATTACTGAGCAGAGCACCGGGTGGCACTTATCGCCTACAATACATCTGTGAATCCCAAATAGGGACAATAAAAAACACTTGACATTCATAGGATACGGTATGGGAGTATTTATTAATACCATTTACAGCGCTCTTTAAATCACATAACACCTGATAATACGGTGAACAAAAAGAAGCATTTTAAAAGTGAAAACTCCATTTTGAATGCTAGGAAAATTTGTAACTTGGTATTAAATACTGCAAGAAACAGTTGCACATAAATTTATGTTCTTTTTCATTTGTTTCAGAATGCGCTCCAGACTTGTGCCTCGAAGAAGCCCAAGCTGAGTTGTCAACGGCGCCGCAAACGAGTGAGTAAATCCTCCTTTTTCATTGCGATCATGAGTGCTTTGCGGATTACACTCGCTCGGCACTCAAACCAATATCTAGATTAAAATCCCAGGAAAAACTTCATAGGTGGAATAAGCCTACTTCTAATATAATCCTGTTTGAACAGACTGTTGTATTACTTTTACGGGCATAATGCGGTCGGATTTTTTCTTATATATCTTGTACAATTTGTTCACCATTTGGCTTTAGTCTTACATTCGCAAACAGCAAAAGTAAACTAACAAAACCGCTCTGATTGCTCCATTGTTCAGAGTCTGCAAAGGCGTGCAGACAAATATATGTTTGATTTTATTCATTGGAACGCTAGTGAAAAATCTTGAAGAAAAATATATGAGCTATGCAGGCAATGGTTTATGGTTTGTAGTTTTTATAGGTGAGGAGAGTGACACAGCGGATACAGAAGGTCGTCTGTCCTCTGAAAACTCTCCACTGCGGCAGAGGCGAGGGGGCATCTTGAAAGGGGGCAGGCTATGGAAATCACTGGACACAGACAAGGACACCAACGAACAGGTACACCCTTCGCTCTCTCAATACTACTAACCTTTAATACCATCTACAGTCACTTGCCAATCTTAGATATTACATATAATATATTATATTTAATAATTATTTAAAAAATCCCTCATTATTGTTAAAGAGGGCCTCCTTAATAAAAGGCAGGGTATACAGATAGTATTTTCGACCCCTAAGTTGGCCTGGCGACTCGTAATATAGGTTTCCATGATGTTAGATGCTAGTCTCACTGTAAAGCTCCATATCTATACATTCGTAATATATTTCGTCCAATGTGGGTAAGCATAGTGTATATAGTGTAAGCTGTTTAGAATAGTGTAAGCTATTTTGTGAAAGGAAATATAAGTTCAACAGTGACCTGTCACAGGCTATTTAAATAAAAATGAACAGATGTTTATAGAATTATATACTCAAAATACAAAATAAATGTGCACCTTGATGAATAGCCATGGTAATCTAAATCAATTGTTGCCAGAGGTTTGTAATAGACTCGTTTAATTAGTGATTTCACTGCTAATTAAAGGGTGCTGCAATGCTAATTTGTTACTACCGTAACCAATTTAATTTAATGCGTAATGTGGTGCAGGAATAAAAATAAATATTGAATCAAAATGAAAAGAATTATACATGTTATGACGTGGGCTAAATTATTTGGCAGGTACCATAAGGATTGGGGTTTTAATTTTCGTGGCTTTCCCGCAAGATACAAATTACTTGAATCAGTAAAAATAGCTTCAAATCCGTTTATTCAATTCAGGCCTACATCACATTACATTACAATACATTATATTATATTAAAATTACCAAAATATAACGCAATAGCTACTCGTACTTAATCTCGATATTTGAAAGTAAGAGTTTCGGTGGTTATGACGTGTTAAGAAAGAACCATCATGAAAAAAGCAACACCTATGGATTATATTCATAGCCTTTTTAGGGTTCAATAGTCAAATGGCAAAAAAGGGAACCGTGATAGATTCGTCATGTCTATCTGTCTGTCCGTTAAAAAAAACGTTTGCTGTTCCCCATACATTGAACTGTGTCAATGTGAGGAGTGCGGTATCAATGTGTAGGTCTTGAAAAATGATATTGCGGTCACTAATATATTTTTCATAATTTGGATAGTTTGCGCGAGAGACACTTGCAAATAGTTTAATTTAAATGTTCAATATTGGAAGCCATCTAAGCATAAATTGCAAATATTGATCAATAAATTACTCAAACACTTAAAGTCTTGCTTAATTTTAAACTGAAAGCTTAGCGAGTGGTTGCAACATGTTGGTAGGTTCAAATTTCAATATGTGTATAAGTTCAGACTAACTACTCAATATCAAAAAAGTAACGTAAATTTGTTATCTACAAGTAAACTTAGTACCAATTTGTTGTATAAATACCTTGATTGAAGTTGTAGCGGCCTTCCTGGCACAACTCCAGCGACTGCGCGTGTGTTTCTCAGGATCTGAAAAAGGAGTTTCAGATTAGATTTTATCAAAGTATGTAAAACAACCCACACTTCCTATGAATCTAATCGTCTAAGTATATTATAACTCTATAAGAATAATACATTCGTCTTCAACTGGGAATTTTTCATAACTTAGAGTACTTAGGCGTCGGTGGCTCATTGTTGTGGACTATTGCCTTTCAAACTGGAGGTTCAAATCCAACCGCGTACAAATGTACTTTCAAATTATATGTACGTTTATCCGACGTTTTTTTCGACAAAGGAAAACATCGTGAGGAAACCTCGTGTGCACGTCTACGTAGAGATTCAAGGGTGTATGGGAAGTCGGCCAATCCGCACTGGGCCAGCGTGGACGACTGTGGCCATCCGTAAGGGCCTTTACTGGTGAGCTCGTACCCCTCGGTGGGGACGTTTAATGAGTTGATGATGAAAGTAGTTCATAGAACCAAAGTTTTTCTCTGTTGTATGAAAATAATAATACATTTACAATATGGATTTTTAAATCTTTCCGAATACCGTCACCATAGCTACATTTGTCCAACAGAACGATGATCAAAGGTCAACAACCACAGCAAGCGACGAAGACGGTTCCGTCACGCCACGATCCGTACGATTTGTGGAAAGGTCGAAGGATCCCTCCGAAGAAGACGCCGCGAAGAAAACGGAACCCGAGCAAAAACAACTTTCCGCCGAGACTAGTATACAAAAAGACTATACCAACAATACAGCACACAGGTAAGAATGACTTGTTTTTCTTCATATATATTTTATACAAATAACTAATTATTGTTGCTATTCATTAACCTTTCATATATGCAAATGAATATAGAAATATGTAAAATCTATCTAATATATGTGGAACGTCTGGCCCGATTATAACGGGGCATAAACAGCAAATACATTATGTAATAAGAAGTAATTTAAGCTATAAAATCAACATAATAAGCAATTAAATCAACGCGGAAAAAATCGCGGGACCCTGCAAGTTTTGCTACAAAAAATTTAGTCTAGTTTTACGGATGAAATTTTACGGCTATGGGCTTTTGTAGGTTCATTGGGTAAGTCGATTGAGCAGAAAAATTGAAAGATGGCTGGCACCTTTAAAATCCATATGCATCGAGTCTTAAGTTATCAATAACTTTTGTTTTATAAAGTGAACAGGGCGGTCTATTCGCTCACCTGGTGGTAAGTGATACGCCTGACAATAACAAACGCAGCGATGGTGGAAAATAGGCACCTTGCACCCGCCACTGATGTTAGGTCTCAGAGTGAGACTCGTACCTCTGTTAGTACCATGAAGTGCCGTTATTGAACCTAGTATAAATTGAGGATAGAAGCGAGCCGGTATGAGCCGGTAATGTAAATAGGGATTGGTCGAACCTACATAGGATCGACTATGGCTCTCACCGCGGTTGCAGTAGAACATAAATTTTGCATTCTATTAAAAGATGCCCACGTTATTTTTGTTGCCACAGTCGGTTTTTATGACGTTTTGAGCGGTGGGTAGGTTGTTAGTACCTAGGTAAGTTGGATTCAGAAGTAAATAAACATTTAATATTTTAAGAGTTAATCCTCATCTTACAGTTCACTATGTTGGCTGTCAATATTTCAGTCATATAAGCTTAAAAGTTGTAAATAAAAATGAAGATGTACATAAAATACTTCTTTGTCTTAAAATGGGAGATTCCAAAACACTCATATATCTGAGCAAATCCGCTTAAATAATAAATAATCTTTAGCGTAAATAAAACTTAATATTTCAAAATTTTTAGGAAAAACATTATTGTAAGTATTATGCTCTTGAAAAGAATTCCCAAAGCAAAATAGCAAATGCGTTAACTTGTAACAAAATTGTTACGAGCTGGGGTTCCGGAATAAATTATGCCAAACACGAAGAATAACACGGTAACACACTTTATTAATTAACCAATAAATCACACACAACACTAATTACACTTACACTCGTACTAATTAATCAATTAACGCACGCACTAAAATCCGTAATTAACACTGCACACTATAACACAACACTTTCCGCACACACACGTAATAATCACACGTTAACTCTTCACACTGTTATATCACACTCGACGATCCCTTAGATATCGCTGTATCACTCGCTTCTTCCTTGTAGTCGCAGGTATTTCGCTCTTCGTTCGCTCTTGAGTAGAACACAAGACTCCCGGCGCACCCGTCGGCCCGCCTTATATACCTGTCCGGCCGCTGAGCTCGAAGCGTCGACGTCATTCTACATAGTTCGCGAATTATCTAGAACATACTACACTCTTTGCTATTTGACAATTCGCATGTCATACTCTATGGATTGTCTGTGGACTGACGTCACATATTAGCCGCCATATTTAATGACATTTTAAATACGTCAATTCGTAACACTGCCCCTTCCAAGAAATGCTCGTCCCGAGCATTATCTCCATAGAAACGCGCTAATCGATCCACATGAACAATCTTGGATGCTCCTCGTGGGTGCTTGCGTACGGTACGTGACGTCGTTAATTTTGGTTATAACTTGGTACGGTCCATCCCATTTAGCTTGAAGTTTGGGAGACTCCTTTGCTTCGAAGTGGGTTATGTAGCCATACCAATGAACTTCTTCAAAACCTTGATTGTTTACGTTGCGATCGTAACGTGTTTTGGCCCTCTCGATGACTGCTGTTGTTGGGCAGTTGTAATTGCTGCCCTGTCTACATGTTGTTCAGTCCGCCATGCGTTAATTTGCTTGCGGCAGTTGGAGCGAAGATGGCCTTTGAGCCCACAGGAATAACATCTAGGGATAAATCTCCGCAAATATCGACAATCAGCCGTTTCAACAACTTCCCTGATGGTGGGTTCTTTGGTCTTGTCGCACTGCTTCCACTTCCAACGCATGGGCCAAGGCGTCCTTAGTAGCGTGGTGTCCAAGTCGCACAGCTGCTCTCACCTCCAAATCCCGTATGCCATCCACAAAGGCCTGCACCAATATCTTCTGAGCTAGTATGGGCTCTGTTCGATATGCTTTACGAACAAGTTTCTCAATCTCCAATCCCCACTGTTGTAAATTCTCACCAACGCGCTGGACCCGTTCTTTAAGCTGAGCGCGAAACACATGTTCCAAATGAGCATCACCAAACCTGGATTCCAGTGCTTGCACCAACTGTCCATATGTCACATCGTCGCCAAGAGTTTCAAGAACAAACAATGCTTCGCCCCTTAGGCCCAATGTTAGCGCCGTCAAAGCCTGGGATTCTGTCCACGAGTTCATTTTCTTAACCACCCCGAACTGTACTTTGTACGCCGACCATGACGTTGTCCCATCGAATGGCGGCACTTTAACGCCTTTTGTTGAAGGCGCGCAACCAACGGATAGCGGGCTACCGTTGGTGATCTTTAGCTCCTTCACTTCCTTCTTGAGGTCGGCAATCTCGACGAAAGCTTCCGTAATCCGTTTCTCATGATGGCCGACTTGCTCCCTAATTTCTTGAAGATCCTTCACAAACTTGGTATGGATGTCCTTGATAAGGAGCATTTGTTCTTCTTGTCGACGAGCCTGCTCTTCCTTGTAGACCTGCAGCTGCGCCTGTAATAGCCTCGTCTCCCCCTATCAGCCTGGAGTTGCGCTTGTAACTGTCGAGCTTGCTCCTCCTGTCGGCGAGCCTGTTCCTCCTTATCGGCTTGGAGTTGCGCTTGTAACTGTCGAGCTTGTTCCTGTAGCAACGCCATCAATGCAGCCATATCGAAAGTGGACGCTGCAGAGGCCGTAGATGGTCCCGGCACACCTTCTGTTGCAGTCGCTGGGCTGCCCGATGATGGCGACTCTTCAAACCGGCTCCTGTCCATAGCGGCTTGTCGCTGGCTTCTAGTACGAACAACGTCCGTATCTTCCTTCGGTAGCACAGGCATAATTTATCCCACTTCTGACACCAAATGTTACGAGCTGGGGGTTCCGGATAAATTATTGCCAAACACGAAGAATAACACGGTAACACACTTTATTAATTAACCAATATTAATCACACACAACACTAATTACACTTACACTCGTACTAATTAATCAATTAACGCACGCACTAAAATCCGTAATTAACACTGCACACTATAACACAACACTTTCCGCACACACACGTAATAATCACACGTTAACTCTTCACACTGTTATATCACACTCGACGATCCCTTAGATATCGCTGTATCACTCGCTTCTTCCTTGTAGTCGCAGGTATTTCGCTCTTCGTTCGCTCTTGAGTAGAACACAAGCCGGCCGCTGAGCTCGAAGCGTCGACGTCATTCTACATAGTTCGCGAATTATCTAGAACATACTACACTCTTTGCTATTTGACAATTCGCATGTCATACTCTATGGATTGTCTGTGGACTGACGTCACATATTAGCCGCCATATTTAATGACATTTTAAATACGTCAATTCGTAACAATATGATATTCCAACCTGCACAAAGAATAATCTAACGTGTATATCCGCTTGCGAACACATAACATGAATAGTTTAAAATATCACTTGTGTCGACAACGTTACGCCAGATTGTGCATGCGCTTTTCCTCGAACTCGATCTTTCTAGAGGAAATTGCTATTATAGCAAAGCAAGTATGTTGTAAAATCTTTTTGTGTGTACCTGGTTCAAATGCGTGTGAACTTGAGAACAAATGACCGACTTTGGTTAAACCACTGTACTATGTATAAAGCTTCCAGGTTCAAGTCCTGCGCACTACAAAAGTTTGCGTGACTGATCATTGCGAATTTTTGCTTAACTTTTAATGGTGTGCAACTATTAAATGGATGCATTATTTGGATTCTTTCCTATCACTACCGTACATCAAGTTAAAACACAAAATTCCATCGTCATGGATTTCCTATACCTTCAGTACGTTATTGCCGTATATTTTTACCACGGACGATTACCTGTGTAATCAGTTAAGTGATATTTCCCAAATGTTTGTACTGCCCGGGGATCGAACCCGGAACCCTTGGTATAGAGCGACGTCTGAACCATTACATCAAATGGGTCGTCCAAGATGAGCAAGGCAACATTGTAGTTGAAGTTTTCGCATCTTTCATCATTAACATTAGTGTTTTGGCCGCAGATTGGAAACGCCGCTGATTCTAACGATCAACACGCCTAAAGCAAACTCCGCTGTGCAGCAGCTGTTCAATAGCGGTCGCCCGCCACCGCCTGCTATCGAGCCTCAGCTAGTCACGTCAGAAACACTCAGGTAATAATTGAGTCAATGCTTAGATAAATTATAAAGTAAAGAGATGCACAATCATCACATTCAAAAAGTGTCCGCGGCAAAAGTATGCAAAATTTTCATTCATGTTTCTTCGTGATTTCACATCTAGTTTATTGTTTATTTAAGTATTTACAGAGCTAGTGATAAATTAAAAAAAAAGGTGCGGCCGTTGTTAATTTAAAACCGTGACATCATAGTATTTTAACGCCACACAAAATGTACGGTAATAAATGTACATCATCCATGCACACAGTCACACGCAGTCTGCGTCGCCATTTTATGTCTACGAGTTAAATACTACTCGTAGTCGCCATCCGTGACTTCGTAGCGGTGGTTTAAATAGCTGCTTTTTGAAATAACATGTCGACTATAATCTGGTTCAAGATTATGAATACCTAGTTATTTTTTGTATTCATATCTGTCTTTTTTATATACTTTATACGTGTAGTATAGATACTACAAGAAAGTAAAACACATATGATACAAATACATTTTTCTTCACAAGTTTGTAAATAGAATCATGACAATCAGATCAGATAACCTATTGGTTTATCAATACAAGTAAGAATATATGCAACCAGACGAATCCATGTAAAATATGGATGGAATATCAATAGAGTGCGATTTCTTCTAGACGACCGAATTATCATAAAAGTTATAAGAAACCAAAAATATGATGAATAATATTTTCGATACTTTAAATATACACGATGAATTTGAGTTTATTGGTTATTCACATTGTATTTTTACATTCTGCTTCAAATTTATTGAGACATCTTTATAGTCAAGTTTAGATTTTCAGTCAGGAGGTCCGTTCAATTTTGTTTGTATATTAGTATCTTGAAGCATTGTTTAGCCCTTTGACTGCTAGGATTCCAGACACAATGGAAAATCTATTGTTTGTGACGCTTCAAGATAACCCTTCTTCAAATAACCCTTTGACCGCCAGTCACTAGCGGTAGGTAGGGACGGTATCAAAGGTAGTAATAAATAATAATATAATAATAAATACGTTTATTTTTCTCTCACAAAGATTAACTTAACAATCTTACATAGTTAGTAAACTTATCCTAGAAGTGAGAGACTGGAGCCCGACATAGGTTTGTACAACCGGTTTTACGGGTCACCAGGCCGCCCACCGCAGAAGGCAATAAAGAAATGCTTACATGACGAACTTAATAAAACAATATAAGGGCTCTCGAATGTGTGTTATGTATATTGTGTGTATGCGTGACTAATCGTGTAATGTTAGTGATAGAATGTTTTGCGTGCGTGCTTGGCGTATGCCTGTATGAATGTTTGTGTGAGTGTGATGTCTTTTTATACCAGGTTAGATCAGGTGAGAAATGGAAATGTATAACGTTAAAATATAATTGACTAATCTTTAAATCTTTCATTTGAATTATAATTATTTAATAACATTAATTATTTCTTCAGTTGCAAGGTAGTCCAATGTTTTTAAATAAGTCGAAAATTTTAGATTTGCATTTAGCTTTAGGAAGTGGGTAAAAATTAAGAATTGAATTAAGCCTATTGTAAAGGAAACAACCCATGAAACAAAAGAATCTATGAGAGGTTTCTGTTCAAAAAGTGGCGTGATGCAAACAGAACCTATCCTTCGTTTCTTTATTATCAATTAAGGGTCGTACTTCAATTGAGAGTGCTTATATAAAATGGTTTGAAGAATGAAAGACTGCCTGACTGTGAGAACATTCCATTCTGTGTATAGATTAGATGTAGGGTATCGAAACGGTAGACGAGCAGCTACCTTTAAAATCGCTCTATGTGCTCTTTCCAACTCAATGATGATAGTCTTCGCAATACCTCCCCATGCTGATATACAATATTCCAAGATAGGTTGACAGAGTGCATGGTATACCATTTTAATAACTCTTCGGCTGACCACATTTCTGAGTGTACTAAATATGTAAATCAGTTTCCGTACTCGAGGGACAACCGAATCTATATGGGGCTTAAAGGAAAGACCATAGGTCTATGGTGATACCTAGGTATTTAATGCTGCTTGTTCTATTTAGTAAAGGACAATTGCAGAGATCCCGACGATAGCACGAATGAGCTGCAATAATTAATGATTCGACTGGAAGTCTGTTGGCTTTCAGCGCAAAAGCCATATATTTCGTTTTAGCTACATTCAAAGTTAGTTTATTAAGTTTTAGCCATTCGCAAACCTTGTCAAAGCCATCCCGAGCATTTGAAAATGCTTCATCCCACGTCGATCCTCTAAAAAAGAGAGCCGTATCATCAGCAAAGGCATAAATTTTGCCCTTCTCGAGTTGGAGTTGGCACAGGTCATTTACATAAGTAAGAAACCGAGTTGGCCCGACTATACTTCTTTGAGATCTCAATCTCCACTTCATCGCTCAAACAATCTCCTTATTTAACTCTCTGGGTTCTATTCGACAGATAGCTCTGGAATGAAGTAAGTGGAAGGCCTCTGACTCCCATTTGTTCCAGTTTCTTCAAGAGATGTGGGATTGGGACCGTGTCAAATGCCTTTGCTAGGTCAAGGAATATGGTCACACATCTCTTGTTATCATCCAAAGTCGTGACTATTGAGTTGACAAGGTCGAGTACTGCATCATTATTGGATAATCCACGACGAAAACCATATTGCGAAGATGAGATAAGCTTATTTACTTCCAGAAACTTTGTAAGCTGGTTGTTCATCACACGCTCAAGGGTCTAAGATAGAGTTGGAAGAATAGAGATAGGCCTATAGTTATCGACACAGTCCTTCTCACCACCCTTATGCACCGGCTTTATTAGAGCCTTTTTGAAAATTGATGGGAAGATACCAGAGGATAAAGTCAGGTTGCAGATATGGGTGATTGAAGCCGCCAGTAAGTGCAAGTATCTCTTTACAAATCTACTCGGGATTGAATCTTTTCCAACAGCACAGTCGTCACGCAAGCCCACCACAACACGACCAATTTCTTCAGCGTCCTAATTCAGTAACTAATTCTTTTAGAATATATATATTTTTAGACTACACATAGTTTTAATAATATTGTATTGGATTCTTAAACCAAATTTGTGAACGTTTTAACAAATACCTATAACATAAACACCAAAATCGTTCCATGTGTGGTAGAGTGGCTCGAGTTTCCTGATTTATTTATAAATTTACATAGGTAAGGGCTGTGTATAGTCAAAAGATGAAAGGAGTTCCCTTCTTTAAGCGATAAAACCCGGGTATTCTGCTCCGGACTGCGTAATTAGCTTCCAAATTGGGCGTGCTTTATAAAACTCCCGTGTAATTTTAAAGTGCGGCTAAGTGTTGATGGGTGCGGCGCGCGTTATTGATGGCTGAAGTTCTAAATGAAACGTTGAGCAATTGATTTGTATTGTTTATAACTTGATACTCTAAGAAAATAGTTTGCTTGTTGTAAAATTTATATATAGCATAATTTTGTCGGAACTGTCGATATCAAATACTTTAACTTCCTTTTTCCTAAGAATGATTTTGTAGGTGTTACGTCACACCCGTCCCCCTTTTCACCATCAGGATACAAGATGCAGGCCGGCGTTCTATCCTTACGTGGTTGACATTCCACATATTCGCACAGCCCGCTATGGTGCCACGTTCCTAATGCGCACAGCAAAGGACTGGAACTCTGCCTCCTTATGTGTTCCCCGATCATTACAACCTGGCCGTCTTCAAGGCAAGATTGAATAGGCTGTTTCTAGGCTGTCATGATCCATCCTCGGCCGCATCATTACTTACCATCAGGTGAAATGGCGGTCAAATGTCTGGCTATAGTTGATAAAAAAATCCGTCTATCTGGTTGAGGGTCGGCCTACTCGTACGTTTCAATTCCAAATTCGATGATGATGATTCGATGGACGCCACTCATAGTTTCAAACTACACCTTAAATGAAAATTATTAGACGCGAAAGTTTGTACATATCCATGACTATATAATAGTTGTTTGAATGTAACTCGCATGCAAGTTTTTAGGTAATATATATAATTTTTAATATGTATCATGAAGTTTTCCCGAGCATTTTCCCGAAATTATTAAAATTATTGAAAATCAACCTTTAATGGCAGATTAAAATGGTGTTTCATATATATTCCGCTTCGCAATACGTAAATGACGAAATAATATGATTCAATTTGAGCATAATGTTACTCTTTGTAACAAGTTTGAACTTATAATTTAACTAGCAAAACTTAGTAAGTAAAGAACGCACTCAAGTTATACCTTTGTTCAGTGACAACAAAATTACTGCTCCTTTTGAATTTAAGTAACTTGTAATCAATGTTAAGGTTTCAAATATATTCAAAAAACTATTATTATGAAACCTTTTTACAGCGATTGTTACACTGATTTATTATCATTATAATGATGTGTTTTAGGTAAATGTGTAATATAACACTGGCACGCCTTATAATTATAGTAATAAAAACTACTGACCAGATGTCATTAAAAGCTTTTGTTAATAATTATCATGGTAATGTACATTGGATCATATATTTTTTTTTAAGTAAGAGAGGAAGTGACACACGTTTTGTTGCCACTTTAGAAATGTCTCTAGCAAACCATTTGATATATATGTATATTAGAAATCTCAGTATCATTTTTAAGGATTCATTTTTAGTGATGCCACAAACATGTGGGTTTGGGTTAAAAAAAATTGATCTTATAGTTTCGAAGTGGACACACGGACGGACAGATAGGCCTGACGAATCTATAAGGGTACCGTTTTTTTGCCATTGGGCTACGGAACTCTAAAATGAATATTATTTATGAAAAAATCACATCTATGGCTTAAGCATGTAGACAAAGAAGCACCCAAGAAAATTCAAGAGTGAATTAAGCTTTTTTCAACAATAATTCGATTTCCGCATGGCATGGCAAGAATTAAGTTTTTTTAACAACCCTTACTAACCATTATATTATTAATATACTTATTCGTACATTGCCAGCAAACAGAATTTGTTTCTACTAAATTTGACCAATATCTAACGTGCAGGACGGAGCAGTTTCAACAGACGGGTAACGTTCTTTCCTCAAAGGTCTCATTACAGAGGGGGGCGTGCTGTAACCACTTTCCATCCCAATGGAATAGGTACCGGATAAACGATTTCAATTTCATAAATATTCATGACACGAAAACAAATGGTTTGAATTCGTCCCGTAAACATCTGCCCGTTGTCAGGCAGAGCGGATTAAGTATTAATTTAAAAACGTATTAAAGATACAATTGTACCTTTATATGACACCGTAAAATTGTGAACTGGAACAGTAAATTAGAATTGGGATCCATTTTCTTAAACAATAAATTCTTATATTTACAGTTGAACTAATTAAAATACTATAAATAATTATAATAGTATCCCATATTACTTTAAATTTTCAAATCCTTCGATCTGATCGAAGTTTAAAGCAGCTGAATAGGTGTGACAGAATCCTCAATTACAAAAATCTTCACTAACTTTTGCGTTTATGATATTTGTAGGATAGAATCGGAGGCTAACAAATTTAGGTTAAGAATCTCATATTGTGGTTGAGATGTCTCCTGCTACACCAATGGTTCGACCCCAGTCTACAAATATTGTGCATTGTAACGTCTCCACCGAGGGGTATGAGCCTAGGCCTTAGTCGTCCACGAGGCCTAGTGCGGATTGGCCGACTTCATGCACAACCTTTGAATTGCTTCCTAGGCGTGCGCAGGTTTCCTCACGATGTTTTCCTTCACACTAAAAACGTCAGATAAACGTACATATTATTTTGAAATGAAAATTCCAAAATACATTAGTGTGCGGCAGCATTTGAACCTATTATATATCTAATTTAGAAAAAAAACAAAGGAAATGTTATTACCTAAGTATACGAGTAATTCTCATCTGAGGTAGTCCGACAGAGTTAACATGTTTATGGTGACATATTCCTACATACATTATAACGTAAATTAAAACCATCTGCCAGTCTCCGTTTAAAGCGAGAATTAAAGCGATTATCATAACTCGGACACAAGTATGATTTAAATGCGGTGTGGAAATTAACAATAAAGCAAGCGATTATTTTTTATGAAGAACTTTTTTCATGTTGCAATATTTGCTTTAAGGTCTTAAATTAAGGTAAATAAATAAATTATTGGGTATAAACCTTACATCTGTCGTCTCGAGTGACGCGCGCAGAGCAGTTATGAAGGAAAAATATGACTACCTCATAATCATCATCAGCTCGCAGATTTCCTCACAATGTTTTCCTTCACCGTAAAAGCGGCGGATTGAATGTACATATGATTGCGAAAAGACACGTAGCGGGTTTTGAACATGCACCCTCCAGATCAGAAAGTCAACAGTAATATGACTACCTACAGCCCGTATGTAGTTTTAAAAAAGCATAATAATCACCTACTCTAGGCCAAGTGTATTAACTAACCTCTGATGTGGAGATAAGTACTTAAAGCATAATTTATAAGCGGGGAAAAATATCTGGTTTCGAAATACCCACAAAATCAACATTAACTATTGTTTCCCTTGGGTAAATACTCCTAGAAGCCTTCATACAAATTGTAACAGCTAAAAATATAAAAGTACAAGACGCTATTCGTCTATGCCACCGTAGTGGCTATGATTTCCTTTGAAGATCTATATGCCAGTTGTGGAAATTTAACAGCCTAGCTAATCTATCATCCTCATCATTACATCTTTACATCCTAATATACCCACTGCTGGACCAAGATCTCCCCTAATGAAGTTTTTTAATAACGAATGCACGCATGTAGTCGCTGAAATAATAAGTATTTTATATTACGAGTAATATTTAATTTAAAGTTATATAAGCCATGTGATAACACCAGATTTAAATACAAATATTACAACCCCAGAATGGTATACCGAAAGATACTTCGTCGATAGATAATTTCACCGAAATCACCTATCATCGTCCGTTAAAATCGTCCATCGAAAGATACCAAGAAATCACCTTAGCCGAATGTTGGTTTTTCGATAAAATCCTTCGCCGATAAAACGCCGTTAAGGACAATTTTGACGATATATCCTTAACCCATAAATAAAGTTAAATAATTTTACAATTTGTTAATTTAGAGACACCAAGTGATAAAGTTGACAACTCTAAGTTGATACGTGATATTACGTTAAATATTAAAAGAACATCATTAATTTCACTTAACAATTAAATGTGTAAATGAATTTCCAGGTTAAGGCTGTGTTCCTATTTCAGTGATGCATAATATAAGTAATTGATTGTGTGACATAAGTTCTACCTAATAGTAAAAAGCAATTTCTGTATCTTCAACTATCACAGTCCCCTGCTGGAAATAGGTTTCTCCGTTCTGCACTATATCTCTCGTTATTTTTTATACTTTTGATGTACCCAGTCAAACTCGCGCTATGAAGACAATCTAATGATACCTCATATGTTAAAATCCGTTAATCTGTTAGGAATGCAGCAGGGAACAGAGAAATTCTATATTCATGTACATACATACGCTTTAAAAACATAACCCTCCTTCGGCAATCGTGTAAAAACCACTATATATTTTTTTTTGTTGACGGTCAGCTAAGTGTGATTTTGGTGAAATTATCTATCGACGAAGTGTCTTTCGGTATACCATTCTACGCTTAAATGTTACGTAACATTTATTCCTACCTTCAAAGGTGGCTTAGGGACAAAACATTCAACAGACAACCCGAATCATAACTTATTTAGCCTGATCTTTAATAAAAATATGCTATGTATATCAAACTTGCTCGCCAAGCGTAGAGATTGTGACATTCACTATCGTGGTACTAAGTCTAGTGATGGGCTGAATCCCGGCGGTTAAAAGGTTAACCGACACAGTAGTCTGTTCTGTGGTGATTATAGGATTAAAGTAAGTTTTGTGTTACCAGGGCCTGGGACGCGGGTGGTAGACCAAAAGCCGAAGAAGCAGCCGTGCGCCGAGTGGCTGAGAGAAACGCATTAAGGTGTTCGCTACTACGCAGCGAGGCCCGGAAGAAACAACAACCCAAGGTATAACCCCTTTAGTAAATCCCATTAACAATAATCAGGCTTAAGATTTGTGTCTTATGTTGTCTTGATTATTATAGAATAGGTTTATTATATATAATTACATCTCCCTATAGCTATACTGTGCGCGAAAGCCTGTGCGCTGCAGTGGGCCGTTAAAGGCTTATGATGAAGTAGGATATTTTAAATATGGAATAATAATTCCATGAAATATTAATACAAACAATATGTGAATTCAGACATGCACAAAAGTAACACATTTTTTAAGACACTTATTAATTTTCAGCGAATTCTTTTCACCACTCTATTACTACTATAAAAACGTTTACTGCTGGACTGGCGCCCTTAGACGTCCTTAGGAATTATTTTTCGTTAGTGGGACGTTATGATTACAAATAACCGTTCAAACAACAACGAATACAAAATATTCCAAAGAATTAACAAAAGCAATAATAATATACCTATACCCATTTATCTACAGACATAATAATTCACAATTCAAAATAAACTGTTCTCGAAACTTTTAGATAACATGAAAGCATGGACGAGTATTTCTTTTGTGCACTCACCGAAATAAATCCGTTGAAAACTTAACGTGCAATGCCCAATGTTGCCGAGCTAACTCTTTGACAGCATGCCATGTGGCCAATTAGCCTTTTGGCTGTGCGTTCCAGAGAATCAAGCACCCCTGCAAACGGTTCAGTACGCGGTAATTGTGAACTTCTGTTTATTCTGCACTAATTCTACTATAGTACACCGCGCTTATTAGGCACACATCATTTTGGCGATGCGTTTGCAAATGGTTCAATAAACCATAATAGTTCAGTCCTACATTGTTCTGCACTAGTACTTTATTACGCTTAACCCATATCCACAATACATTGTAGTGACAGACAGACAGAAACGATTCAAAGCAACTTTAAAGAGTTTTTATACTTACTGCAGCGCATCCGATTCGATAACGCTTTTCTTTCGACTTATTTTACGAACGCCAATAAGAAATTTAACAGATAACTTTAGTTTAATAGATAACTTTACTATTCGGATAACGCTCACATATAAAAATAATATTTTTTTAATATTGTCCAGTCTATTCGACTTAGAACTGTCAAGGTTTTATTAATAGTAATATGGGGAACACAAGAGTCACTGCTTGACTAGCAAACATCTGTCTGTGCATGTGCCATGATTCTGATGCGAAACGTGGGCATCTAACACTTAAGTTGAGTTAATTGGTTACTCAATATCAGCTGATTTTCCGCTTGCTATTTCTCCCTTTTTATAGGCCGTTTACGTTTATGTTATAAGTGAACAGGACGATTGGACGCTCACCTGATGGTAAGTGATATGCCTCACCACGATAGAGCCCTGCGCCCGGCACCAGAGACAAGAGACGATAGGTCTTTAATACCGGGTAATTTCACTAACTATAGTGCCCCATCTCGATACACAAAAGTGCGTAACACTCCTGTTTCACGGGACGATATCTGGCACTGCTGTGGTACTTACTTAGATGACTCAGTATCGAGTCTACCATCTAATTATAGTATTGCTTTGTCGGGCTTCAAAATCTCCCACGGTTTCCCGGTCAAACCAAAGAGTTCTTCTAATATTATAGAATTCAATTTTTATGTGCTTTATACCTTGTTTAAAATCTCCAGAAGCACGTCCGTTACATAAAGAAAATTACCGAACGGAGTCTCTATGATACGAGGATCTGCGGTGCTTGCGTAATAAAACTAATGGATAGACAATATAGATACGTTATTTTACTGCGGAATACCTTTTTATTTTGTGAACAATTTCTTGTGTGTTTCTAACCAAAGTTTCTTTGTTCAAAATTAACTGTTTCGTAAAGTTTTATTCTTAGAGGTTTCGCTTGTTCTGTATTATTAACAATGAGCATACAAAATCTTGCTTTTATACAACTTTTTTTTTTGTTCATGGAAACGAAGTAGGTAGATATTTATTTTACAATTAGCCCGTTTATATAGAAACGATTAAGCTGTGGGAAACTTTCAGAAACGAGGTCGATAGAATAAATTAGTTCGTTCTGGCTTGACGAAGTGCTCCCGATTTATAATGAGTAATAGTTCTAGGGGTATGTTTAAATGCTTTTGATTAAATATTTCAATAAGTGAACTGCCATTGAACATGGTCGTATTTCTAATAAACATGTATTAATAAAGATCAAGGAGAGCTTTTAACTAGAATTATTTGCGAAATATGTAAGTTTATTTTTTTCAGCAGAAACGAAAAAAGAGCGTGTTACTTATTACCCCGTCCGTCCGTGACAAATAACAAACTGTGTATATCATAAGTAAAAAAAAAACGATAATATCCAATTTATAGTTCAGAATCATGTTTTCTTGTCAATCATATTTGTTTCTGCAACACAGCCAGCAACTAAACTATAAAAAAAGAATATCCTAGTTACAAAATATCCACCACATAAAATTTTTATCCTATTTTGAAATGATATACTCGTATATAAAAACATTTAAAAATAAATATATCCAAATTACGACTTGCAAATAAATAAAATGTTTACTGCACGTGGACAATTAATGTGATGCGAAAATATTATATAAAATAATATGTCGTAGGAATAAACTTACTATACATATATATTGAAGTTCAGTAAGTTAATCATGCTGAAAAAATTCGGCAAAAGAGCTTTTGTTTAACATCGAAATCAGTAATTGCGCTTAACAATGTCATTCGTCATTAAATTGTCATCAATCTTCGTTCAACCAGATAGTCAAAGCGGCCGTGTTATATAACCATGGTTTGTTTTAATAATAGTTCGAAATACTTTATCCTTTTAACTTCAATAACACCTAAAGACGTCAGAAATAATAGATTTTCCATTGACGTTCAAAGGTTTAAGCTTAAATATGTTGAATATTACTTTTGGTATATGAGGATAAAAATCTGTAAAAGGTACGACACACTGTCATAGAAGAAGTCGGTTCAGGGATCCTTCACTTCGACGTAAAGTTTCGATGGGACTGTTATACTTAATAAAGGACGAGTGTCTGGAAGAATCTTTGTAGATCTTAAGGACACCCAATAGATTTCTAATATATAAGTCAGCCACAAATGCATTCTATTTGTATGTATATATCGGAATCGTAAGTTGAATGTTGCAGCCAAACTTAATTAGTGTACCCGAACTGACGCATGCCACTTAGACAAAGTTAGGAGTGCAATCGTTTTCCATCAGAGCTACCACTTACATTGAACGTATAAGTTAATAACAAGAAGGTAACTTGAAAATTAACTTGTAGGAAAGACGCCACAGTTATTGTGACTGAAACGATAATCTTCATTTTTGTTTCTGAATTTTCTTCGATTATTTTTCAGAAAAATCTGACGATAGTAAATAGATTTGTTGTTGTTCTAGATACGAGCAAATTAAATATGTTAACGCGCGATTTAAACATTTGATAAAAATTGCAGTTATAAACTATAAAAAGCAAATATTTGCCTTGTTGCATACAAAGCCAATTTTTCAATCTAATGTTATCTTAGTAAGAGAAATATTCTTACTGACAAATTCCGCCTATAACATTTCTTTTCATATCTTTACAATGAATTTTCTCGGAATACGTGGAGATATATTCTTCACTGACCGCTGAGGCTGGAACTCTAAGAGCTTACTCCCAAGAGATAGCAGATAAATCCTGTTAAGAATCGACTATAGCACTTAAACCTTCCTTTCTTAGGAAACGGTCTAGTGGATAAGTGACTCTTACAATCTAACAATACAAGAATTCAATGCAATAATGTTCATAGGATTTGTTGCGATGGGAAAAGCATTGTCGAACTGAACGTAATAAGAAAATATAAAGTTCTTTTTTATGGTACGAAGATAACGGGACGGTCAGAACGCTCACCTGATGGTAAGTGATACGCCTGACCATGACAGAGCGGCATTGAAGGAGACCAACAACCGATAAACAGTTATTATGATATCTGGCACTGCGGTGGTACCTACCTAGACGACTCAGTGTCGAGTCTACCACCTAGTATTACTACGTCGTATTACTAAGTTTACTTAAACAGTAAATAACTCAATAGTAATTGTCTTAAGAATTTGAAATATTATCTCCAAACATTTGAAAACTGCGAGTAAGAGCTTATTTATTATAATTTTTTTCTACACATCACATAACATGGCCTAAGTTAAGAACGGATAAACAATCACCAAAATCTTTCAAATAATGGAGTTTCACAAATATTACCACTTATAAATCCTTGATCTACAATTTGTAACGTGCCTCGCTTGATCGAATACGTACCTCATTACCTACCTAATAGTGTGGTAACAGTAAAGGAAATATTGTCGTCAACAAATCACAGTGCATATGTGTGCCCAATGCAGTAGCATTGGTCACACATATGCCAGTACCGAGTCTCCCGAGTAAGGTGGGAGACTCGGTACTGAGTCGTCTATGTAGGTACAACCGCATTGCGAAACCGACCAGTGTTTCAGGACGAGGGCATTGCAGCTAGTTAAATTTCCAGGTATGAGTGACCTCGCATCTGTTGTCTCTGGTGTTGGGCATAGTGCGCCAATGATGGCGAATAATAGCTGTAAGTCAGATATTAATCTCCTTCAATGCTGGTCTGTCATCAATTACCAACAGGTGAGCGTCCTAACCGTCCTGTACACCTTGTAACATAAAAAACTCCTCCCACAGTGCAGTTTTATTGTTACATTGAAAACTAACATTGCTAGCTAGTTTTGGACTTATGCAATCCCATTTGGTCAACTTGTAGGAAACGAAACTTCTTCAATGGCAGAATTATATTTGGATCGCAACTTCGTCTGCTTTCTAATGTAATGAAATCGCGCAGTAACAGGATTCATGTATTCAGTGCACAACTCGTATGCACTAAATGCTTTGGAATAATACGATAATGTACCTAGACCGCAGTTCGTTTTAGTTAAATGTTAAGGGTATGAGAAATAGGTCTTGTAAGTGCTGATTAACCTTTTGCCAGCGTCATGCATACGTGACAAAAATTGGCTCTAAAAATTGTGAAATACACGTGTTGAAAAACGATTTACTGGTGAAAAAACAAACAAAAAAAGCTTTATTCAAATAAATCTGTTACAGATACTTTTGAATCGTCAATTGTCATTATTATTTTATTTTTTATGACTCTACCACCAGTTCGGAATAAGTAGGATCTTCGAAAAGAGTCTGCAAGAAATTCTATAGTCAATCTTTTAAACTTTTTATTTAATTGGTTACAGAGTTTTGTCACTTACCTACACGTTGCTTTACAATAATTTATTACAAAGACTTTGTTACTGGAAACAGTTACTTTTAAGACAGTTGATTGTGTAATCTTTCGGTCAAATATTTTATTTCTTATAAATTTTATTTTAAAAAATCTAGCTAGTTTTTTACTTTATTGTCAACAGTTTTTTTACGTGCAGTAACAATATTATGAAAGGTTTCATTTTTCAGTATAGTATCTGGGACAAAACTCATTCCCGTAACTACGTCGTACGCTTTTACGACCTGACCCCGTTTTATCCCCCGCCTGTCTCTTTCACTTTTCCCGTAACCTTCAAGTTTATTAGGCCGCTAATTACAGTCACGGACCCTGAACATTTTCAAGGAACTACGCATACCGATGGATTTAAGATAACGCGACTAATACTAAATTTGACAAAGTGAGCCCTCAGAGCACTGTGGTCTTTTATCTCGATTCTTTAATCGACAATCGATCGACTTTATTGCTAAAGCCATTAAGCTCCCAAGACCAAAAATATATTCATGGCGGTGACCGCCTGTCACGAATATTAATCGGAACCCTCACATGTATGAATTCGCGTAAAAAGTTAGAAAAATATGCAAATAAATGTTGTTACATGTATTGCGAAACTTTTATTATACCTACTATATTTTTGCTTCAACCTATTATAGTCCACTGATCGGCATAGGTCGCTCATTTCGTACTAGATATCAAGGCCCTTCAATGCTTTCACATTCAGTCTCCTGGGGAACTTACGCAAGGCATTTAATAATAATAATTATTATTATTTATTTCCGAAAAATCAAAGCAAGTTCCATATTACATATCAGGCTTATTTATGAAATATACGAGTTCCTATGCTTCTTTAGATTAAATAAAAAAGTGTGTGGTATACATTTCACGATTGTAGATGAGCCCAGACTTAGGTATAAAAAAAATATCACCACAACCCATTCAGAGTGCGAATAACTCAACATAATATAAAGTATTCACAGGCTGTTTAAAAGTAAAATTTTAGTCATGTGTAAGCAATGAACTAGACGGTCATATTATGGCACTTATACATTTGTGAAGGCTTTGTAACACACTGGTTTCAAACTTCTAACTTTAAGTGCTTTTAGCCGCATGGATTTACGTCTCCATACTTGAATAGCCGCCTCGTCTTTCCGTTACACAGTGAACTATCACAAAATCAACAGACCAAGCTAAAATCAATACATGTCTTGTACAACGGAATATCGTAATTTAAACTCCGTTCTATCTGTTGTTCAATAAAGGCGTTATCAATTAACGAAGCTATGATACAATAGTAACTATATTCATTTGAACTTTAACCTCCTGTACTACCGGTGAGAACATTATAAAACCAATGACAAAGCTCGGAGTGAGGAAATATTTGGAATTCATGTTATTGTCTCATTTAGTTTAGTTCTATAAATGTAGGTTAGCATTACTAACTAAATGTATACGAAGTTAATGTCCTAATTTATCATGTTATTTAATTTATGATAATCTTTTGTCTTATACTCTAGTCTCGACGTAATAAAACTATTATAATAACCCCCAACTATTCACAAACTAACCATTGAGAACTACAAATATAGGATAAAATCATTATCTATGGTAAACAAAGCCATTTTTAAAAAAGTCACCCCATTTTCAAAAATTTTTGTCACATAATATTAATGAAACATTGTTATTCAGTGACCATTTGTAGGTCATACAACCTGCTAAAGGCTAAAAGCTTTTAAATATTGTGCACCTATTTTAAAATGCCATTTCGTCAAAGCCTTGGAATGTTTTTTAATTTCGGAATAGTTTTAAAATAGATGCTATAATTTTTTTAATTTTTATTACAGTATTATTAGTCAGTTTTAGTTCAAAGTGTTCCAGCAGCAATGAGGCTCTAATATGTAAACCAGCTCACATCAAAAGGATAAATGATTTTTTTTATTTTATCAAAAAAGTTCACTGGCTCGCGAATTTTTGCTATTTGTACTCTTTTCTAGGACAAAACAAGGACAATAGTGTCCTTGTTTTGTTCGGTCTTACGTTTTACTCGTTATAAAAACAACACGAACTTGGTTGAAGAGTCACTTGTTAAATGCCTTTGTTCTGATATTTAATGCTATGCTATGTAGTTACAGAAAATGACCAATAGAAGGGGTCCCGGCATATAACTTGTGCTCCTTGCTCTTGATAAATCCTTCCAAATAGCGAACGATTTAATCTGGCAATCCGCCAACACGCTCAATGCCAGCAAGCTCTCAATTAAAGTCATTAAGGAAAACTTGATTGTAATAGTATGGTGATGGTTACTTGTCGAAAACAAATCAATATTTTTGTAAATATACTAGTATATTGACGTCTCGATTTGAGACTGGTTTGACCAATATGGCCCTGGATTAGCAAGGTTGTCGAGTAGCGTTCACGTAGTCCAGTGTATGCCGCCCCCAACCAGATGAACTGATGACCTGTTCAGGCGAATAGACGATGAAACACGACTGGCAGGAATTGGTTCGCGTGAAAGCCATAGGGGAAGCTTTCATTCAGCAGTGTATTAGTATAAGGTTGTAATGATGGTGATGATTGATGTTTTGAATAAAAATGATTAGAAGCATTAATATTTTGTTAACAGCAAGAGACGACGTCACTGGCCGAGCGTATCAGACTGTTGACATGCGACGTGGAAGACGAGGCGGACGATCAGCGCTCGTTGCCGGCTTGTACAAACGGCGATAAGCTATCGACGGGCAGCGATAAGTCCAGCGACAAATCGTTTGCAAGCGTCGACAAGAATAGCGAAAAAGCGTTCGGCAGCGCTTCGTCGAGTTCATCGTCATCGACGCTATCGGCACCCGCCACATCGCCAACAGCCTCCAGATTTAGGCGATGTTCATCAAGAACCACAAAAGGTGAGTGAGTCATGATAATACCGATGATACACATACAATAGTCATTTATTTACCTTTACAAATGGTTGAGTATTTATATTTATTTTTTCAAACTACGATTATATTGTTATCTCTTGTCCTACTCACTCGCCTCGGGTACAGCACTGATATTATGGATTATACTACTGCAGCATATGCCGAGGGCTACTGGGTTCTGTGTTTTATGTATATTTTTGTTTCTTTTGTATTATTCATTAGTAAACTTATGGCCAATAAATGTTCTTTCTTTCTTCTATGTCTGATGTATAGGGCGGGAGAAGTGAAGAAACTAATTTTAAGACGTATCCTAAATAAATTCAGCCCAATCAATTACAGTCGCTGTACATTTTATGTTTCTTGTTGAGATAACTTTATTTTCTCTTTAGTGTGATCTTATGCGTATTAATAGATTCACTGTACTGATGTACTCAAAACTGACACGACTTCGCCTGATGGTTATATTTGGTCCAAAACACAGTCAATAAATAATAAATCCTATTTTGTTAAACTATGAACTAAAATATTTCATGTTTTTATACTGAACTTATTTACTTGTTATACTATGATTTTATTGTACTATGTTTATTCCTTTCTTTTCGTGTTCATAAAGATAAATGACGTTAGTTATTATAAAGATCGGACTGTTTCAGTTCACTTAATAAAAATTCTCTTACAGACAGATAACTGGATTAGATGTTATAAAAAATACAAAAAACAACGCCCGAAATCAATTTTATTTTGTTTTCAAGTAAAATTTCCGACTCAAAGATGATTTTATCAGATCCGCAGACATGAAAAACGTTAATTGATGTATTTGGAATCTTAATTGTACAACAATTTAACTAAAGCAAAATAAATGCGAAAAACAAAATTCTTTTGTTTCAGTATCCTTTTGTTGTTTTGATATATCAATCACGCAGAACGTAAGTGGCCTACAGGGTCTTTATCGCCTTCAACTTGAACCACTTTTAGAATTTGTTTATCGTTTTTCTTACACGTGTATTGATTTGTGAGATTGTGAATTTTTAAAAATATAACTATTGAATATAATTAAAAATATATAGTCCTAACCGTGTAGGTATTTACGACATTTTATTTAAGAAAAAATTTTTGTTCTTTCAGTAGTAGATTCTGATTTTATATGCCGTGTAATCCGATGACCTATGCATTTAATTACTATTTTGACAGATATCTGATTGTAGAATAATCTCAGACCAATTTATATGGTTCATTAGTCTGAGAGATTTATGCAGAAATTTTTTTTGAGACATTTTCCTGTACTAATTTTAACTCAATCAATTGCGTTTCCAATATAAAATGATAAAGGTTTTTTTATTTTAAAAAAAAAAAACGCCTTTAACTCCTTTTATTTACCTGGACGCTTTAAAAGTTCGAAACCACTCGAACCAAATTGAGCCAGTCCGTGCTCTGTTACAATGGAAATATATGAAATAATTTGTAAGAATGAACGTCAAAAGCAACTGGGAGCAAAACGGCTGACTCGTGTTCTGGATGTTTAAAAATATGATACTTGGAATATTTTGTAGGAAAGCATTTTTACTTTTGATGCAACATAACAAAAATTAAACCATGAACAGTTCGAATTTACCGAAATGTAGGCGAACACTTTTAATGTTTTAAGTTAAATTTATTTCGATGATGGCAAACGTTTGTCTGATTAATACACTCACATTATTTTTGGGTGTTTGTTTCCATAAAAATATATATTAGACAGAAACAAATAAATTTAGGTAATATGCTACAACATCATGAATAACAAAAAAAATTGTTGAACGTAAAATCTTACAGGCAAGTGATAAACAGGACTTCACTCAGCATATGCCCAGAAATGGGCATGCCTGGATGCTGATTTCAGTCTGCGCTTTTTGTGCACAGTAATACAAAAAAAGAATTGTCTTGTCTTGATTTTTGTTTAGTGGGGGCTTGATCTCATTTTTTTGCATAAAAGTCTAGTTAAGTTAAAGTTGGGTCAAACACATATATAAGCGTCCAAGCATTTTTTAAAGTCAAGTTTACCTTTTTGCCAATTTGATTACCCAAATTTTCTTAGATTTGAATTATAAAATATTAGTTTATGAATTTCTTATGTGTGAAATAGTCCCCTTCCGTGGACTGTTCGGATACTACGTCCGTTAATTCGGACATGTTTTAAAAATATTCCGGAAATGAATAGTTTAATTTTTTGATGAAATGAACATTACAAATAAAGTAGCTGTTTAAACATGAGTTCGTAAAAATATTATCATTCCTAAATTACAAAAAAGCATATAAACATATTGTTCTGAAATTTATAGTCTTCTTCTGTAGGCACGAAAAATATGCAATATTTAAAAAAAATAAAATGCAAACGTTATTTTTTTTAAATTGTTTTGGCGGTACTATTTACTTCATCTGTCACTTGTTCGTTATTTTGATAAACCGTATTGAAAATTGTGAAGAATAATTAATTAAAGCGTTACACAAGATTTTGGTCATGTTTGGTAAGTCTTTCCTGTATTGCGTATATGCTGGTAAGTGTACCCTTTATAGATAAATGAGACCTAAACTTCTACGCATAAGAAGGATCTGGCTACAAAATCTAATTCGTTTTTATTCTAACCTCAAAATGTAGCACGCCATCTTTAAGTAATTGCATTTGTCCTTCCTGTAGACATCTTTCTTGTAGACACCTACTGTTATAGTGTCAAAAAACAGTTAACACATTTTTATAAAAATGTTTTGTTACTCAGATGATGAAATCCAATTAATGATTTACAACTATCCCCACTTAATGACAGTTTTTGGCATTTTTTTGGTATGTACCGCTTGCAACGTGGCCAATACTTACTGCACGCAACTTATATGCTTAAAACGATACTGTATGTAATGTCTTATGTATTACAGTTTCAACTTTAAGTGATTGTTACAATTATGATCCACGAGCAAGTATTACGAAAATCAGCCTTCCGAGAAAGAGAAAAAGAAGCATGAACAAAAGAAACTCAGTATTAAACGTATGTGTGACAGTCATGTTTCGAAGGGAAATGACGTATCGAATTTGGATGCTTTTAGCGCATGTGTAAGCGTTAATTGTAGAGGCATACTCGTAGAAACTTATACGATCGACGAGTCCAATTTTCTGAATTCAAGCTTGTTTTGAATGAGAGTGCCACAGGTCCTTTCAAAGGAACTCTCGAAATACATCAAGCATAGCTTGATTAAAGCTGGAGAGGCGAAAAATAGCCTAAGTGAGGACTTAGGCTATTTTTCACCTGATTCTCCTCAAGCAGGACCTTCCAATTATAGTAATAGCCCAACTAACGCTCATCTGTTCCATCTCCAGATCGCCCAGGAACAAGTGAAGCTACAAATGAGTCAATAACACCCGGTTACTTTGAAAGATTAACACCAGATGATTTGATTCAAAACCAAAATTCAGTAAGCCAAAGTCCTGTTAAGAGATTAAGTCGCTTCTTTTCAAACAGTTCTGATTTATCCTTAGAAATAAACCCAAAGAAACGACATCTGTTTACCATTTAAGACGGTTGTAACAATGATTTTTTTTGCTAATTTTCTACTTATATGATGTCTTCTTTATTTGCTCATATGTCCCAATTGTATAATATTATTTAGTTTCCTATGAGGAGTGACTATATTTTAAACATAAACTAGATTTTGAAGCCAATGATGGCAACGATTAATAGGTAAGCTATAAGGCGTCATTATTCTGAAGAAAACTCTCTCTTTTCTTTGAAATGTCTACAGGAAAGATGTCCATTCTGTGAATAACTTTTGATTATTTTTCATTATGTAAACTACAAGTAATATCAAATATTATTTATTTAGTAAGAATAGTGAATATCATTTTGAGCATATTATATAAGGGCTTTTCAATGGATGGTAATAATTTGATTGTTTAAATAAGGTTAATATTATCTGCTGTAGACAAGTAACTTTTCTGTGTGCAATGAAAAATTAAAACTGTAATTTCTGCCAAAAATATGTTAGACTGATCTGTGTCGATATAATTAAGAATAAACAAAGAGTATACTTAAATATAGGCTGAATTTAAAAATGAAATATAATGCTTTATTTTTTGGAAATTGTCAATGCCGCAATTTGTGTTTGACCCAGTTACGTGTAGGCTCAATGACAAAACTCTGTCACCATTATAAGTGTAAAAGAGTGACTATCAAGTTTCTTGCCAGCTCTTCTCGAGGATCCTACTTTTCCGAACCGGTGGTAGAGTCATTAAAAATATATCCACACTTCCATACTAATATGATAAATGTGAAAGTATCTCTGTCTGTCTGTCTGTCTGTTTGTTACGCTTTCACGCCTAAACGGCTGAACGGATTTTATTGAAACTTGGTATGTTGATAGTAGGTAACCTAGAATAGGTTTTAGGCTACTTTTTGTCCCGTTTTCACGCCCCACGCCCCTCGAATGGGGGTTGGAAGTTTGTATGGAACATTCCGCCATTTTTGTAATACGACGCTGAAATTTGGTATGCGGACTATATGTCAGAAACGAAAAATATGGCATATTTTTTTTTTCCAAAAAATCCACCCCCAAACCCTTCAAATAGGAGACGAAGTATCATATCCGATTTTCGCAGTTTTAAGGTAGATTTTATCCTACTTAGGATTATATAATATATATCAGAATTTTACCAAAAACCTTATACTGATATATATATATGTAATTAGTGATGTATATTGTATATATATGTTTTTTTGGAAATAGACCCAAAACCTTTAAAGGTGTGGGGGAAGCCTACGTATAGTACATGTATATATATCCACAAAATTGACCCCGAAACCTTTTAAAGTGGGAGGAGGGAGGAGGATCCGTTTTGGAAATGGACTCCAAAACTTTTAAACTTGGACGGGGATGACTATGTATAGTGATATATATATGAATACATAATTTTCTTTAGAAGTTTAAACAGTTTACAAGGTAGAAAGCTAAAATAAGTATGATGGCTATTTGTCATGAACAATAAATCTTGCATATTGAAATTTTTGCAAACCGGCTCTTAAGCCTTAAATAAGAAAAAGAAAAGCAGTGTTGCAGTGTTGAAATTATTCTGTCTATTTCGAAAAAAAAAACATATATATGCTTTTTTTCGGAAATAGACCCCAAAACCTTTTAAATTGGGGGGGGGGGGAGAGGGGATCCGTTTTTGGAAATAGACTCCAAAACTTAAACTTGGCGGGGATTCCTATGTATAGTGATATATCTGAATACATAATTTTTCTTTATAAGTTTTTTAAACAGTTTACAAGGTAGAAGCTAAAAATAAGTATGATGGCTATTTGTCATGAACAATAAATGCATATTGAAGTTTTGCAAACCGCCCTTAAAGCCTTAAATAAGAAAAGAAGAAGCAGTGTTGAAATTATTCTGTTTTCGTTACCAAGTGGATGCTCCACTTTCCTGGTAACGAAAACAGAATAATTTTGTCATCCCGAATTTAACGCGGGCGAGCCGCGGCAAAAGCTAGTATAAATATAACTGTTGACGATTCAAAAGTAATCTATAAAAAGATTTATCCGAATAAAAAGATTTTGGATTTCGATTTTTTAATGCCTTTGATTTTTTTCGTGGGTTTATAGTTATTAATTAAATGTGTGATTATAATACTCAATGCACACGGGATAATTACAGCCGTCAGTTGGCATTTACCACCTGGTTAGCTTAATTGCTAATATTTAACTAGAAAATCGTTATCAAATAACCTAGATACTAGGTAAATGCATGGTTTAAAAAATATTGATTTGCCCTAAACAGTACTTTACTTTAATATAAAGACACGTGCTAATATAGCTTTGTTACAAAATAGGAGTCACAATATTCTACCACACCTTAAGTTTAACACAAATACATTGTAGCAAGCCTGTATCGAATCTCAGGGAGCCTGTGTCAATTTAAATATACAATTCAAAACTCAACCCAATCGTGACTGGCTGTTATCGCATTACTAACGAACAAGAGCACTCCAGGAAGATATAGGTATTCATGTAACGATCGTTTAATAATCATAACATACACCAAGGCGGATAATTGTGAAGAATATAAAACCTCCGACCCATATAAATATGTCGTGCAGCGAAATAGGTACTCTTAAAAAGTGATCTACAAATGCGCTAATAGATCCTCAAACGACATGCATAACATAAATATGGTTTCACATAATATGTTTATAAACATTGATTATCATTGGATTTCGAATTTAAAACATTTTTCTTCCACACATAACAGTTTAGGTATCTGTTAATTAAATTCGAGAGTTTCGAAGTTGATGATATTAATACTGCAAGCTCGGTTTAACAAAGTTGTCCCATCGACTGTTTTTCCAATAAACTAGGAGCTGTGAGTAAAGTTTTCCGTGTTCCCATTTTATGCCCGATCTTTGGACTGTTATTCCAGATAAGCACTAAGTGGTCTCGTTGCTCTCATACGTCTTTTTTTTTGTAAAGCCGACTAAGCCAGTTAGCGCTAAGTACGTATATTTTAACAATTCTTAGAATTACGACCAGCTTTTCGAGTAAGTAGTTTGAGACAACTCCGCTTGCTCTTTGATATAAAGTATTCGGTATACATGTACCTTATTACTTGAAACTGCAATTTGGTAATTTAGTAAGGTGAAAGTGTGTAACAAAAAATGGTGTCTACATGTGTATGCTATATTTAAATATGTTATGAGGACCAATCGACACTGTTAATATACAAGTCACAATGTAGTTGACGTCAGTGCTAATTATGTTTATCCATTGTTTTGTACCCATAGTTTCATGTGTAAATGTCGGTGGATACTTATGGATCATTATTATTATAAGTCTTGTTTTTTCCGGAATGTCTTATTGCTGTTGGCCGCAGTTGGTCTTTACAGCTTCGCAGCGGAGATGGCGAGCGCAGATCTCTAAGACCAAAAATTATGCGACGACGACGAAGCATTGAAGTAAACCAATAACTGATGGATAGTGATTATCCTCCGTCGATTCCTTCCTGTGCCCATTATTAGAGACGACAGTTGTTTGGTCTCATAGACCCAGTAATTTTAGTAGTTACAGTGCCCTCATCCCGAAACACAAAAGTGCATGATACTCCTAATTCAGGAAACGATATTTGGCACTACGGTGCCTAGTTCTGATATGTACACAAACCTTATTATTTTTAAATAAATATTTGTTTGCATACAGCCTCGATCAGAGCCACGGCGGCAGTTCTTGTCGACACTAGCGCCTCTGACGGCGTGTGTGGGAAGCGTGGCGCATCACGAAGGTTTCTACTACGTGGCTCCCGGCGACCGAACCTCGGCCTCTTCTGCTACCAACGTCGACCTCCACGAGCACACTGAAGCACCCGCGCCTGATATCGTCGCTGGCACACCAGGTATTGTTACTTCTATTTTGTATTATTTTTTATAATTTAGAAGGCCGAACGAGCAATTTTAGGTTGATCTGATCTGATCTGATCTGAAAGCAGAGAATTGCGTATCGACCCCTTATAATGTGATAGTATTCTTTTATAGACTCCGTCTCCGATATCTCTGGAAAATTTTCGTCGGCGACTAATTCCATAGTTTAGTCGTGATGGTTAAAATGTCGGCAAAAAGTACTCTAGAGTATTTCGTTAACAATGAAACTAATACATCTGTCTGAAACACAATCGTAATGCAACTTTGTTTGGTTTCCATTAACGTAAAATATTAAGCAGTAAAGCGTAAGCAACATTGGTCCTTTTTAAATTTTCTCTGCCTACCCATAAAAACCTCAACGAATACAATAAAGAAAAAAAATTATACTGCGCGATTCGAGTTTGGTAAGCAATTAATACATTTGACGATACATTTTTATCTACTAGGTACCTGTGACACATTTTTTTATCTGCTTACACTAGGGTCCATACAAATGAAGAATATGATTAAAAATTATTGACCAGTATCAAAGCTAACTTTAGCTATGACAATACAGCTGAGTGGCAACCAATTTGGTCCATAAATGTTAATATGATATCGATGTCATAGTATAAAATAGGATTGATATGGTAATGTTTAGTGTTTTCCTTGTTTTTTTATATACTTGTACAACGTTTTGAATTTGTGTACCGAATAAAATAAACCTAAATGGTTTCTTTCTTTGTATCTTATATTTTTATGTATAATCGTTTACTAGTAGCATTTGTAGGTATGACCTATGTCTTGTATCACTTAACAGTCAAGCCGTCTATTATGCGGCGTCTATTATTAACGAAAAACAAATGAGTTAAAGCGGTACATTCAGGCATTGTATTCAACTTGAATAATTCCAGGGGAAGCGACCAAGACACGTGTGTGGGTGGGACACATAACTTTAACATACAAAAAGCAAACTTGTCTTGTTTATCTGTTACTATAAAGTTGGTAGATCACACGTGGAAATATATATCTATAGTTCTGCAAAAACTTCGCGAACTTTAAGTTGCCTCCAGAGGCTATCGTAGTTCTGACCACAAATAGAAATTAAACGACAAAAGAAAATCCTACTCAGACTGGCTTCCAACTGTCATGCATCATAAAATAAGTATAATATAATAATAATAACATGACTGCAAAATATAACTTTGTCATTTATGGGGCATCGGGGAGGTGCTGTCCCTCATGGGCATGTAATAGCTTTAGAAGTATTTGCCAACAATAGCA